>BPTQ01000006.1:36399353-36417281 GCA_019973895.1 Chrysanthemum seticuspe
AAGTTAATACAGAAACTAATAAACACACATACGAACGTACAAGAGGTACAGGCCGATTAAATAAACACACAAACGAATCTTTCATACTTTGAATTAATAACTTATAACTAACCAACAAAGAATAGAATCAACTAATTACTAGATCATTACGCTATCCAGTAAGCAACACATGAATTACGAACTAAGTAGAAACACTTGGAATCTTATATTAATGGACTCATCAACATCCGATTTGGTAGGTTTCTTGCGGAATCTCATCCTCAAATAGTAGGGATCACCCAAACATCTGCTCTGGGAAACCATTCAAGTTTCTCAATCCCTCTTTGCGTATGGGATTTTGAAATCTGTGTGTTGCGTTGATTCTTATTCTGCACTGTTGAGTTGGTAGGTTCACAAAGATGAATCAAGCATTAAGTACACAACGAATGACCTATCGCATTACTAGATCATTAATCAACTAAGATAAGAAACAACCAATCAATATTCAATAATTAAGTTTCATACTT
The DNA here is from genome assembly GCA_019973895.1 of Chrysanthemum seticuspe. Lineage (NCBI taxonomy): Eukaryota > Viridiplantae > Streptophyta > Magnoliopsida > Asterales > Asteraceae > Chrysanthemum > Chrysanthemum seticuspe. The sequence goes on from BPTQ01000006.1 coordinate 36,399,860, forward strand.
TCTAAGCAAACACACAAATAAATTAGCCGGACATGGAGAACATGCAAGCATACACACAAATAATCAAAGACATAATTGAATTAAGGAAGTAAAGACTTATCTTGATGTAAGATAGGGTTTAAAACCCTAAAATACTGTACAAGACACCTTAGGTTCGGTTTTAGGTTTTCACTCCAAAAGACTCTCCACACAAGACCGAAAAATTCGGATTCTATATATAAGATTACATATGCGACGGCGTCACTTTATGTTTCGTGACGCCGTCGTGTCGCCGTCATTAGGGTTTCGTCTTGGCCACGTTAACCTTGCGACGGCGTCACCTTATGTCCGTGACGCCGTCCGCTTCAGCTTCTGACGTCGTCTGGATTGCATCTAGGCCGTCTGAGTAGCGACGGCCTACTCTTTTACAACTGGACGTCGTCGCTTGAAAATACGAGTTTTGGGTTCTGGACCGTCACAACAATTTTGGGACGGCGTCGCCATTAGCACCTGACGCCGTCGCCTTCTAATTTCAGCAACTGTGAGTGTCTCGATTTTGACTTTGGCCATTTTCTTCATATATTCGCGCCTTTTCGTCCAAATAAGTGCCATTCCAGCATTTTGCCTTCAAGAGACCTAAAAAGTGAAAAGGAACGATATTAAGCAATAACGGATACAAAAGTGATCAAATGAGGACTTAAACGACCCCTCAAAATGGTACCTTTTAAAACCTTATCAAGGGAAAAGGGAAAATGGAATGATGCTTTTTGGTGAAACCAGTAGATGCAAGTATAATATGACTATGTCCTTTGTGCTTCATCTACTGTATTCATCTTCATCATCTTCGTTTGCATCAAGCCATCCTTCCCATTTTGATCCTTAGCTGCTTCATCATACTGGTCATGCATATCACAAATGCATATCCAACAATCATGCATATCCAACAGCTGAGGATAGTATTAGGAAATCATGTATAGAAGTAGTCTTTTAATATGTACTTGAAGTTTCATTGTAAGCTGTAAGCTGTAAACTGTTTTGATGAATGAATGAACAATGTAACTTCAGTACTTCTTTAAGCTTCTATAATGACTTGTCTTGTATCTGCAAAATGGTTAGTAGAAACAGAGAACAACAAGCAGTGATATGAACAAAACTATCAGTGGTTAGAAACAAAGATAGCAATACTAAGATTTACATAATAACAGTCCAATACTTATACAAACTGGTACAAAACAATTTGAGAGTTTAGAGATTAATCATTCCAATACTAACAACAAGGTACTGAAACCTCCCCACATCAAAAGCTTTGGTAAGAAGATTAGCAACATTGAAATCAGTATGAATTTTAACCATTTGAATTAGCCTTTTCTCATTACAATCTCTAATAAAGTGATGCCTTATCTCAATATGTTTAGTTCTAGAATGTAAAACAGGATTTTTAATAATGCAAATTGTACTGTTATTATCAATGTAAATCTTAGTATGCATAAAATTGTACCCAAAATCTAGCAATTGATTCTGAATCCAAAGAACTTGACCACAGCAACTAGCAGCAGCCACATATTCAGCCTCAGTTGTAGAATTAGCCACAATAGTTTGCTTTTTACACTTCCAAGAAATTAATCTACTTCCCAAGAACTGACATCCTCCAGTAGTAGACTTCCTATCCAAACTAGCTCCAGCATAGTCACTATCTGTGTAGGCCACCAAGTCAAAAGGTGAATCCTTAGAGTACCAAAGGCCCAATTTAGGATGACCCTTCAAATATCTAAAGATCCTTTTAACAGCATTCATGTGTGAGGTATTTGGTGTGACTTGAAACCTTGCACACACACATACTGAGAACATAATATCTGGCCTGGATGTAGTAAGATACATCAAAGATCCAATCATGGATCTGTACAACTTCAAATCTACTTTGGAACTTCCATCATCTGGTAACAGAGGTTTCTGAGTCTCCATTGGTGTACTTGCACTTTTTACATCTTGAAACCCAAACTTCTTTAACACATCTGCTACATACTTGTCTTGACTAATGAAGATACCATCAGCCCTTTGTTGAACCTGTAGTCCCAAAAAGAAAGTGAGTTCTCCCATAGAACTCATCTGAAACTTATCATGCATAAGTTTCTCAAAATCTCTGCATAGCTCCTTGTTTGTAGAGCCAAAGATGATGTCATCTACATATACCTGAACCAATAAAATATCATCTTTGTGCTTTCTAATGAACAAGGTTTTATCAATTAGTCCTCTTTTAAACCCATTGTCCATGAAATAAGTAGACAGGCACTCATACCATGCCCTAGGAGCTTGATGCAACCCATACATAGCCTTTTTCACCCTATAAACCTTGTCAGGATGATCAGGATCTTCAAAACCAGGAGGTTGACAAACATAAACCTATAGGTGATGATGAATATAAAAAACATAAAGTAAACATATAAACGCAGCGGAATCATTACCAACAACGGATCCATATAGCCATATGATCAATCAATAAAAACAAACATAAGGTTTATACCTTTGAAGCGTGAATCCGGTTGCAAGACACCTATCACCACCACGAAAGGATTCAAGAAACCAAAAGGACCAATGATGTTGGCCTTTTCTCAATGATAGAAACACACTACACGTCCTTGACTACCACCCGATGCTAGTCTAGATACGTCACCTTTAGCCTTGATTCACCTACAATAGATAATTAAGGTAGAGAGGGATGAAAGACAAAACACACACACCCTTGTGTGTCTTCTCTTGGCCGTATATCTCAAGGGGGGGAGAGAGTGATTTTCTCAATTAGCATTAATGTCATTCAATATGATTTAATCACCTTTTAATGAGATTGATTTGATTAAATCCCATTTAATCTTATCAATAACAATGTACATTAATGACCTTAGAAAAACTCCAATATCCCATCTAGCCCCTCCTCATGGCCGGCCATATAGTGGGCCCACAATGGGCTTGCCCATCGTTGGTCCAATCCAAAGATACTACGTCGTACATAGCATTTGATGGCCCGTTATCGATCCCGAGTAACGTAGATGCTTATATATTGTAAATGCGATAAATACAATCTATAAAATGGTATCTCTGTGTATAAGTGTGTGACCCCATAGGCTCACATACATCTGGCCATATAATTATTCATTATGACACGAGCATACTCCAACAGCTCCCACTTGCGACGTCAATATAGACAAATAATTATACAAGCAATGGTTAGCGTCTAGCAACACGCCAATGCCCCTAGTGATATGTAAGGTCAGTTTCTCAAACATTTCATTAAATGGTTTATATGTCATATATCCCTTTGTTTCAGATACCATGTTGAATATTAGACATGGATCAAAAGTCAGTCTAATTGTTCAACAATTATGTTCTCGATCTTGATATTGAACAAGATTACCAAGTGAATTAAGCTTCATCTTAATCTCATTTGGGTACGGCCATACAAACATCTGTTCAAATCATCGAGGGGCCCAGTAGTATCTAGCTCCAAACCATGTGGAGGAACAAATCCTATTTTGACTGCACGTGTCATTCATGTGCTTCAAATCATTCCTGATAGTGGCCTTTATAACTACCTTGTTCAGGACAGTGTTTAACCATATCAAGGAATGAAACTCCACACATGCAAGACCTGCTTGCATCTCAAGTCTAAGGATAATAGACATAACCATTTTCGAGATTCACTATTTGACGCCGATCCATGCAGTGAATACTCGTAGGTTGGTTCAGTCCAATGTTCATCACAATGAACAACATGTGAGTTTGGCAAATAGTCACCAACACGCTCACAATTGCCTTAATTCGATGATACTCCCGTATCATCAGCCGGCAACGGACAATTTTAGAATAAATAAATTATTCATGGATTAAACATGCAAATATAGAACACAGTAGTATGAATGAAGACGATCATACCAGGTATTTCAATTCATTATATAATACGACTGCTTAATGTTCCATTATCCAAATACTATAAACAGATATGCATAAGACTACATATAGATCGGAAACCGGAGTTCCCACCATGATCAAGTTATGTTGTTCAAGACAACAAGTAGTCATCTGAGTAAACCTTGAGAATACTTGTTTCAAAATCCATGAAAGGTATGATGATTGTGCTTTTGTATGTGTGCATTCAAGTACAATACGAGTATTGCAACAATGCATTCCATAGGGTGTTTGGAGCTAGCAAAACACCTACTTTAGACATTCATCTAAACAGTTTCTCAAACTGTAAAGTATTCTTATTCTTTTAATGTATAATGCATTAATGCTCTCAGTCGAGCACATCTAGTCAACAATGTCATCATTCATGATGATATGCTACCATGACTAGGTTTGAGCATCATTTCAGTTAAATAAGCATCAACGTATGCAAACAAAACAGAGATCCTCAAATATCCGTAAATGTTGAACATATATTTGGTCCTTTGTAGGTCCATTAGAATGTTCGTTTAACAATTATCTAATGACAATCACTTAGATATTTTTTGTTATCAACTCATCTTGCATTCATGCAAGTGATATAATTAGTCCAATGCACAATATGATATACATAATGAATCCTTTAGTAAAACTTAAGGCTCCTATTCATGCTTTCAATCTCATCAGGTAAGATTGATTATTGAGACTCCCCTCAATAATGTTTCATATTGTGTCAGGCTTAATAACCGCTTATGTTTATTCAAACAAACATATGTAACAAGGTTGCATGTTTTATTTTCTAAAACTCTTAAGAGAAACTCCATTCCAAGCTAAGGAATAAATTCTAGCTTAGATGGAATAATGTTTCTAATACGTTATCAACATATGAAATTTAAGAAAATAAATACAGTGCTCCCACTTGCTCTTAGTGTACTTCGTACTGATCTTATTTTAATCAAAATCAAATTAATGATTTTATGGTAAACAAAACATCTTAGCTCGGAGATGCATGATCTAATCCACACTTGGATTCTTGTATCTTGTAGACATAATAATGATTTTATATATTCACAAACCCTTTTGAATACACATCGTCCTCGCAAATGTATTCAATAAGAAAAGAGTTTTGAAATCCTATTGTCAAATTTCATTTACATGAAGATAAGTATGACAATTCATCATCTTTATACATTTAATATTTGCAGGTAGGAAGATTTAATCATAGTCAATTTCTTGAGTATGAGTAACTCATTTCACTACTCGTGAATTAAATGTGTGTACAAGTTTGTCCTTTTGAGTCTTCTCATTGAGAAACTCATTTTTAACCTCACAGTCTAACTGATTGGTAAGAGATCAATCAAGCTTCATGAGTGATTGTCTTCCACGGACTGCATCTTATCATTCATAGCTTTGAGCCATTCATCAGATTCAAAATCTGATAATGCAGGTCTTAGTTAGCAGGTTCACAATGACCCTCTAACTTATATCCCTTAGCATTGATATAAGACTATATCATTTAGGTGCAAGAAGTATCCTTCCGGATCTATGAATGAGAGATATCATACTATGGTTTAACATATGCATGTTTAACCTTAGTGTGACATCAGCAAGTGTACCTAGAAGGTTGTGTATATTAGTTCTTGAACAACTTCAAGATCTAAAGGTGCTCCCATTTGCTTTGTACATAGAGACTAATCTCTAGATACACAGTATCTTGAGAAACAATAAATTGTTTTCAATTGGGACATCCAAAATACATTAGTAGTTCTTGACTCCAGTTTGTTAATTACTTACTCTAAAGGTATTTAAAAAATTAAGAACTTCAATTAAGACGTAATGGGATTCATCCCATTCCATAACACAATGGCGTCTTAAATACCTTCCAGATTGGAACCATATTGAGTGTACCCATGGCACATCCAATTTTCTAACCTTGATAGCTTTGGAGGTAAGAGAGTTTAAGTCATCAAAGATCAAACAATATCAATAGAGTTTGATTTTCCATGATGGACATACCATAATGATGTGGTATTCCATGAGGATTGATGTTGTGAGACTATCTCACAACTCATTAGATGAACTTATACTCTTTGGCTTACGTATCTGCCAACCAAGTCAAACCATATGGCATCAACAGTGTTTTCAGCCCATTGCATACTTAATTTATAAGTTGTTGACCAAGTCAATGACTTCATTTAATATTTTACTATACATCATACGTCATTTATAATTAAATGACTTCATGTACATGTATTTAACAAGAATACATTACAAGTTAACGTTTTACTTTACGTTATAAGTCTTTCAACAATTAACAGACTTGATGTTTAAGACTTTAAAAGAGACCTAAACATATTCAAGTAAAGCAATTTAGAGTGCCGACTCTTGGCCTCAATAGTAATTTCAGGTTAATTTCATACTTCAAGATTATGACTTTACAATAATACATAATCATATTTACTGAACAATTCGGTGAATATGTTGAAGTAGCTTTTCATATTATCTTGACATTTGTTCTAATTAGGGCAACATACATTTTATGTGTAGAAGTCCTAGTAGAATATTAGTTTTCTTACCTTGCAGTCAAGAAAAACTATTAGTCATATTGTTATATGTTGTACCTTGCACACAATGAAGATTTCTCCCACTTGTGCACGGCACAACATCATGCGTAATATGACAGTGTCACAGATATGATTTTAGTCAAAATCAAAATATAGATATGTAGAACATTATTGTTTTAATAATGAATCATGCATAACAATTTATTGATAACATTTCAGGAAGCAACATCAGGAACGCGACAAGTTATCTAATAAAATTCATGCAATGGTTCTTCTATAAACTATGATGCTTCACGTGTGGAAAGTAATGTATTATTTCAAGACAATCAAGAAATAATATGGGCAACCTGCAAGGTAATCAAGCTTATGGCTCCCACTGGATTAGACAACATTACATGTGTTTCGTCACCAGTATTAAAGTCACGTAGCTCCCACTGGATTAGACAACATTATAAGTGTTACGTCACAAATGGAGAGTGAGTGTCGATTGGATACTTTCCCTCTTTCATTGAATATCTACACATCATTGCTAATGTAAGTCACTTGGACTAGTAAACATGTACTTAGATATTCAATGAAGTGCATCAAGTTCTAACATATAGATGACGGGCTAGCCATCATTGATATTTTAACTTGAAAATAGGCATGCATTTCCTCCATAAGGTCTACTTTACCACAAGGGTGTGTAAGACCTTAGTAGGTTTATAGGGTTAAGATAATTGCTAGGTAATTATGCTAGTAATTGTCTTTACCACTTTGCGGTTTATTGATATTTCCGTCTTCTAATTAAAACTCATATTATTTTGGTAGCTATAGAAAACGTGTTCTCTAGTTATCCAAATATCTTATCTTACTTCAATGTTTCAAAACCGGAACTAGGGTTATAAAACAAAACTTGAAAGAATAAGATATGCAACCATACTTAACCGTTTTGACTTTTGCAAGACATCACGATTTCTAGAGTAGGTGTGCTTTGAGTTTGATTAGAATTAGGAAAATTCAAATATTCCTAATATTGTATTTCCTCATAAAGAAAACAGATAGGAACAAGTCTCTTTCTTACAAGGAAAGAAGTACTTAGTTTGTCTTTTTAACAAGAAAAGAACAAACTTTTATTTACGGTTGTGTTGCATTATATCATTAATATGAATTTACAAAGTTTAATTGTAGTATTTTCAATAATTATCCTTTTATAAATTAATTACCCCACGTTTATTATTTAAAACAATTAATTTACGAAAAAAGGCTAAGATCCACATTGTGCTTCTATTATCACATCAGTTGATCTGCTAGCAATAGTAGATTCAATTGGTAGGCGACGATCACCAATTGCATTACATGTGCAACTCTTAGATCCTTATGGGACTCATGGCACTAGTGAACAAGCATCTAGTGTCAAGTAGGCAATTTAGTCCCATCCTTGCCTCGGGTCAAGGTCTCACCGCTTAACTCGATTAAGTCATCCAATTTGAGAACGTGCGAAAATATATCTAGGTCCCACGCATAGACAATAATCACCTTGGGTTACAATTCAACCTAGGTCCCACGCATAGGCAAAAAGTAATTGCAAGTGTTCTCAAGCTATTGGACGGCATGACTTAAATTTGTGACGGGTAAAATATTTTGATGTGAATCAAAAAAGGTGTACGAAAAAGCATGCATTCATTCTTCGTAGCACAAGTTAAAAACTCTTCTTAACTTAAGTCTAATCATTGTTTTAATTTATGTGTGTCAAGTTGTCCATTTTCAAGTCTAATATAGAACCTATGTGGATTATAATAGAGATTGGACAATACATAAATCGAATAACATACATAACAAGTTAAGTGTTATTTTTAAAACAATGATTTTAAGTTAAATCCGTATTTAAACTTAGTTAAAATAAATCATAAGATTTAGTTTGAAAATGGTTTGTGTTGCGTTTTAAGTTTTAGAAAACAATTTGCAAGTTATATACATTCACAACATACATAATAAGCAAACAACCAACACACAACCACAATATGCAAAGCCTCAACCGATGAAAGAACCTATGCTTGGTCTCGTGAGCCATCACGAGAACCAAGAGTCATCTAGGGACATAAACCACAACCACACGGAGGACTCCCACTTGCTCCAAGACCAAGCTAGGATAAGTAGAAGCCCATTATGCACATGAAAAGTGAATCTGCCAGCCCAGAATTTCTGCATTCGGAGGCCCAAATGGCCTAGAAGGAGTCATCCCCGAGCTTAGCACCAAACTACAAAGTTGTAGGCCCATGAGTTTTCTACCTGCAGCAAAAATTTCGTTAAAAAATACCCTACCAATCACCGGGAAACGCCGTTTTACTGCAGCTTGTACGAGCAGCCATTTTGCGTCTTTATGTCTTTTATGCATCGCCATTCCATTCCAAGCATCGGTTACAATATATAGAATGTAAAATACATCTAATCTACTATCTATCTATTGTAAAATGCCCAAACAATGGCAAAAACCAAATTAAAATTCATACATAAAGGCCGAAACAATGGCTAACCCAAATAACAAGAAATAAACGACAATCACAATCATTCATAGCACAAGTGGTCTAGGTTTTCATCGGCTTTGCATATACTCATAATAATACTATAAAATTATGAACATAACAAGGTGTTGGCAAATCCCATGAACAAACATGCATGTATTTGTCATGGGAACAATTTAAATTACATGAAATAAAAGAATTAGCCAACGAATCGAAGAAATAATCAACAAGAATTAAAACCCCGATTGGTACGCGTGTAAAATGGATTTAGGTTCTCAAACCTACTGATATTAGACCTTCTAAAAATCATTTTACCACAGAAAATTTAGCCTTAGGGGCTGTTTTCAAATCGTATCAAGAATCGATTAAAACAACGCGATTAAAGCCATTTTTAGCGTACCGAACACATTGTTTAATTAACGTATGCGAAACCAATGGCCACAGGACCAAAAATAACAGATGTTTATATTACTAATAACATTCTTAATCCATGAAAAATGGAGCCCTCGGGCTGTTTTGAAAGTGGTTACAAAAAACACTTAAAAACACTCGTTTTGACCATTTTTTCGCATACCCGATAATCATATGGTACATATGATGGCTCTGACACCACTATAGGTGATGATGAATATAAAAAACATAAAGTAAACATATAAATGCAGCGGAATCATTACCAACAACGGATCCATATAGCCATATGATCAATCAATAAAAACAAACATAAGGTTTATACCTTTGAAGCGTGAATCCGGTTGCAAGACACCTATCACCACCACGAAAGGATTCAAGAAACCAAAAGGACCAATGCTGTTGGCCTTTTCTCAATGATAAAAACACACTACACGTCCTTGACTACCACCCGATGCTAGTCTAGATACGTCACCTTTAGCCTTGATTCACCTACAATAGATAATTAAGGTAGAGAGGGATGAAAGACAAAACACACACACCCTTGTGTGTCTTCTCTTGGCCGTATATCTCAAGGGGGGGGGGGAGAGAGTGATTTTCTCAATTAACATTAATGTCATTCAATATGATTTAATCACCTTTTAATGAGATTGATTTGATTAAATCCCATTTAATCTTATCAATAACAATGTACATTAATGACCTTAGAAAAACTCCAATATCCCATCTAGCCCCTCCTCATGGCCGGCCATATAGTGGGCCCACAATGGGCTTGCCCATCGTTGGTCCAATCCAAAGATACTACGTCGTACATAGCATTTGATGGCCCGTTATCGATCCCGAGTAACGTAGATGCTTATATATTGTAAATACGATAAATACAATCTATAAAATGGTATCTCTGTGTATAAGTGTGTGACCCCATAGGCTCACATACATCTAGCCGTATAATTATTCATTATGACACGAGCATACTCCAACAAAACCTCTTCATCAATTGTGCCATACAAAAATGCACTTTTAACATCCATCTGATACACAACAAAATTCTTGAATGAAGCATAAGCCAAAAACAATCTAATAGCCTCTATCCTTGCAACTGGTGCAAACACTTCATCATAATCCAAACCTTCTGTTTGTTTGTATCCTTGAGCAACCAACCTTGACTTGTTCCTCACAACAATTCCTCTTTCACCCCTCTTGTTTCTGAACACCCATTTAGTCCCAATTGCCCTCTTCCCATTTGGAAGATCAACAAATGTCCAAACCTCTTGAAGCTTAAACTGTAAAAGCTCCTCTTGAATTGATTCTACCCAGCCTTCTTCTGATAAAGCTTCATCCACTCTCTTGGGCTCCTTTTGAGACAGAAAACAAGCAAACAGGCAATTTTGCAGATCTTTATGACTGTTTCTTTTGTGAAGTGATTCTGAAAAGAACCCATGTTCAGGAAAGGGTTCAGTGTTCTTAACCCTGCTTCTTGTTTGAACTGGAGTATTCAAATTTCCAAGTATTTGTTCCTTGGGATGAATCTTGTGAATCCTTGTAGTGGTGATTGGACTTTCATGAATGACAGTTTCCAAGTTTGACAAATCAGCATTGAAGAAATCATCCATGTCTTCATCATCAGTAGGAGTATCAATCTCTATCAAAGCAGGCATATTAGGATCATGTGGATACTCCTCATCACCAAATAATGGCTTTCCAGTTGGTCCAAAGAAAGTACTATCACCAGTACTTTTAGCCGGGGTTTCACTTGGACTATCAGTGGTAGAAGATGGCTTGTCAGCGGTTACAGTTGGCCTATCAGTGCTTTCAGCAGACTCAGCAGTGCTTGCAGACTGCTTTTTCTTCTTTTCAATTTCTTCTACTGACACTGATTTATCTTTCAACAACTCATCCTCATCTTGATGATGATCAACATTTCCTCCATCTTTCAGTACTTCATCATCAGTGAGACCTTGCTTGTGAATGATGGAAGGAACAGTACCAGCTTTCCACTTTTCAATCAAATAGAACTCTTTTGGAGAATCAGCTTCCTTGGAAGATGTCTCTGCCTCAGAATCCTTTTGAGTACCTGCATTAATATTAGTGGAATTTCCTGCAATGATAGGCTCATAATTCATAGATTTGGTTAGCATATCAATGTTAAACAGCCAGTCTGGTCCTTTGGTCTCAACACTAGGAGTCTTTTCACTGAATTGAACATGTAGGTTTTCTTCTACAATTCTAGTCCTCCTATTGTATACTCTAAAGGCTTTGCTATTAGTAGAATAGCCTAAAAAGTATCCATCATCTGCTTTTTCTTGAAACTTGCCTAGGTAGTCTATGGTATTCAAGATGGTAACAGGACACCCAAAAGGTTTTAGGAATGCAATCATTGGCTTCCTATCATGTAACAGCTCATAGGGGGTCTTGTTATGAGGCTTCACTACCTTACTTCTGTTTTGCACATAACATGCAATTCCTACAGCTTCAGCCCAAAAGGTAGTTGGTAACTTAGACTCTGACAACATAGTTCTAGCAGCCTCAATTAGTGTTCTATTTTTCCTTTCAGCTACATCATTCTGTTGTGGTGTTCTAACAACACTAAACTGTCTTTCAATACCTTTAGCTACACAGAACTGATTCATCACATCATTCTTAAACTCAATTCCATTATCACATCTGATTACTTTGACCTTATGGTTTACTAGATTTTCTATCTTAGTAATGAAACTCTTGAGAATCTCACTAGTCTCACTCTTAGCAGCCAAAAAGTATACCCAAGAAAATCTACTATAATCATCAGTGATAACTAGGCAATACTGCTTATGATTCAAGCTTCTAACAAAGGTAGGTCCAAATAAGTCCATATGAAGCATAAACAGTGGTTGTGTGATGGTGTTTACAGTTTTGGTCTTATAAGAAGCTCTATGTTGTTTACCTTTTTGACAGGCCACACACAGTTCCTTACACTCAAAAACCTTTGAAGGTAACCCTCTCACTAAGTTTCCTTTTACCAGTTTATTGATTGTTTTGTAATTGAGATGACCTAGCCTTCTATGCCACAATATAGACTCATCTACAGATGCTTTAGCAAACAAACATAAGGACCTATTAGGAAGAACATCTTTAAGATCAAAACAATATATATTTTCCTTCCTAGGTACCCTAAGTTGTATAAACTTCTCATCAGGCATCTTAAACTCAGGAGACAACACTACACACTCAGTTTCCCCAAAAAGTACCCAGTTTTTATTATCACACATTTGAGAAACACTGAATAAATTGTACTTAAGTCCCTGTACCAAATAGACTTTTTCAAAGTCTAAATTCCCTGTTCTGATTGTTCCTCTGCCAAGAATCTTTCCTCCTTTAGGATCATTGCCAAATGCCACATATCCTCCATCAAAAGCTTCAAAATCTTCCAGATTGCTTCCATCCCAAGTCATGTGCCCAGAGCAACCACTATCAAAAACTCCTTTGTCTTTTAGCTCACTTTGAAGATTGCCCTGCACATAAAATTACACAAATTAGTTCTTTTTGTGGACCCAAGCCAATACTGACTTGGGTCTGCCCTGTGCATAAAAAATATTCAAATTTCTTTAGGTCCATTGATGCACAGTTGACATGTGGTAAAACCTTGGTCTTAGGCTTCCATTGCCAACTTGCTGAGGCCTTAACAGCATAAAAATGATTTCCAACCACTGTGTCAGTTATCACCTTAGGGATTTTTAAAACTTCTTTTGAATCAGTGGTGATATTTTGCTTAACAGTGTTTTGATTCTGCTTAGCCGTGTTTACATTTTGCTTAGCAGTGGTTGGAACCCATTTAGGTGCAGCAGTGACAATTGATTTTGTTTTCCCATTCCTCATCAACACTGCCCTAGGAATCAAGTTACTGTTAGGATGAGGGTTTGTTTTCCTTGAAAAGTTTTGATGATTTACCCTCCTCCAATGATTCCAAACTGGTGGTCTATTTTTATGACAATTTCTCTGTAAGTGCTCAAAACTACCACAATTATAACAAGCTTTCTTTACACATTGAAACTCACCACCTAATCTGTTAGAAATTAGACCATTTAAGCTTCTTTGATTACCCCTAGGTTTATATTGTTTCATCTGTTCCTTAGGTATTTCCCTATACTCTACTACTTTCTTGGTAACTTTAGCTCCAAATCTAGGTACAAGGTTGACTTGCTGAGAATCAACTTTCTTAACTTTCTCTATCTCATCAGACTTAGTTGATTCAGTTCTATCTTCCTCCGAGTCTGATTCCCAATCTTCTATTATGGGAGCATCAGATAACTTATCAGAACTTATCTTAGGTGTTTCAGTCTTATTTATCTCTTCTACAGGTTTGTTAAAACTGAATTCACTACTAAATGATAGTTCTTTAGCAGGTGGTGCATGTTTCATCAAAGAGGGTGGTGGCATATCATTGTATCCTAGACCAGTACCATCTTTGAACAGTTTTTGACCTATTGGCTTATTTACTAGATCAGAAGCATATTGTGTTTTAGCAACCCTAACAACATGTTTTTCTTTTTCATCTAGGGCTTTTTGTTTTACACTCTCTGCCTCTGCTAGTTTATCTTTAAGCATTTTAATCTCTCTATCTTTAAGATCAATTTCACCACCTAGTATATTGATCTTTTCTACATACTCAAACTCACATTTAATACAGAATTTTAGCTTCTCTTCCACACCCTCTAGACCAACTCTATATCCTAAGTTATCTAGAGTCAATCTCTCTACTTATTTCCTCATACTCTCAGTGATTGCTTTTTGAGATTCTAAGTTATCAGAACATGATTTAAAAGAACAAGTAGATGTTTTATAATCATTAGATACCTCAGAATCTGAACCAGAAGATGAAGCATAGGCCATTAGAGCAAAGTTATGCTCTTTTGAAGCTTCACTAGCAAGAAAAGCTGCATTTGGACCTTCTTCAATCTGATCACTCCAGTCATAATCACCAATCCCATCTTGAGCAACCAAAGCTGAAGAAGCAGCAGGCTCTTCTGTTGTCTTCTTTATGCCTTCAATTCTTTTAGGAGCTCGACATTCCCTAGCAAAGTGACCTTTCTTCTTGCAGTTAAAGCACTCCATCTTGCTTTTGTCGAATCCAGCTCTCCTTTGACCATCATACTTAACCTGTCTTCCAGTCCTCCTTAGAAACTTTCTTGCTTGGAGAGTCAACATTGCCATTTGCCATTGAAGATTAATCTCTTCAAGATCATCAGGATCAATTTGATCCAGATCTTGATTCAGCACAGTAACACTGGTAGTTAAATCAGCCAGAAAAGCACAGATTGCACCATCACTGACATTATCACTAATAGTGGTATTGTTTGCAATAGCCGTGGTTATACCATAGGCAGCAGTAGATACATCTTGTGGGCTCTTGTGATTAGTGGATACAAAAGCAATGTTTTGATCAGCAGAAGATGTGTTAGCAAAGTTATTCTCAGACTCATAAACCTTCAAGTTGTTGAAGAGATTATCTAGAGTCATCGTAGAAAAATCCTCCTTATTTCTCCACACAATTGTATGAATAGCCCATTCAGATGATAAACTCCTAATGAACTTCAAATTAATATCTTCTTGAAGAAACTTGTAACCCACTGACTTCAGTTGACTGATAAGTTTTTGAAGTCTATTATATGTGCCATCAAGTTTTTCTCCACTAAGAGCAGTGAAGGTTTCAAATTGATGCTTGAGCATATTCATCCTTGACTTCTTAGTAGCTTCATTACCGACAAACCTTAATTCAAGAGCATCCAATAAGTCTTTAGCAGACTCATATTGATCAAAGTCCAAGGCAAACTCATTAGGTATTCCCATAGAGAGAATACTGTGAGCTTTGATCTCCATCTTCCTTCTAGCTTTATCAGGTTCACTAACAATAGCTATCTCTTTGCCATCTTCACCCTTCTTAGGAAGAGTGTCACCCTTTTCAACGACATCCCAGAGAGCATAATCAATCATATGAATGTATTGCCTCATTCGCATTCTCCATATTTGATACTCTCCATGCTTGAGCATGGGTACCTTTGAAGCAGTCACCATGTGAGTTTCGTCAGACATCTTAACTTTCTTGAATAAAGCTTAACAGACTTCTTCTTGGTTACAGTTTCTAGATCACAAGCTCTGATACCACTTGTTGATCCCAGTTGAGCAAACGATCTAATATAGAAACTGACTTGTAACAAAAGCTTATCAAGTATTACGCGGAATTTAATACTTAATCTTAAGAAGAAGAACAGTAAACACTCAACACCTCAATATTATTTATTAATACGAATACTCTTACAGTATTAGGGTTTTGCAACCTTGAAGTGTATCGACCTTAGATATAAAACATACATATATCTAACCTAACCTAGGATCTCCTTTTATAGGCTAAGGAGTCCTATACATTATACAATACGTAACCTACAAGATAAATATCTTTTCTATATTTATCTAATACAATAAACTAAACCGACTATACAAGACTAGCAGCAGTTACATATCATCATCCGTGGTTATACTCTTCTACTAGCCGCGGTTTGTCTTCATCCGTGGTTACATGCCTCTGTCCGTGGTTACATCCAATCTGTCCGTGGTTCCAATACTTAGAGTAATTCTTGATCCAAGGAACCTAAAACCCAACACAGTTGACTTTTCCAAGGTCGATGGTTTTGCAAACTTAGTGTTCACCTTATTTCCAATAGATTTTCTAAGCTCGTTTTTCAAGGCAACAATATTGAAGTTCTTATCCTGAATTTGGTCTTTGAGGGCATCAATGTCAGCCAAAGTGGAATTTGTTTCTAATAAGTTCTTTCTCAAGGACTCATTTTCTCTTAACAAGTTGGATACACATAAAGCCAATTCATCATTCCTAGATTTAAGCTCACTACTCATCTCATGGTTAGGATTGCTCATCCTCAGATCGCATTTCTCATGCAGATCTGAGAGTTGACATTTAAGATTGCTTATGATTGAGTCTTTGTCTTGAATCTGGGTTTTCAATTGATTAATTTCAAAGAATTCTTGAAATTCTGGAAATTTTGGATTATTGCAAGATTTTGTAGCACGAAAACTTTCTTCCTTTTGTTGTATTGCAATTTCCAGGGAAATGCAATGTTTTTCAAGAATTGAGTATTTGTTTGAAAGTTCATCATAAACCCCTTTTGTTACCATGTTATTTGTTTTAAGGATTTTAGATTCAGACTCAACCAAGACACATTCATCGATATCATTATCAAAGATAGGGTCAGTTAAGATTACCTCAATGCATGACACTTGTTCATTTGTTGGTATGGCATCTGTTTTTTCCTTATGCACAACCGGATATACTGTCATGAAAGCAGTTTCAAGTTTGTCCGACTCTGAGCCTTTGTGTTCAGTGCAACCAATTACATCATTCATTATAGTGTCTGCAATTCCGCAGTCAGCATCAGCATTATTCGTTCTTTCAACTGAACCATTACCCAAAATATCACACATTTCCTTTAATTTTCCATGACTATCATTCAACTTATTCAGACAATCATTCCTTTGAGTAGCATTCTTAATGTAGACTTCCACATTGTTCATGAGTTGGACATATGTGTTGATAAACTCATGAATTTCCATTCCAGTGTGTTTCTTGAATGAAATTCCAGTTATGTATGGATCAAAGTCAGCATAATATTCCCCTTTGATAAATGGCTGAAATTAGTTGTAGATAACTTGAAGTGCAGCATTAGAGTCATCAATTAATACCTTCTCATTGGTAATTTGAAGCTTCAGTTGATCTAAGTTCTTGGGAATTCTGTGAAGTATGAATTATGCTGAAAATAACGCTGAAGGAATCTACTGAAGTACATGGATTCTGCTGAAGGAATCTACTGAAGTATATGGATTCTGCTGAAGAAGGACTTCTGCTGAAGTTATATTATAGTATAGTTGGTTTCTACGGATATAGATATTCCATATATTTATTAGTTTGTTAGGATTTGCATGAGCTATTTTAGGTAGTGATATGCATTTATTTTATATTATTGTTTTATTTAGGGTTCCTTG
>BPTQ01000006.1:36417332-36927332 GCA_019973895.1 Chrysanthemum seticuspe
AAATAAAAATCAAATAATCCCAAGGGAACGGAATTAATGAAAGGGCAATTAATTTAACATCTTAAGCATTAGTTTAGGTTTTAATAATTTTTTTGGTTAAGTTCAAGTTTAGTGCTTTGAGTTGCTTAGGAAGGTAAGTGTGGAGCAACCCTGTGTTGGGCCCCTTTAGTGAAAGGGCCATAGTGAAAATAGTGTGGGCACTCCAAACCGTGCAACTGGAAAAAGGATTTCCCAATTAAACAGCTTAAAATGCCAATTAAACTATATAACTATAACACAAACAAAAGTGGTGAGTGAAATGGTGCTTAGTTTAAAACCGCGGCGACGGCCCCTCCACACAACGCTGTTATAGCACTTCAAAAACGCTAATCACTGAACTTCTTGGAAGGAGCTCACGGGTGTGATAAAAGTGATACCGGGAAAGTGATTTCCCCGGGTTGTGTCCCAACGAGGTGTGAATGGAAGGATTCGTTGAGTTTCGTGATTTGAACTTGAATTGGTTTTTTAATAATTTGGATTTGATTACGAATTCTACAATTAATTAACGGGAAAGTAATTAAGGCAAGGGAACCCTAATAAACTAAAAATAAACTATTACTAAGCCTAAGAAATGATAAAACGAAGCTACACTAAGTCCTAGGGGTGCTAAAACGTAAAAACGTAAAAAACGGGAAACAACCCGAGCCATAAACGTAAAAGTTTTGCAATTTAAGGGCTACGGGTGTGAAATCAATTTTCCTACGTTCTAATTGACAAAAATAATTTTAGGAAAAAGCGGAATATTTTTTTGACTTTTAAATTAATTTCTACGAATTAAAAACGATTAAACACTAATTAAATGATTAAAAATACTAAACTATTTGGAAAAATCTGGAAAATTCACAAAAACTACTTTAAGTTATGCTACTTATGAGAAAAATAAGAAATCAGTGGTTGCTATTCAAAATAAGCTCGAAATAAGCTCAAAAGAGCTTAAAGAACAAACTGCCTAAGAACCCTTATGTATTAAATGTTGCAAAGTGTAACTGATAAAGACCCAAGGGCGCGTTGGTTGTGTGGTGTTGTGTTGGTGCTTTAATAGGCAAGAGGTCAGGGGTTCGAATCCCACCTCTTGCTTATTTTTGAAAACTCTTCTTTTTTTGAAATCTCTTTTTGAAACTTAAAGAGCTTATCACAATGAAGACTTTTTGTAAAGACTAACTTTTTGAAAAGCTTGAAACAAACTGTTTGACTCACCCTATTCTAACAGTAAGCACAAACAAACACCCTTTTAGCAGCTCAAAAATGGACACCCAAACACCCTCTTAAACAATTTTAAAACACCAAGTTAAGGTAAACTATGGAAAGCACTTGGATAAGAAGCAAATGAGCTATCTACTTAACTAAAATAAGCTATAGGAGAAGCTAAACTGATTAGTTAAAGGGGGGGGGGGGGGAATAACAGTTGGCAAATTAGCTTAAACTAGGAAATCTTAAAACTAGTTGAAATGAGATAAGTGCTAAGCTAATACTAACAAGCTCTAAAGGAAAATCTAATAAGTTAAAGCCTAGGTACCTAATATAAGCTAACAAAAACTCATAACTTCACTAAATAAGCTAAGCCAGGCTTCAATAAGCTAATGAGTAAAAAGGGACAGAGTGACCTATTGGCTGAGAATGCAGGCTGAAACAGCCTGGTGGCTTCTTTGGAGCTTATTTTTAAGCTAAGCAGTGGACTTCCAAAGTAACAAAAAGCTGCAAAAAGTAAGTTAGTACAGTGGACATGCAAAAAAACTTAGTCATGGTGTTGAAAAAGCTGGTAACAGCTTAAAGATAAGCTGAGATCAGTTGGTTTTGAGGCCATTTTGAGACTGATGCAGAAAAAAAAGAAGCTTGTCCAAAGACAGATTTTAACTATGATTCAACTATGATAATGGTAACTTGAATCCTCAAATCTGAAACTAAGGTAAGTTGGGTATGCAAAGGTTTAAGAACAACAAGATTTTCACAATTTGGAACTTCAAATGAACCAAAAAAAAATATGATTAGCAGCATAAGCTGCTATCCTGTGCAGTTTCAGTAAGTCCAAAAACAGGTTTTATTTGAATACCCAAACGTTGTAGAACTAATTTCACCACTCTCTAACTTATACAACCAATTAAGAAATCAACAAAGAGTTTGACTTAAGAAGTCAAACGGGTAAAACATGTTGGTTTGACCCCTTTTTCACCCTAATCCAAACACTCTTCAAAACCATATACAAAGTTTGATCTTTTGATAAAAACTGAAATGAACTTGTTTTAATACAAACTAGGAGAACTAAATTCAACAAAGTGCACTAAAGAGAAGCTATAACAGTTAAATAAAAAGGCTTTCATTGATTTAAAAAGGTAACATTACAATAGAACTTTAAAAACATAAACTGATTTTTTTAAAACTAAGAAAAAAAGGGTGCCTTGTAACTGGCTACATCATGATCCTATTTATACTAAGCTACTAGGTCTTCAAATCTTCACTTGAGTCTTCTGATGTGTTTCTTTTGTGAGTGAAAGCAGACCACAACACCATCCTTGTGCTTCTTTGGATTCATCCAAGCCATCCAATAAGTAGGTATACTTTGGGAGCAATCTGGGCCATCAGTTGGTGCTTTGAAGCTGGGATTGGTGAGGTGGCAGTAGGAGAAAAAGGATAGTGGGTTTGGGATTAGGGTTTAACTGGGTAAAGGGTTGCTATGGAGGTGGAGTGTTTGGGGAGAAGGAAAAGAGTTTGTGGGGAGTGGTAAAAAGGGAGCAGGGTATCTAGGGTTCCTTGGGTGTTGGGGTCTGTTTTGGGCGGGAAGATGGGGAAGACAGGGGTGTGGGTTGTGTTTATCATTGACCGGGTTTGGATTAGACTATGGGTTGGACTGGGTAGGGATTTGGATATTGGGCCAATGGTAGTAATTTGGACTTAGGATATAGATATGAATCCATTTAGACTTTAGGGGTTAAACATGTACATTCTGAAATTCCAGGGGCCCAAATGTAATTCTGAAAAGTATTATCCAAGGGCCAAACATGTGAAACTCAAATATGTTGAGGACTGAATCTGCGAAATTGTGAAACCTGAGGACTAAACTTGACAATTTTAAAAATCCAGGGATCAAAACTGTAATTTCTCAAAACTTTTGAAATTTTTCACCAAAGGACTAATTATGACAACTTATTATTTCAAAAGGACCTTTGGTGACTTTACTTTTTAAAATACGTGCTCAGGGACTATTTCTGTCAAATTTTGAAAGTCGGGGGACTGAAACTGCCAATTATGCAAACTTTGCTCGTTTTTCAATAATTTTGCATCTGAAACATATAAAACACAATTTTGAGATATTTTCAGTATTTTGATGCATTTCGGAGTGTTTTTAGATGTTTTGCAGCTCAGATTTGACCAAAAATGATGAGTGAATAAGCACTCATCAAATCCCCCACACTAAAACATTGCTAGTCCCTAGCAATCTTTTGAGAAAACATAATGGATTTGAATCTCTTTACCAAAAGCCATTACTTCTGGAGTAGCCAAATGTTTCAGTTCAAGTAAGAACTATGGTACACTGATAACCATATGATTTTGAGCAAACCACCAGCTTCCAACGGATTTGATTTGTCTTTACCAGAAGCTGTTTGCTTCTGGACTAGCCAACTCTTAGATAAATTATCAATATTATCTTTGGTGAGTTGATTACCAATTATGGTTTTCCAACTGCCTTTACCACAAGCCATAAACTTGCGGGCTAGCCAACTCTTCACTAATTAAAGATATGGTGAGCTGAACACCATACAATTTTGGGAAAATTGCAAGCCGTCAACGGATTTGAGATATCTTTACCAAGAGCCGTTTGCTCCTGGATTAGCCAATCCTTTTGTTTATTAGACATGGCGGACTGATAACCGAAAAAAAAATTTGGCCAAAAATGGGGGAATTGGGTGGTAAAACATATGATAAAATTCGTGAGAATTCCCCCCACACTAGAAATGAATATTGCCCTCAATATTCAAAGTACCGGCTGTTATGCCGAAACAAAGAACGTAAAAGGGAAATACTACGGCCATTATTTGATATTTTTTTTTTTTTTTTTTTTTTTTTTTGAAAACCTTTATACAACAGCGGGGGGCAACTCCCCCACACTAGGGTGGTAGAAAGTAGAAAGAAGTCAGAAATACGGGTGAAAACCCATATAGTGTGCTACTGTTTTTGTTTCCCGAGTCGCTAGCTTGACTCGATCCCCGCATTCATTGGTTCATGGGGAAGGTTTGGAGATCCGGGACAACCAAGGATGGTATGTCCCCTCCAAAAGAATGCTTCAATCTATGTCCATTCACCTTGAAGTTTGGTCCGTCGGTTTGAGATAACTCGACGGTGCCATATGGAAAAACTTTGGCAATGGTGAATGGACCGGTCCAACGGGTCTTAAGTTTCCCCGAGAAGATTTTCAATCTAGAATTGAAAAGAAGGACTCGGTCACCGACGTTGAAAATGCGGTTCTTAATCTTTGAGTCATGGATCTTCTTTGTCTTTTCTTTATAAATCAACGAGTTCTCGTAGGCTTGATCACGGAGTTCATTTAATTCATTGAGTTGAACTTTCCGGTGATCACCCGCAGACTTAAGGTCAAAATTGGCATGCTTCAAGGCCCAATAGGCTTTGTGCTCGAGCTCGATCGGGAGATGACACGCCTTTCCATACACAAGCTTGTAAGGAGTACACCCGATGGGTGTTTTGTAAGCGGTACGGAAGGCCCAAAGTGCATCTTCAAGTTTGTCCGACCAAGAGGCACGGTTTTCACCTACGGTCCTCTCCAAAATTCTTTTCAAACCACGATTCGAAACTTCCACTTGCCCACTAGTTTGTGGGTGATACGCGGTAGAAAGACGGTGAGAGACACCGTACTTAAGCATGACTTTTGCGAATTGGTCGTTGCAAAAGTGCGTACCGCGATCACTAATGATGGCACGGGGAGTTCCGAAACGGGTAAAGAGAGACTTCAAGAATTTCACAACTACTCGGGCGTCGTTGGTGGGGAGCGCTTTCGCTTCCACCCATTTAGACAAGTAATCGACCACCACGAGTATATACTTGTTCCCTCGAGAAGACGGGAACGGACCCATAAAGTCGATGCCCCATACGTCAAAAATCTCGCACACTTGAATGGCATTTTGAGGCATTTCATCTCTTTTAGAGATGTTGCTATGACGTTGGCAAGAGTCGCAAGATTTGACGAGGTCATGGGCATCTTTATAAATTGTGGGCCAATAGAAACCGGAATCAAACACCTTCTTGGCGGTGTAGTTCGGGCCATGATGTCCCCCCGTGGGTCCATTATGACAAGCCTTGAGAATTTCATCGGCTTCTTGGCCGTGAACACACCGTCGGATGACTTGATCCGCACAAACCTTAAACAAGTAGGGGTCGTCCCATAAATAATGCTTAACATCTTTGAAAAATTTGTTCTTTTGTTGGGACGACATCCTTTTCACAACAAAGTTACCTGCATGATAGTTTGCAAAGTCGGCAAACCATGGGGTACTTGAATTTTCATGATGAGATACCACATTAAGAGTCTCGAGAGGAAACGTTTCATTTATTTCCTTTTTCTCGAGCACACCTTGATGTGTATTTTCAAGACGAGAGAGGTGATCAGCCGCTAGGTTCTCCGCTCCTTTTTTATCACGGATGATGATATCAAATTCTTGTAGGAGGAGAATCCATCGGAGCAATCTCGGCTTTGCATCTTGCTTAGCAAAGAGATATTTGAGAGCTGAGTGATCCGTATACACTATGCTTTTGGACAAGATCAAGTATGGCCGAAACTTCTCGAAAGCATACACCACGGCTAGTAATTCTTTCTCCGTCGTAGTGTAATGTGCTTGAGCTTCGGTCAAAGTTTTGCTAGCATAATGTATAGGCTGGAAATGTTTTGATTTTCGTTGCCCCAAAACGGTACCTATGGCGAAATCACTTGCATCGCACATAAGCTCAAATGGTAATTCCCAATCGGGGGCAACTAGAATTGGAGCTTCCGTGAGCTTCTTCTTAAGAGTTTGAAAAGCTTCAACGCACTCACTAGAGAAGACGAAAGGAGTATCCTTTTCAAGAAGTCGGGTCATAGGCCGGGATATCTTCAAAAAATCTTGAATGAAACGACGATAGAATCCGGCATGACCAAGGAAACTTCTAACTCCTTTGACGGTTGTGGGAGGATGTAATTTTGAAATGACATCGACTTTAGCTTTGTCAACCTCAATCCCGCTCTTAGAAATCTTATGGCCAAGGACAATTCCTTCCTTAACCATAAAGTGACATTTCTCCCAATTTAGACTAAGATTCGTGTTTTCACAACGTTCAAGCATCTTGTCCAAATGGGAGAGACATGTTTGAAAAGAATCCCCAAAGACCGAAAAATCATCCATAAAGACTTCCATAGTCTTTTCGATCATGTCATGGAAAATGGCCATCATACACCTTTGGAACGTACCGGGAGCATTACACAAGCCAAAAGGCATGCGTCGGTAAGCAAATGTTCCATAAGGACACGTGAATGTGGTCTTTTCTTGATCTTGTGGGTTAATGGGTATTTGGAAGTAACCCGAGAAACCATCGAGAAAACAATAGTATTCGTTTCCCGCTAATCTCTCAAGCATTTGGTCCATGAAGGGTAATGGAAAGTGGTCTTTACGGGTGGCTTCATTTAACTTTCGATAGTCAATGCAAACACGCCATCCCGTAACCAATCGAGTAGGAATCAACTCGTTTTCATCATTTTCAACAACGGTAATGCCGCCTTTTTTGGGCACACAATGAACGGGGCTAACCCAAGGACTATCCAAGATAGGGTAAATCAATCCGGCATCGAGAAGTTTTATGACTTCCGCTTTGATAACCTCATGAATTTTAGGATTCACCCTTCTTTGGTGTTGAACCGCCAGTTTGAAGTCATCTTCCATGAGAATTTTGTGAGTACAAAACCTCGGGTCAATACCCTTGATGTCGGAAAGGTTCCAAGCGATGGCTCGCTTGTGTGACTTCAAAACCTTTATGAGAGCGGATTTTTCATCCTCACTCAAGTCTTTAGCAATGATGACGGGTGATTTATTGTCACCCTCCAAAAATGCATACTCGAGATGGGGTGGTAAGTCCTTAAGTTCGACCTTGGGAGGATCATTAGATTTTTCAATCCTTTTGATTTCCTCTTTATGAAGTTTTTGAGGAGGGAGTGATGAAGGATCTTCATTGAGCATCTTCTCGATGAGAAGAATATCTCCCTCAATGTCGATGGGAGCGTGATCAATTTCCCATGGAACAGAATCACTAGCCAAGTATGCTTCAATCTCTTCCAAAATAAAGTCACTTCCCTCAAACGGGGTGAGGGGAGGGGAAGAGAGAGCAACGATGGGATCAACCGAAGTGGAATTGCCACTCGAGAATCCAAGAATTTCTTGAGAATACTCCTCCGACACAATGTCAAGGACATCAATTTTGTTGACGGAATTGTCTCCATAATTGGGGGAGTATTTCGTAACTTGATTAAGATTGAAAGTAACGGCTTCCTTGTTCACCCGCAAAGTAATTTCCCCTTCATCTACATCGATCAATGCACGAACTGTTTTTAAGAAGCACCTCCCAAGGATGAGGGGTACTCGGGGATCGGCATCAAATTCGACAACAACAAAGTCGGCGGGGAAATGAAACTTGCCTACTTTCACAAATACATCCTCGGCTATTCCTAGCGGACGAGAACTTGTACGGTCCGCATGCTCGAGGATCATACATGTAGGTGTAAGCGGAGGTAATGAAAGCTTCTTCCACATGGAGTGTGGCATCAAGTTAATGCTAGCGCCAAGATCAGCCAAAGCGGAGCATTGAACTATGCCTTGAAAATCACATGGGATGAGAAATTTTCCGGGGTCTCCTAACTTTTCGGGAAGCTTTTTAAGGATAACTGCCGAACAATTTTCGTTCAAAGAAGTTTTAGCCATTTCGGAAATCTTTTCTTTGTTATTCAACAAATTTTTGATTGTTGGACCGAACTTTGGCATTAGAAGAAGAGCGTCCGCGAAACTAATCTCGAAGTGCAAATCTTGAAAGATTTGGATAAGCTTCTCCATTTGTTGACTAGTTTTATCACGGAGCTTTTGGTCATTAAGCCTTGAAGGATAAGGAAGTGAAGGCTTAGGAATGGTCATCGGAACAACGGGTTCCGAAATTGGAGGTAAGACCACCGGAGGTTGGACTTGTGCGGTACTTCGTGGGCTTGATTTATGCACCTTGTCATTTAATACCTCGGTTTTTCGTTCCACATCCCTCACCGGAGAAGGATTAGGCATCGAGGGTCCCTCATAAGATTTACCACTTCGGGTGGCAATAGCATTCAATTCACCTTTTGGGTTGGCAATTGTATTACTCGGAAGAGCACCCGAAGTTGAAGCTTGATTCTTTTGACTCATGAGACTAGCAATCATGCTTTCAATCTTGCTATGAGATTGATCAATCTTGTTACTAGTAACTCTAAGCTCGGAAGTGAAATCATTCTTCAAAGTGGTAATTTGATTTTGCATGGACACCATCTTAGCTTCATTGCTTTTGATGTAATTAGCAATGTCAATGGAAGCTTGAGGAGGCTGGGCATGCACATTTTGTTGAGGAGCTTGGAATCGGTTTTGATTGAAATTTCCTTGATTTTGAAAACCTTGATTTTGATTTTGAAAATTCCGATTCTGACTCTGATTTTGATTGAACTGATTATTTCTATTTTGCACATTTTGATTGTTCTGATTTTGATTAAACCCGGGTGGTCCAAGGAAATTGTTAGAACGATAGCTGAGAAGGTTTCGGTCCCCTTGCGGTTGGTAGGAATTACCTCCCGTATTGTAGGAACCAGAAGCGGCATAAACGCTCTCTTGAGTGAAGCCACCGGAGGCTGGACAATCAAAATAAGGGTGTGGACCACCACAAGTTTCACAACTCTTGTTTACGACATTCACTTGTTGATTTTTATTATTTTGACTCAATTTAAGCACGGCAGTGGATATTTCTTCAATCTTTTTGGTTAGAGTCGTGAATTCCGAAGATGGAAGGGTGGTAGATCTCCTTGACTCACTCCTCTCGGCTGAGGAATCCCAATAATTGTGGTGGGCAGTCATGTTTTCAATGAGATCGTAGCACTCTTCGGGTCGCCTTTTCATAAAGGTACCACCGGCAGCAGCATTGATTGTGTCACGATGTCTCAATGTTAACCCGTTATAGAACGTATCTATTTGGGTGACAAGCAACATATTGTGGTTCGGACATCGATCAATCGAAAGCTTATAGCGTTCCCATGCCTCAAATAAGGACTCATCGGGATGCTGCCGAAAATTACTGATTTCATTCCATAGTTTCGTCACCATCGACGGTGGAAAATATTTCGCCAAGAATTTAGAGACCATTTCGTCGAAACTATGGATTGAGTTCTTGGGAAGACGATCAAACCATGCGGTGGCATGAAGCGTCAAGGAATATGGAAAGAGGTATAAGCGAAGGGCGTCATCGGTGACCCCATTTTGCTTCATACTTTGGGTTACGGTGAGAAATTTGTCGAGATGCTTGTTGGCATCGTCACCCGGTGATCCGTGAAATTGGCAAAAACTTTGGACTTGTTGAATCATGTGATGCTTAAGTCCAAAATCCGTGGCCTCGATGTTGACCGGGGCAACTGGACCGCCCCGTCCATCCATCGTGGGTTGGCAAAGCTCCTCCATCGTTCGGAGATCGGGAGCTTGATTTTGTGGACCAGGTTGTTGGACTTGAGGTTCGTTCCCTAGGTTATGTGTCATTGTGATTTGTTCAACGGTACGTATCTCGGGTACGTTTGCTTGGTTACGGTTACGTCTACGAGCTTGCGAGCGAGTGCGCATGCACTTCCAAAAACAACACTTTCAATTAAAACAAGACCGAGGCAAAACAACAGTGAACTTAAACCAATAATCCCACGTGAAATGATCACTTCTATAAGTAAAACGCACAAAGGAGCGGAGAGACTTTGTAGGTCAGCGCGAAGCTTATTAAAAACCCGTCTCTTTTCAGCCGCAATTTAATGTCAGGCCGTCCTTATACCCCTCACACAGTTTGTTAAACCGATAAAAGTAAACCAAAACACGAGCGACACAAAGGCAAGTTTTAAATCTTTAGTTCGGGAACTTATAATGATAACACCTCAGTTAAGAATGTTATATTGATTGTGTCTTCTATTTATTTAAAACAACAAGGAAAATCTTTTTGTATTTTTAATCTTTTACATATATATACAAAGAAAAGAAAAATATTTTTGTATTTTTGTATTTTTATAAAAACAATAACTTCACGAGGAAGGTTCTTCAAGTCACTAATCGCAAAAACTTCACGATATTGTCGCAACACACCTCCCCGGCAGCGGCGCCAAAATTTTATTCGTTGTGAAGTGAGTGGTGAAAAACACAATATCAACGTATATCAAAATAACCATAAAATTCGACAAATTAACCCTTTAGGAAAAAGGTCAACGTGCCAAACCTCACGGGTGTGATAAAAGTGATACCGGAAAAGTGATTTCCCGGGTCGTGTCCCAACGAGGTGTGAATGGAAGGATTCGTTGAGTTTCGTGATTTGAACTTGAATTGGTTTTTAATGATTTGGATTTGATTACTAATTCTACAAATTAATGAACGGGAAGGCAATTAAGGCAAGGGAACCCTAATAAACTAAAAATAAACTATCACTAAGCCTAAGGAATGACAAAACGAAGCTACACTAAGTCCTAGGGTGCTAAAACGCAAAAACGTAAAAACCGGGAAACAACCCGAGCCATAAACGTAAAAGTTTTGCAATTTAAGGGCTACGGGTGTGAAATCAATTTTCCTACGTTCTATTTGACTAAAAAAAATTTAGGAAAAAGCGGAATATTTTTTTGACTTTTAAAATAATTACTACGAATTAAAAACTATTTAACACAAATTAAATTATTAAAAATACTAAACTAATTAAGAAAAATCTGAAAATTTCACAGAAAGTGCTTCAAGTATTACAGGTTCTGAGAAAAAAAAAACGTGGTGGTGCTTTGAGGAATAAGCTGGAAATAAGCTCAAAAGAGCTTAAAGAACAAACTGCCTAAGAACCCTTATGTATTAAATGTTGCAAAGTGTAACTGATAAAGACCCAAGGGCGCGTTGGTTGTGTGGTGTTGTGTTGGTGCTTTAATAGGCAAGAGGTCAGGGGTTCGAATCCCACCTCTTGCTTATTTTTGAAAACTCTTCTTTTTTTGAAATCTCTTTTTGAAACTTAAAGAGCTTATCACAATGAAGACTTTTTGTAAAGACTAACTTTTTGAAAAGCTTGAAACAAACTGTTTGACTCACCCTATTCTAACAGTAAGCACAAACAAACACCCTTTTAGCAGCTCAAAAATGGACACCCAAACACCCTCTTAAACAATTTTAAAACACCAAGTTAAGGTAAACTATGGAAAGCACTTGGATAAGAAGCAAATGAGCTATCTACTTAACTAAAATAAGCTATAGGAGAAGCTAAACTGATTAGTTAAAGGGGGGGGGGGGGAAATAACAGTTGGCAAATTAGCTTAAACTAGGAAATCTTAAAACTAGTTGAAATGAGATAAGTGCTAAGCTAATACTAACAAGCTCTAAAGGAAAATCTAATAAGTTAAAGCCTATGTACCTAATATAAGCTAACAAAAACTCATAACTTCACTAAATAAGCTAAGCCAGGCTTCAATAAGCTAATGAGTAAAAAGGGACAGAGTGACCTATTGGCTGAGAATGCAGGCTGAAACAGCCTGGTGGCTTCTTTGGAGCTTATTTTTAAGCTAAGCAGTGGACTTCCAAAGTAACAAAAAGCTACAAAAAGTAAGTTAGTACAGTGGACATGCAAAAAAACTTAGTCATGGTGTTGAAAAAGCTGGTAACAGCTTAAAGATAAGCTGAGATCAGTTGGTTTTGAGGCCATTTTGAGACTGATGCAGAAAAAAAAAGAAGCTTGTCCAAAGACAGATTTTAACTATGATTCAACTATGATAATGGTAACTTGAATCCTCAAATCTGAAACTAAGGTAAGTTGGGTATGCAAAGGTTTAAGAACAACAAGATTTTCACAATTTGGAACTTCAAATGAACCAAAAAAAATATGATTAGCAGCATAAGCTACTATCCTGTGCAGTTTCAGTAAGTCCAAAAACAAGTTTTATTTGAATACCCAAACTTTGTAGAACTGATTTCACCACTCTCTAACTTATACAACCAATTAAGAAATCAACAAAGAGTTTGACTTAAGAAGTCAAACGGGTAAAACATGTTGGTTTGACCCCTTTTTCACCCTAATCCAAACACTCTTCAAAACCATATACAAAGTTTGATCTTTTGATAAAAACTGAAATGAACTTGTTTTAATACAAACTAGGAGAACTAAATTCAACAAAGTGCACTAAAGAGAAGCTATAATAGTTAAATAAAAAGGCTTTCATTGATTTAAAAAGGTAACATTACAATAGAACTTTAAAAACATAAACTGATTTTTTTAAAACTAAGAAAAAAAGGGTGCCTTGTAACTGGCTACATCATGATCCTATTTATACTGAGCTACTAGGTCTTCAAATCTTCACTTGAGTCTTCTGATGTGTTTCTTTTATGAGTGAAAGCAGACCACAACACCATCCTTGTGCTTCTTTGGATTCATCCAAGCCATCCAATAAGTAGGTATACTTTGGGAGCAATCTGGGCCATCAGTTGGTGCTTTGAAGCTGGGATTGGTGAGGTGGCAGTGGGAGAAAAAGGATAGTGGGTTTGGGATTAGGGTTTAACTGGGTAAAGGGTTGCTATGGAGGTGGAGTGTTCGGGGAGAAGGAAAAGAGTTTGTGGGGAGTGGTAAAAAGGGAGCAGGGTATCTAGGGTTCCTTGGGTGTTGGGGTCTGTTTTGGGCGGGAAGATGGGGAAGACAGGGGTGTGGGTTGTGTTTATCATTGACCGGGTTTGGATTAGACCATGGGTTGGACCGGGTAGGGATTTGGATATTGGGCCAATGGTAGTAATTTGGACTTAGGATATAGATATGAATCCATTTAGACTTTAGGGGTTAAACATGTACATTCTGAAATTCCAGGGGCCCAAATGTAATTCTGAAAAGTATTATCCAAGGGCCAAACATGTGAAACTCAAATATGTTGAGGACTGAATCTGCCAAATTGTGAAAACTGAAGACTAAACTTGACAATTTTAAAAATCCAGGGATCAAAACTGTAATTTCTCAAAACTTTTGAAATTTTTCACCAAAGGACTAATTATGACAACTTATTATTTCAAAAGGACCTTTGGTGACTTTACTTTTTAAAATACGTGCTCAGGGACTATTTCTGTCAAGTTTTGAAAGTCGGGGGACTGAAACTGCCAATTATGCAAACTTTGCTCGTTTTTCAATAATTTTGCATCTGAAACATATAAAACACAATTTTGAGATATTTTCAGTATTTTGATGCATTTCGGAGTGTTTTTAGATGTTTTGCAGCTCAGATTTGACCAAAAATGATGAGTGAATAAGCACTCATCATTATGCATAGTGGAAGACTTATCCTTATTCCTAGTTTCCAAAGATTTAGAAGTTGGTATCCATCTAGGTGAAGTTTTCGGTTTGGTTTGCTTCATATGCACAGTAGATGACTTAGTGAAAATCCTAGACTTAACAGGTTGAACCTTTGTATGAGCATTTACTTTCTTTAGGGATTTCGAAAAGCAATTATCATGATTTGCCTTAAAGATGCATTTCAGGCAATTTGAGCAAACAACTTGTTTGGATTCAGAAAATGATCTAGAGTTCTTAGAGTGATCTGCTATAGGAATAGCTTTATTCGAAACGCAACTACTCTTAGATACAAGCCAATCCCTAGTCTTTAGTTGAGTGTTCCTAGGAAATGGTTTAAAACTACTAGCAATGCCTTGAAATCTCGTAGAATTCATCACCCTAGGTCTAGCACCTAAAATTCCATCTTTTTGAATCTGTGCCTTTTTCCTATCTTCTTCTAGATCATATTTCTTGAACAAGTCATTCATATCATGTGAATTCTTAGGCAAATAAGGTGAAGTGACTGATTTTGACAAAACTTGTATCGCATCACCTTGGGAGGCAAGCCTTTTCTTTAAAGATATTGTTCTTTCAGATATAAATGTAAAAGGCTGCCTAACAACGGACCGGTCTCTAGTGGGATGAGAAACTGGCTTCCCCAAGGTTGATGGTTTTGTAAACTTAGTGTTCACACTTTTCCCTACGTTTTTTCTAAGCTCATTCTTTAAGGCAACAATAGCGAAACTCTTATCCTGAAGTTGAGCTTTGAGTTCATCAATTTTTGCTATCAAAGAGTTTGTTTGTTCCATTGACTTAGTTCTAGCTTCTTTGACAGAGTCACTAAGTTCTATGTGATGCTTTCTCAAAGACTCATTTTCCTTTAGTAATTAGCCACATAAATTGACAGTTCATTATTTCTTGTTATAATAGCATCAATGTCTTGTGTATTGATGACTAAATTACTTTTCGCATTCAAGAAATAAATATGTTTCTTCAGATTGTAAATGGTAGAGTCTTTGTCTTGAAGCTGAGCTTTCAAAGTGTTAATTTCAAACAGTTCACGGAATTCAGGAAGTTTCGGATTTTTCCATGGTTTGTTAAGTTGAAAACTTTCTTCTTTACTCTGTATCGCAATTTCAAGTAAAATGCAATGTTTTTCAAGATTTGAGAATTTGTTTGAAAGTTCATCAAAAGCCTTTTTATCAACCATATTAGCTTTTTTGAAATTATAAGTCTCAGCCTCAACCAATGAACCTTTATCAGAATCATGTTCAGCATTAAGATCAGTTTGTTTAGGTACATTAGCAGATGCACTATGTTGAACAGTTAAGGGTACCTCATTACATGACACCTGTTCAATTGTCGGTCTGATATCTGCATCCACATCATGTGTAACAAGAGTCACTGAATTACTAGCTGTTTCAAGCTTATCTGCCTCTGAGCCCCTGTACTCAGTAGCAACTGATCCATCAACTGACACATTACCCGACTCATCACAACTATCTCTCAATTGCACCTGCACTCATTCACCAGACCTTCAATCACCTTGTCATTGTTCAGTGCACTTTCCTCAATATGCTTCTTAACATTATCCAAGAGTTGTATTAATGTTTCTCTGAACACATTTACTTCCATCCCAGTGTGATCCTTGAAGCGCTTTTCGGTCATATGATCATCACAATCCGAAGTATATTCACCATTGAAGAATAACCGAAATTGTTTGTAGATCACCAGAAGTGCCGCACTGGAACTATCATTTTGAACCTTCTTTTTGTCAAATTGT
Organism: Chrysanthemum seticuspe; assembly: GCA_019973895.1. Classification (NCBI taxonomy): domain Eukaryota; kingdom Viridiplantae; phylum Streptophyta; class Magnoliopsida; order Asterales; family Asteraceae; genus Chrysanthemum; species Chrysanthemum seticuspe. Next base: position 36,432,712 of record BPTQ01000006.1, read on the forward strand.
AGCTCCAATTGTTCTAAGTTTAAGAATAATGTGCTCGTGAACGTTGATAATTTGTGACAACTCGCAATTTCAGGTCATTTCTCGACACAATTCATGTTTCATTATTTCAACATTTATAGTAAACTTGGTTTACTTGTTTCAAATTCGCGTAACCTTGGAGGTTTAGCGGCGAATTCATGATCATGACATCACATACATTTCATATGGACTATGATTAGTCTACATTTCATTGACATCATGTGCATCTCATTAATTCATTCACGACACTTCATCTCACCTTCAACGCGTAATTTTTATATTTAATAATCTTTATCGCGTGAGTTATTATTTTAAATATTTAATCCATTACTTTCAAAAATGATCCCGAGGTATTTTTATACTTACGTCTAGTTCATAAAAACTATATTTTTAGTTTTCCTAGTGTTTTAAATTTATTTGATACTTAAATCGTTAAAGTTTAATTATTACGTCGTTTTCTTAAAAATTATACGATAATTATTTTATCACTCAAATTCCACAAGGAATGTATTTTTAAAATTCTTATGATATCATTATACTTCACTTTGATCACCTAAAACTTAGTTTAATTCATACTACTCAAATATCACAACTATGTTCAAGTTTCTACAAATGCTACCTAACTTAACATTTACTTACACTTTTATTTACAAATATACATAAGTTAAAAAAAAAAAAAAAAATGAAATTTTAGAAACATCCTCCCCCAAAAACCGGCCATGGGGGAGGGAATGCATTAAATTTTGTGGTAACATTTTCTTGCTAGTGTACTTTTATACTCCAACTCTTTCAAAAATCATTCATTTCATTTCCACAAATAATTCAAGTCAAGAAAATGCTCTCTCTTTGTTCTTCCTTCACATGAACCGGCCTCCAAGAGTGTTTCAAAGGGATCACCATTTTTTTTTATCAAGCTCAAGTTATATAACAATCTAGTTATATCCTTTATATGGTTTTGAAATAAAAAACCAAGGATAGATAAGTTTAATCCTTGTTACTTACACCTCATCACTATCACTTGTAAGCTTGTTTTTATCATTTTCAAGTTTCCTTATCATTTTCATATGTTTCTTTTCATTTTTGGAGATAATATGCATGATATGTGATTTATACCATTTATTTCATGATTTTAGAAGTTATATATACATATTGGTCATCCTATAATTATTCCCATGGTATTCTTTGGTCTTGATGGTGATTAGGAACCCATGACACCCTAAGAAGGTGTATGGTAGGATTAGATTAGTTTTGGAGTTGATTTGAAGGGATTAGAATAGGTTTTGTCCGAGAAAAACTATTTTCAATACGTATTAAAAAGGTTCTGTCCTTGTTTCGAATTTCTGGAAAAACCAACAGTTGGTACGAAACTTTGGCCTTGATATTTAGAAAATATACTTTAAAACGAATCCGTGGCCTTTTGAACGGATAAAAACGGAGTTATAACGAAGCCGTGGTGAATTTTTAAAGTTTGACGACGAATTAAACACTTTTCAGAAAATTCAGCTTTGCTGTTTTTAGTATTTTCGGGTCAAAAACGAGCCTTAAGCTTCACAAATTATTTCGACTTATCAAAAATATATTAGTTTACTTCGATACGAAGCTAAGGACATATTTTACGTAGAAAACGGATTTGAAACGACAAATATATGCACGTTTTTATAAAGTTGCCGTAACTATTATTTTCTGAAAAACTACATTATTTTTACGTTACAAGTATTTCACTAGCTGTAAGGGCTATGTTTGCGGCAGTTTTTAACTATGATGCAAAACTTTTTGGAACAAATTGTCTTCTAGTAAAATCAAGTTCACCGGCCATATTTTTCAAAACAAAAAGCCGTTTGTCAAGCGGAGTCATAGTAAATTATTTACGGATGTTCAAACTTGGCCGAAACTCATTTTCTGCACCCAATTAGCAAAAACCACCATCTTTAGCCCTTGATATCTTTATGATCGAGACCTTTTGAACGAAAACTCCTGAACTGAAACTTTTAGATATTGATACAAACTTTCCAAAACCGTCGAGTTCGTTCTCTAACGATCGACGTACACCATTTTACGACTAGTTTTCCGAAGCCATTTTTGTTGATTTCATGATTTTTCCGACGACATTGTTTTTCGACGAAAAGTGGTAATTTCACCAAAAATCATTATAAAACCATTGTAGGATGACATTTTGACGTAAAAACATGTAAAGTCATTTTTGAAGGGTCAAGACGTCAAAAGAGTATTTTTCGACGACGAGTAATATTTTTAAAAACCCGTAAATGGTATAAATAACATACGAAATGCATGCATAACATTACATTGCAACTCATGACATATCATATCATTCGTAATAGGTCCCGGTTGACGCATTACATTAAACCTCAGTGTACTCACTTTTGCCGTTATTCCAGTTTATCCAAGTGAGTTTTCATAGCCCCGTTTTACATGCTTTTTACATTATTTCAAACCTACGGGGGAGAATACATTGCACAACATTTTTATTACGATACGAAGTATGTTAAATTCATTTACATTGCTTGAGTTACAAAGTTGCCAGTTAAAAGTCCCCATTTCAAATGCATGAGCCGTTAATTTGGAAAGCGTGTGTGAGTGGATAGATCTATCGAGGGTGACGCCTCCATCCGGGTTGGTGAATCCCAATTGTCATACGGATGCATTTCATTCATAAACATTACCAGAGTTGTTTGGCAAGACACTCTTTTGGGGCGTACATTAGTCAGAAGCTTCGGTATCATGCGCTTAAGCAATTGTAACATTTTACGTGACATGATTGTCATGCCTGATCTATACTTGCGTAGTCGTATAAAACATTTACATAAACCTATGATTTCTCACCAACATTATTGTTGACCGTTTTTAGCAATGTATTTTCAGGTAACTGAGGCATTCATCATGACATGGTTTAGGGACCTACATTTTGAGTCGCGGCGTCGACTTACATTATGTACATTATGGCACTTATTTAAAAACGTCGTTTGGATTTGTAACATGGATGTATTTCCGCAAACTTTGTAAACCGTTTGGGACCGATGTTGTACTCTAATTATTTTTATGAAATATCCAACGATGTGTTTTTAAAACGACACTTTAGGTCGTTCAATATAACTGTGATGTGGTGCTATGACAGTCAAGCCCCCAGGAATTCCATTCCGCTGCAAAACAGGTAAATTGGGGGTGTGACAGATTGGTACCAGAGCTACAGTTATAGAGAACTAGGTTGCATCATTGACCCTAGACTATAGCTACATTATCATAGCATCTCATCATTTCATCATAAGTACATGTTCACTTTGCATGCGGTTTTATACGCACATTTTACGAGTTATTTACTTTCATTTCAAAACGATTGTCACATGGATGCCCTTAAATACCCATCCCATTATCTTTCCTCATACTCTAACGTGGAGAATTCCTTGTCATTTCCTATCACAATTGTCACATCAATTGACTCATCACCGAAAACGTTGAATACCGAGATAAACCTTTTAGGAGGACGAAGTTACACCTACACCATCGCGATCACTATCGATTCACTGTAAGATCAGGACAAATTTTTATCACTCAGTTGGGACAGATCATACCATTGGGTAGAACTTATAGGCTTAGTCCTAATAAACCTATTTTCTTAACTCACCACAAGGATTCCATGATCATCATTATCATTTCGAGCACCATCCGTACCATCACATCTCATACCCGATACTCATACACCCGACTTGCAGTTTGGGAAGCGTGCATGATTTGACACACCATTACCATCTATCAATAAGACTATAGACACTACACCATCTCATAGGTTTGAGACTGTGAGAATTTTAGGGCTATGGTTGCTAGACCGCCTACTACTCCTACACTTGAAACACGATTAGACCGCCAACAGGAATAGATAATAAGTACCTTTCTAGCTAATGTGATCTTTATCATTTATTATCTCTACGATAATCACCACCTTGTTTATTTCATTCCTTACTCCAATTGCCCAATTCTCTATCATTTCGCGATGATACATCACTATCTTACTAGGGGTTAGGCCAATTTTATTCTCGACCAATTAGTAGACTGTTATTACTCGATAAGGTTCTCTTATGCATCCTACAAACCATCCAACAAATTTTATTCCAACTTATCTTGCTACTATTTCATGAAATTATTTCACTTGATTTTATTTCGAACTATTTCATCACTATCTTAGAAGCGTTGTTTCGTAAAGTTTTAACGCAAGTTGTTTTATTACCAACTTATCTATTGGTTTCAGTCATTTTATCAACTATTCAATATCCTCATGTGAAACGATTTTCATGTTACTCTGAAAAATCATCAAGCCATTATCTTACCAAACAAAACGTTGAACACCAACTATTTGTCCTACATTCTCTCTTTTGAGATAATAAACTTCATCGTTATCTAACACAAACTACTTTCAATTATTTTACCGATCATTTCATCTTACTCCTGTACCATTAAACCAAAATTTACGACTTTGATAATAATTTATAAACAATGACCTTACTGATACTTTGCAAACTATTTTCTCATAGTATGATAAACCGATTAATTTGCTATCATTTTATAAAACAACAAACAATTGCAATAGCAAGTTACAAACTATATTACAAAATTTTTTTTTTGCAAGTAATATTGCGGTCTTATAAACTATTTTACCCTTTTGGTGAACTATTTTAACCACTGCCTGATTTAAAATCATAAAGCTTGGTACGCTTACCTCACAAACTATTCGCCTTTACTTTACTAACTATTATATTCCCAACCTATAAACCATCTTGATATTAATTGAACTACGAAATCTTCTATTATTTGACAAACGATAAATTGTTTTCTTGAAAGCTATTTTACAAATCATTTCACGAGTTATGTTATAATCTGAATTATGACTTACCAAAATATTTCACTACCATTGTTAAGCCGTTTTCTATCACTATATAAGCTGTTTTAAAATCACCTTAACAAGTTGTTACTTTTACGCCAAGCCACAACTAAGATTTATTATTAAACTGTAAATGATAAAAATGTTTCTTTCTTACTCAATAAAGTGGTCTTACAAACCTTTTCATAAACTTTACTGTAATTTTCTTACAAACTATTTATTCTCGTTTGAGAACAAAGTTTTATAATCAGATATATCGTGCAGAAACATTTCTTTCTGTTAACACTCTATAGATGCTTACGTCATTTATCTCTCACTCAACCGATAAGTTAGGATTTGTCGAGTGATTTTTTTTAGGAAAGACTTCCTATACCATCTGTGAGGAGGATTCCTTGATACAAGAAAGCAATGAAAGGATTTTGGAATTTCCAACAAGGAATAGAACTAGGTGGTAGAATGATTCAAAACTCAACAAAAATCTTAAGACATCACGAGACATTCCGAACCACTATTTTGAATTAGAATCCAAACTCTATCATTCCATAAGTGCTAGCTAGACCGAGTTACGAGATTTAATACGAAGCGAATACCCATGAAGCAACACTATAGGGATATGCCAAGTCTTCTATCTGAGACTATAGAACATTCTACTAAACATAGCTTCAACAATATGTGAACTTCCCTTCAATGAGTTCCCTTAAAGGAAAATTTGGTTAAATTAAGGCTATCGATATAGACTCCCCCTAAGGCATTGTGTTCTCTAGAAATTCCAAGTAACCTCATTTCCATATCAAGAGATGCCACAGGTTTGAACATGTCGGACAATCAATGACTCCCCATCTACAAGTGAAACTAGCACAAACATTCTTCGACATAGTTTGAGATGATATCTATCTTCTTGCTAGCATGATAACAATATTAGGGATGAACTACATTTGAAGCACCTACAGCACCTCATAACCCATCTTTTCGGAACCCGTCAATCATTTTGAAAAATACCCTCAAACTTACCACCTTCTATCACATCTCTTTAGAGCGCTTATTCTTAACATAGGATTTGAACACGTCTCATTTTCCTTTTATTTGAAGAGTTATGGCGCCGAAGAGAGCTCCACCAGCTATGACACAAGCCGATATCCAAAAGTATATAAAGGATTGTATAGCTAGGGAACTAGAGAAAGAACGGGCAACGATAGCTGCTGCTGCTGCTGCTGCTGCTGCTGCCGCTGTCGAGACCACGGCTGTTACTGAAACTACTAGACATGCTACTACTACAGGAGTTGCAGGAGATTCGAGAGTTCGAAGTGGTACATACATGGACTTTAAGAGCAGTGACCCCCCGAAGTTCAGAGGCACAGAAGGAGCCATTACTATGATCCGTTGGTTGGAAAGGATAGAGTTGTTATTTCTTATATGCGATTGCCCAGATGACTGCAAGGTGAAATTTGCTACTAGTACACTCTTGGATGAGGCAATGTTATGGTGGAATCATTATGCACAGCCTATTGGCATGGAAAATGCTTATAAACTCTCATGGGATCAATTCAAGAGGTTGATGACTAAGAAGTATTGCCCGCCCAAGGAGATGAAGAAATTGAAAATGGAATTTATTGGGCTAGTGACCGTTGGTTATGACATTGAGACCTACATCAGAAGGTTTCAAGAATTGGCTGCTTTATGCCCATATATGGTTATGGACAATGAGAAACTACTGGAAAGTTTCATTGGAGGACTTCCAAAATGCATTCAAGGAGAGGTAGCCTCTTTCGATTCGCAAACAATTGAAGAGACCATCAAGGTAACTCAATTACTCATGGCTCAAGTTGTGAAAAGGGAAAACATTATCAACAATAACCACCACAACAATGACAACGATCAAACCAACAACAACCGCGACAACCAAACTAACAACAACAAAAGGAAATGGGAAAATGACCAGGGAGGTTATAGCAACAACAACCAAAGCTGTAACACTAACCATCACCAACAACAAAATCGAAGACAAGAAGCTGTCAGGGTTCATGTTGCTGCACCAACAAAGGAAAGAACTTATACTGGAAACTTGCCACGATGCCATCAATGCACTCTACATCATAATGGTCCATGTGGTATATGCTTTATCTGTCAAACAGTGGGACACCTTGCTAAGGACTGCAAGGGAAAAGGATATGTTGGGGCTAAACCACTATGTAATCGATGTAAGTATCATCACACGGGTCCTTGCCCTGCCAAGTGCCGCGAATGCCAAAAACCGGGACATCTAACCAGGGATTGTAAAGGCAAAACTATAATTACATGTTTCAGATGTGGGGAGCAAGGACACTATCGGAATCAATGTCCTCAAAAACCAAGGTCAGCAAGTTGAAGGTGCTCATGGATTAGGAAAAGGAGAAGCTTGTCAAGGTACCAACGACACGAAAGACTGAAGAAATCGGAAACTAACAGTCTTATTTCTCCTTATGTACTATGTCGTACTAAGTTTATGTTTTCATCCTATCCGAATCTTTATAACCTAAGATGTACTACTTTTGATAAACCACTAGTTGTATAATATTATCATCTATCATACTTTATTTCCTTTCGATTCGATATCACTTACGAGAATGTTACTTCTTTTTACTTTATCGACCATTTTAACGACACGGTTTAAATCCTTGTAAGCATCGAGAGTTATAACAACTAAACCGAACGTCACATCATCGTTCCTTAATTATACATAGCCTAGCTAACTATGTCTAATTCTGGAGGGATCATGTTATGTTGGGAGCGGTTATTTATAAATCTTAGTGCAAGCAAAATGTTCACATGTTCCAATTCAAAGTGTTGCATATGAGAGATTCATCCAATATTTTTCTTTACTACGATGTTTTATACACTCTTAATCATCGACAACCGTAACTACATTTCTCCATGTCTTCTTTCTTCAATATTCATCATAAACTCGAAAATTCGATAGACCAACACGAACTGAATTCAGGGACTGAATTCCTTTTTGGATGGGCGAATGTGACAACTCGCAATTTCAGGTCATTTCTCGACACAATTCATGTTTCATTATTTCAACATTTATAGTAAACTTGGTTTACTTGTTTCAAATTCGCGTAACCTTGGAGGTTTAGCGGCGAATTCATGATCATGACATCACATACATTTCATATGGACTATGATTAGTCTACATTTCATTGACATCATGTGCATCTCATTAATTCATTCACGACACTTCATCTCACCTTCAACGCGTAATTTTTATATTTAATAATCTTTATCGCGTGAGTTATTATTTTAAATATTTAATCCATTACTTTCAAAAATGATCCCGAGGTATTTTTATACTTACGTCTAGTTCATAAAAACTATATTTTTAGTTTTCCTAGTGTTTTAAATTTATTTGATACTTAAATCGTTAAAGTTTAATTATTACGTCGTTTTCTTAAAAATTATACGATAATTATTTTATCACTCAAATTCCACAAGGAATGTATTTTTAAAATTCTTATGATATCATTATACTTCACTTTGATCACCTAAAACTTAGTTTAATTCATACTACTCAAATATCACAACTATGTTCAAGTTTCTACAAATGCTACCTAACTTAACATTTACTTACACTTTTATTTACAAATATACATAAGTTAAAAAAAAAAAAAAAAAAATGAAATTTTAGAAACATCCTCCCCCAAAAACCGGCCATGGGGGAGGGAATGCATTAAATTTTGTGGTAACATTTTCTTGCTAGTGTACTTTTATACTCCAACTCTTTCAAAAATCATTCATTTCATTTCCACAAATAATTCAAGTCAAGAAAATGCTCTCTCTTTGTTCTTCCTTCACATGAACCGGCCTCCAAGAGTGTTTCAAAGGGATCACCATTTTTTTTTTGATCAAGCTCAAGTTATATAACAATCTAGTTATATCCTTTATATGGTTTTGAAATAAAAAACCAAGGATAGATAAGTTTAATCCTTGTTACTTACACCTCATCACTATCACTTGTAAGCTTGTTTTTATCATTTTCAAGTTTCCTTATCATTTTCATATGTTTCTTTTCATTTTTGGAGATAATATGCATGATATGTGATTTATACCATTTATTTCATGATTTTAGAAGTTATATATACATATTGGTCATCCTATAATTATTCCCATGGTATTCTTTGGTCTTGATGGTGATTAGGAACCCATGACACCCTAAGAAGGTGTATGGTAGGATTAGATTAGTTTTGGAGTTGATTTGAAGGGATTAGAATAGGTTTTGTCCGAGAAAAACTATTTTCAATACGTATTAAAAAGGTTCTGTCCTTGTTTCGAATTTCTGGAAAAACCAACAGTTGGTACGAAACTTTGGCCTTGATATTTAGAAAATATACTTTAAAACGAATCCGTGGCCTTTTGAACGGATAAAAACGGAGTTATAACGAAGCCGTGGTGAATTTTTAAAGTTTGACGACGAATTAAACACTTTTCAGAAAATTCAGCTTTGCTGTTTTTAGTATTTTCGGGTCAAAAACGAGCCTTAAGCTTCACAAATTATTTCGACTTATCAAAAATATATTAGTTTACTTCGATACGAAGCTAAGGACATATTTTACGTAGAAAACGGATTTGAAACGACAAATATATGCACGTTTTTATAAAGTTGCCGTAACTATTATTTTCTGAAAAACTACATTATTTTTACGTTACAAGTATTTCACTAGCTGTAAGGGCTATGTTTGCGGCAGTTTTTAACTATGATGCAAAACTTTTTGGAACAAATTGTCTTCTAGTAAAATCAAGTTCACCGGCCATATTTTTCAAAACAAAAAGCCGTTTGTCAAGCGGAGTCATAGTAAATTATTTACGGATGTTCAAACTTGGCCGAAACTCATTTTCTGCACCCAATTAGCAAAAACCACCATCTTTAGCCCTTGATATCTTTATGATCGAGACCTTTTGAACGAAAACTCCTGAACTGAAACTTTTAGATATTGATACAAACTTTCCAAAACCGTCGAGTTCGTTCTCTAACGATCGACGTACACCATTTTACGACTAGTTTTCCGAAGCCATTTTTGTTGATTTCATGATTTTTCCGACGACATTGTTTTTCGACGAAAAGTGGTAATTTCACCAAAAATCATTATAAAACCATTGTAGGATGACATTTTGACGTAAAAACATGTAAAGTCATTTTTGAAGGGTCAAGACGTCAAAAGAGTATTTTTCGACGACGAGTAATATTTTTAAAAACCCGTAAATGGTATAAATAACATACGAAATGCATGCATAACATTACATTGCAACTCATGACATATCATATCATTCGTAATAGGTCCCGGTTGACGCATTACATTAAACCTCAGTGTACTCACTTTTGCCGTTATTCCAGTTTATCCAAGTGAGTTTTCATAGCCCCGTTTTACATGCTTTTTACATTATTTCAAACCTACGGGGGAGAATACATTGCACAACATTTTTATTATGATACGAAGTATGTTAAATTCATTTACATTGCTTGAGTTACAAAGTTGCCAGTTAAAAGTCCCCATTTCAAATGCATGAGCCGTTAATTTGGAAAGCGTGTGTGAGTGGATAGATCTATCGAGGGTGACGCCTCCATCCGGGTTGGTGAATCCCAATTGTCATACGGATGCATTTCATTCATAAACATTACCAGAGTTGTTTGGCAAGACACTCTTTTGGGGCGTACATTAGTCAGAAGCTTCGGTATCATGCGCTTAAGCAATTGTAACATTTTACGTGACATGATTGTCATGCCTGATCTATACTTGCGTAGTCGTATAAAACATTTACATAAACCTATGATTTCTCACCAACATTATTGTTGACCGTTTTTAGCAATGTATTTTCAGGTAACTGAGGCATTCATCATGACATGGTTTAGGGACCTACATTTTGAGTCGCGGCGTCGACTTACATTATGTACATTATGGCACTTATTTAAAAACGTCGTTTGGATTTGTAACATGAATGTATTTCCGCAAACTTTGTAAACCGTTTGGGACCGATGTTGTACTCTAATTATTTTTATGAAATATCCAACGATGTGTTTTTAAAACGACACTTTAGGTCGTTCAATATAACTGTGATGTGGTGCTATGACAGTCAAGCCCCCAGGAATTCCATTCCGCTGCAAAACAGGTAAATTGGGGGTGTGACATAATTCTTGACGGAAAAGTGCAGTAAATGTTTGTTTACTTCCCATAGATAAAAGTAACGTGAGGTGTGAATGAAGTTGTTGATAAGGTTCAATGCAACTTTACTTATCCTTTGGACAAGCATTCTGTAACATTGACTTGTGCATTTTTGTCTTTTCAGAGTCTGAACCCGGAGATATCACATCCTTATTAATTGATTCAATCATTTTTAACCGTTCAGTGTAGCAAATATTGTCATGATTGTCTACAACATCATACAATTTAAGTACTTCCGAAATCACTAGGTCAGTAGAGTAAGACATGATGCTGTAGTATACATGGGATTTTACAAGTCTATGATTTAAACCGAGAAATAGATTCTTTCGCGGGATTTTACAAAATCAAGAAAAAACCGTGATATAGTGATCAATAGAACGTGTTAAGATAACTGATGGATCGACACAATGATAGACAATTGTGTGTTAGGTCTTATGATTGTTTGTAGGATTAGCAGAGATGTTGTTTGTGTGTGATTTGGGTTGGTTGATGCACGATTTTACGGAGAAATTTAGGTCTAAAACTTAAAAACCTCAATAACTTCTGTTCGGAGGGGATTTAGGCCTCGAGGGTTGACCCGAATAATTAGTTTATTCGGAGTGCCATTCTCCTCGTTCTCACGGTCATTTTGATGGGTAGAACTGTCACATCCTCAAATTACCTGTTTTGCAGCGGAATGGAATTCCTGGGGGATGACTGTCATAGCATCACAATCACAGTTATATTGAACGACCTAAAGTGTTGTTTGAAAAACACATCGTTTGATATATTAAAAACATTCAGAGTTACAAAAGATAGGTCCCAAAAAGATAGTCAACATTTGCGGAAATAAATTTGATACAATCCAAACGATGTTTTAAAGTGCATAAAATCCATATGAGACGCATCATCACCGCGACTCTATGATAATTCCTTATGCATGCCATGAAGTATGTGCCTTAGATACCTGAAAATACATTGCTAAAAGTGTCAACACAGAGGTTGAGTGAGTTCATAGAGTTTATGTAAATGTTTTTATACGACTACCACAAGTATAGGCCATGTATGACAAATATGTCACATAAAAATGTTACAATTGCTATAAGCACATGACACCAAAGCTAGACTGATCATGATGTTGGCCCCAACAGATTGTTTTGCCAAACAACTCAAATATTGATAAAAATGAAATGCATCCTTTTGACCAGTTGGGACCACCAACCCGGATGGAGGAGTCACCCTCAATAAATATGAAATGGGGACATTCAATTGGCAATGAAGTAACTTAAGCAATGTAATGAATTTGATATACTTGGCATCGTAATAAAAATGATGTGCAATGTATTCTCCCCCGTAGGTTTGAAATAATGTATAAACTTGTAAAACGGGGTTATGAAAACTCACTTGGTACAATGATGCGACGGCAAAAGTGAGTACACTGAAATGTAGCGCAAATCTCTATTCGTGACCTATTATGAATGATATGATCTATAATAAGTTATGATGTAATGTTATGCATGTAATTCGTATGATATCTATACCACTTGTAAATTTTGAAAATAATGTTTATCGTCGAAAAATACATTTTTGACGTCTCGTTAAGTTAATAAATACTTTTCATGTAAATTTGTTGAAACGGTTTTTCACGATCCTCGTTCGGTGTTTTATTGGTAAATATAATGTTTTTGTCGTAAAATGACACTTTTCATACTTTGAAAATATGCCCAAAATGGCCTCGTAAAACTAGTCATGAAATATTGTACGTTAAGGGTTAGTGATGAAACTCGGCGTTTATGAAAACCTTGCAACAATGTCTAGAAGTTGTATCATTTAACTTTTGACCATACGGGTCTCGATCAATGAGAAAAATGGCTCTCAACATGACGTATTACAAAAACTGTTTTAGACTTAGGTTTATTTTGCTATTAGAAGCTGTCAAAATAAATACAGTTTCGTCGGGTTTCAAACGTGTATATCTTGGTCGTTATAAGCTTGTTTACTACGTTCTTTATATCCACGGTTTCGTATTAACATATACTAATATATTTTTTATAAATCGACTCATTTAGATAATGCTTGAGACTCATTTTTTACCCGTAAAAATCTGGACAACATGCTGAATTTTCCGGAAAAATAATTTTCGTCGTTAAACTTGAAAATAGCATAACTTCTTCGTTATAACTCCGTTTTAACCAGTTCAAGCGACCACATTTTCGTTTTAAAGTGTCTTTTCTGAATTTCTAGCTCAAAATATTTTACAAACTGTCGAATTTTCCAGACTTAGCAAAAATGATCAGACCCTTATTTATAGTTGTTGAAATTGATTTTTCTCGCGTAATACTTATTCTAACCACTTCAAATCAACGCCAAAGCTATTCTAAACCTACCATACACCTTCTTAGGGTGTCATGGGTTCCTAAACATCATCAAAAATGATATTTTTCAAGGGATAATTATAGGATGATATATATTCATTATTAGTACTTAAAAACAAATAAAGTGGTATAGATAATCATATAACTTGCATGTTTTCTTCAAGCATGAAACAAATGACCATAGTATGAATATGGAAGAATAAAAATGATCATGAAATGCTTACTAGTGAAGTGATGAGGTTTAAAGAACAAGGGTTTTTCCTAATACCCTAGGTTTTTATTGCAAAACCTTAATAGAGAAGTAAACTAGAGTTATGAAATCACTTGTTGCTTGGAAAATAAATGTTTCTCCTTGGTTTCTTGAGATGGCCGGCCTTCAAAAAAAAGAGGAGAGCTTTTTCTTAACTTTTCACCTTGTAATTGTGTGATACTATGTGTTTGTGATTTAATTTATTATTGGTACTTTGCAAATATCTTACCAAAACATGTGTAGGTGTAATATTAGAAGAAAAACTCAAATTGGTAACATGTTATGAATATAGGTGGCCAGCCATGGGTTTTTAAGGGGGGGGGGGGTTGAGGTGTATTTTGATAATTAAATGTATTATTTGTTGAGTATAGTGCGTAATTTGTAGGTACAAATAGGTATTTAGTGTAGCGTTAGCTAAAAATAAATTTTAACGGAACAAAATAAAATATATCGAAGTCATAAAAATTATAAAAATACATTTCTGACAAGATTTGAGTGAATAAATAATTATCGAGTTGAATTTACGAAAACCGTCGTAAATATATATATGTAACAATTTATATACAAAATAAATTGAAAACATCGGGGTAAACTAATAATATAATTTTTATAGTTTTAAAATGAGTATAAAAATATATCAAGATAATTTTTGGAAGTGTCGGATCAATTATTCAAAATAAATGATTATGCGATAGCTTTTATTTAATAGGAAAATAAACGTTAATGAAATATGCAAACCCATGCATGATCTAATATGACGATGATATTGCTAATGATATGTAGACTAAATCTAGTCTATATGAAATGTCCTCAATGATTGTTCATGAATTCGCAGCTAAACCCTTACGGTTACGCGAATTTGATACTCGTAAACCTAGTTTACGACAAATGATGAATAGTGAATCATGAATATTGATTTTTCTCCGGGAATGAATAATGTTTTGTGAATAGTAAAATTTTGAAATACGTTCTCAGAATATTAAATCGACTTTGAAAATGATGAATAGTAAAATGATGAATAGTAACCGATGAATAGTAAATTCCCGAGATGAATAGTAAAAATTTCCAAAGTTTGTAAAATGACCTGAAATTACGAGTTGTCACAAGAACGCTAAAAACGGCTTTACGGATCAAAAGGTATAGTCGTTTGAAGTTTTGTCGGGAAAAGTTAACAAGTAGCTAAGTAACAACTCGCTAAAAGCTCAAGTCGCTGTGAACCAAGTTGCTAGACACAAGTCGCTATGAAACAAATCGCTAAACACAAGTCGCTATGAACCAAGTCGCTAAACATAAGTCGTTAAAGCACCAAATCACTAAGCAGACAAATCGCTAAAGAACAACTCGCTAAGTGTCCAAATCGCTAATGTCAAGTCATTGAGAACAATAAGTTCAAGTCGCTAGAAATAATGAAAGCAAGTCGCTAACCCCACCAAGTCGCTAGCTGTATTGGAGAATCCACTAACTTGTACTATTTGTCGGCTTGTCTCAATAGACAAGTCGCTAAGCTCAAGTCGCTAGGACTAACACTACAACTCGCTTGAAATTACTGAAGCAAGTCGCTACGAAGAAATTCACAAGGAGACTCAAGTCGCTACCTTGAAAAACTTCAAAAACACACTTTTCAATCCAAAACAAGTCCAACCACAGTGATTCAATCTTTCCAAATCAAAATCCAAGCACTTTCAATGATTCTAAACACAAAAGTACACCCAAAATTCAAACTTTAACACAAGAAATGATCCAAATGATGAAAAAACAACTAAACTTTTTCAAACCCAAAAACCATATAAAACCACTAGAAATCCAAGGATATGTAAGAGAGATGATCAAACCATGGCTCTTGATACCATTTGTAACATATTGGATTTCATAAACACATCACATAACAATATATGGGTCAAATTAGTTTAAGGTTTTAGAGAGAGAAAGTGGAAGATGGGAACCTTTCTAGAGAGAGAAAGTAAACAAAAGAAAGAAGATTAGATTAAGTGAAAGGTCCAACCGTAGAGGGTATTTATAGTTACATACTACAGGTCCTCCTTCGGACTGTGGATCAGGCATACAGTGGGTAAAGACCCGTCCGTCCTCCACGGTGTTACTCTAAACTAAATAACTAACTAAATAACAAGTAACTAACGTAATGTCTACGAGCTAACATATGCTAGACTATAGTTGGGGTGACCGACACTTTACTATGGAATTTCCAATTCCTAACAAGAACACTTATAGAGGCTGCTAGAACCATGTTGGCAGATTCTGAATTGCCAATCACTTTTTGGGCTGAAGCAGTTAACACTGCATGTTATGTGCAAAACAGGGTTTTGGTAGTAAAAACAAAGAACAAGACACCTTATGAGTTATTTAGAGGTAGCCCCCTATCCTAGACTTCATGAGACCATTTGGATGTCATGTTACTATTCTCAATACCATAGATTATCTGGGAAAATTTGAAGAAAAAGTTGATGAAGGGTATTTTGTTGAGTATTCCTTGGTCAGTAAAGCTTTCAGAGTATTCAACTTACGAACCCAAAAGATTGAAGAAAATCTGCATGTTGAGTTCCTGAAAAACAAAGTGAATGTCAAAGGAACTGGTCCAAAAAGGCTATTTGATCTTGATACTTTAACCAATACTATGAATTATGTGCCTATCTCTAAAGGTACATCTTCTTATGATTTTGCAGGATCAGAAGAGTTTCTTGACGATGATGAACCCAGCAAGGACCAAGTAGATGATCAAGATGAATTCAGTTTACCTCTGTGGGACTATGCAGATACTGGTGATATTCCAAAGACTGGAGATGCTCATCCTTCTAATGATTCTGGAAAAGAAGGAGGTAGCAACTTGAATGCTAAAAATTCTGAAAGCAGTGGAAATTCAGGTTCCACTGCTAGGCCAAATGTTTCCACGGCAACACCAGTTGTGGAAGTTGTTACTCCAGTTACTAAGGAAGCTCAAGCCAATGATGTTGAAATCTCAAATATGCCGAGTGAGATTGCAGTTCCTCAGACTCCCCACACTTCTATTCATAAATCACATCCTCTTGAAAATGTGATTGGGGATGTCTATTCACCTGTGAAGACTAGAAGACAAACAAAGCTGCCTGATATTCATGGATTTATATGTAAAATATATGAATCTAAGGCTCATGAAGGAAAGAATGAATGTCTCTTTATGTGTTTTTTGTCACAAATGGAGCCAAAGAATGTATACAAGGCACTTGAAGATGAAAGTTGGGTGGAAGCAATGCAAGAAGAGCTGCTCCAATTCAAGCTTCAAAAGGTTTGGGTGCTCTGTGATTTGCCTTCTGGTAAGAAGGTAATAGGTACAAAATGGGTGTTTAGAAACAAGAAAGATGAAAAAGGAATTGTTATCAGAAACAAAGCTAGGCTTGTGGCTCAAGGATACACTCAGGAGGAGGGTATTGACTATGAAGAAGTGTTTGCCCCAGTTGCACGAATTGAGGCAATTAGGCTGTTCTTAGCCTATGCATCTTTTATGGGCTTTAAAGTTTATCAAATGGATGTAAAGAGTGTCTTTCTTTATGGGCAGATTGATGAGGAGGTTTATGTTTCACAACCTACAGGCTTTGAAGACCCTGACTATCCTAACAAAGTGCACAGGGTAGTTAAAGCTTTGTATGGCTTGCATCAAGCACCAAGGAAATGGTATGAAACCTTAACTACTTATCTTCTTGATAATGGGTTTCATAGAGACAGAGTGGATCAAACTTTGTTCATCAAGAAAGACAAGAATGATATCTTGTTAGTTCAAGTATATGTTGATGATATCATTTTTGGATCTACAAAGACAGAGATGTGCAAAGAATTTGAGAAGCTAATGAAGGAAGAATTTAAGATAAGTTCTATGGGTGAACTCACATTCTTTTTGGGACTTCAAGTTCTACAAAGGCCAGATAGTATTTTCATCAATCAAGATAAATATGTGGCTGAGATACTAAGGAAGTTCAAGTTCACTGATGCAAAGTCATCCAGCACCCCTGCAGAAAAGACTACACATCAACTCTTGAAGGAAAATAGTGGTGAAGCAGTTGATGTGCACATGTACAGGTCTATGATTTGTTCTTTGATGTATCTTACATCATCTAGACCAGATATTATGTTTGCAGTGTGTGCATGTGCAAGGTTTCAAGTCAATCCCAAGTTCTCCCACTTGACTGCTGTGAAGAAGATTTTCAGATATATTAAAGCATTTCCCACTCTGGGATTATGGTATCCTAGAGAATCAGCTCTAGATTTAGTTACTTACTCAGATAGTGACTATGCTGGAGCAAGTCTAGATAGAATATCTACAACAGGTGGTTGTCAATTTCTTGGCAACAGATTAGTGTCATGGCAGTGCAAGAAACAAACAATTGTGGCTAATTCATCAACTGACGCAGAGTATGTGGCTGCTGCAAGTTGCTGTGCTCAAGTTCTATGGCTTCAGAATCAACTTTTGGACTATGGGTACAATTTTATGAATACCATCATACATATTGACAATAGCAGTACTATTTGCATTATCAAGAATCCTGTTCAACACACTAAGACCAAACATATTGAAATTAGACACCATTTCATAAGAGATTGCTATGAAAAAGGACAAATTCAAGTTGTCAAAATCCATACTGATGACAACTATGATGATTTATTAACAAAAGGACTTGACGTGGGAAGATTTCAGTACTTGGTAACAAGTATTGGAATGCTTAATCCATAAACTTTTTGTCTAATGTTCTTTGGTGTTGAGGGGAGGCTTTTGGGTGCTGAAATTGTTGTACGAGTTTGTATATGTTTTCTTGTATTTCTGTTTAAGTGTCTATGCAGCAAAGATGGGAGTTGATCTTAAAAGGTGTATAACTGAGATACACAACAAATGGTTATTGATTCACCATGTCTAATCCACACAAGAATCAACTAGTCCAGAGCAAACGGCTACTGGTAAGGACTTGACAAATCCGTTTATGGTTGATAGTTTACCAAAAACTATATGGTTATCAACTCACCATACTCTTTATGATTAAGAGTTGGCTAGTCCATAGCAAACGGCTCATGGTAAAGACATATCAAATCCGTTGATAGATGGTAGTTTGCTAAAAACTATGATAAGAGCAGTCCAATTTTAATATGTTTTTCTTTACCACTGCTCTTTGAAATTTTTGTGAAAAATTACCACTGCTAGTTCACAGTTTCCACTGACAGTGTTATTTTACCACTGTTGTTCTAGCCGTTACAACTGATTGTGTCAGTAACAAAATTTTTTACTAGCCGTTGTAGAAAAATTGCTTTCCATATATATATGGTAACTTCTAGAAAATTATCTACTTTCCTATTTGATATTTATCCTCTAAAGATAAATATTTTCCATAGATAATCTTTCTTGCACTACAAACTTAAATTCTACCTCTATATATCTTTCTCTCTTAATTGGCTAGTTATTCCTACAATTATTACTGACATAATATCGTTTTTCATCAAAAGTTTCTATGGCACCATTAAAATTTGCAGATGAGCACAACCAAGTGGCCTACCTACAAAAGTCAAACGAGAAGAGTGGCCCTGTTTTTCACTAGATTGTGGACTTTCTTAATACTACCCATATAAGGTATGCTTTACTTTTAAAACCCACAATCTATATCTCTCAAATCAAACAGTTTTGGACTTCTGCTCAGTCCATAACACTTGAGAATGGAGATACACATGAAATAGTGGATGCTCTAAGAGCCACTATGGATGGGGTAACTATTGATGTTACTGAGGCATCCTTGAGGAGAGTTCTCCAATTGGGTGATCTCAATGGTCTCATCACATTATCTATGCCGAAAGTTCATGATACTTTATCATCCACAAGGTATGATACCACAGATAAAAAGGCTACTTTCAAAAAGAGTGGTTTTTGTGCCCAATGGAGATTTTTGATACATACTCTTTTACATTGTCTCAGTCCAAAGAAAACATCTTATGAGCAATTTAGTTCAACCATGGCTTATCCTTTGGTTTGTCTAGCCACTGATAAGATTTTTAACTGGTCAAAATATATTTTTACAAGTATGACTGGCAATGTAAAGAGTTCAACAAAATTTTTAATGCATCCAAGGTTTGTGCAAGCAGTGCTAAATGAGTTTCAACTGCAACCCAATACTAATGTTTATAAAATCAGTTGTCTCAAACCTAAAGTTTTTCAAAACATGAACAAATATGGCAACATGATTTTTACACCTCTCGTTCCTCAAATGCTTGCTAAGATTTCACCTGAACAAAACACACCCATAATTAATGTTCCAAACATTGATTATACTCCACCAGTTTCTCACACCTTTGAGAGAAGGTCTAAACAGCCAACTCCTCTCATGACAACACATCATGTTTCTAAACCTTTTGGTCTAGGAACAAGTAGTGGTGGTTCTAGACTTTAACCTAGTCCAACTAGGGAGGAATCTGAGCCTTTGTCCCATGATTCACCTCTCCCAATAGGTAACACAATTAGAAGTGATGAGGGCAGTGGGCAACAATTGGAATTTATGGTTTTGTGTACAAAGTTAGCCAAGCAGGTTGAATCCCCCCAGAAGGACCTGGCACATGTCAAGAAGTAGTATGCCAAGGATATTACACATTTAAAAGAGGAGATTCAGACATTGAAGGAAGTGTTACAGGGGTTGAAAAAGCAGAAGAAAACTTCAAAGTTGGTGATCTCATCTTCATCCTCACCTAATGATGGTGATTCAGCTGCTTTTGATCAAGATTTAGGTAATTCTCCCAATCAGGGGAGGAAAACAGATGCTGAAACTCAGGAGAGGAAAATTAATTTTAAAGATGAAGGTGTTTCGAATAAAGGTGCAAAGGAAGCTGATACACAAGAAGAGCAACTAGAACAAGATGTTTTCAGTACTGCAACTGATTTTACCATTGATCCAATTTCCACTGCAGAGCCAAATATTCCCACTGTTAAACATGATGTTGCCACTGCAAGTGAAGAAATTGATAAACAAAAGAGAGATAAAGGTAAAGCTGTTATGCAAAGTCAGGAGCAAACAAGAAGAAAGATTTCAAAGAAAGAACAAATTCAGATTGCTCTTGATAGAGAATTTGCTAAAAAGATTACTGAAGAACAGGTTGCTGAAAAGGAAAAGCTTGAGGTATTAGAGATTGCAAGCTTTATGGAGGCTAGATGACTAAATAGGATGGAAAAGCCACTTTCCACTGTTCAACCTACAATTTTGAAAGAAAAGACTCTAGATTTTAGCTATGTATCTTCAGAAGAAGATATTGATTTCTTGGTTGCTAATAATCCAGAAATTAAGAGAAAACCAATTGACCTTGTTGCTGATAAGTCTTTAACTGAAGATCAAAGAACTGCTCAGTTAAAGGATTTTATTCAGATGAAGAATGATCAAGCAGTTCAAGATCTAATCAGTTCAGTCAAAAAGAGTCAAAAGAAATCTAGACAACCAACCAAGGCATAAGTTCTCTCATATATGAAGAATTATTGCTGTCATGTTGGTGGTTGGAAGAAACATCAATTCACAGGAATGACTGATGATCAAGTTGAAAGAGCTTACTACAGAGCAAAAAGGCAAGACATTGATTTTGTTCCTATGTACTCTGAAGAAGAAGCAAGAAGATTTCCTGGATTGAAGAGAAAGGCCAAAGATAGTGATTCTCAGACTGTTAAAAAGATAAAGGTTGCTGAAGAACAAGAAATTCCAACTGAGAAGTTCACTGAAGATCAGATGACTGGAATGATTGTGATAGAAGAAGAATATTTTTATCCAGAACCACTGCAAGTCAGACATCCTATTGTTGACTGGTAAGTTCTTACTACTAGCAACTTTGCTCTAACATAGAAGATTACAAGGCTAGGTAGTGAAACTTCATCATTCATAACATTTGAAGATCTTATCAAAGCTTTTGACTGAGATGATCTTGACAAATTATGGAAGTTAGTCCTAGAAAGATTTGATGCTGAAGATCTCAAAGATACAAAGGAGATGTAGTTATGGATTAATCTTAGAAGGCTCTATGAACCAGATGATAATGATAATTTTTGGAAGTTCTCATGTTCATGTCCTGGTACTAAATGGTTTTACTATGATTCATGTGAAGTTCATCATGTTTCTACAGCAAATAGAGTAGATGCATTCATGCTTGCTGAGAAAGAATATCCATTCAGAGCTGGAACTCTCACAGTGATGCTGTGTACTACTATAAGAGTTCATGAAGATAATGAGAAAGTCAGAGCATTGTTACACAGGCTTCAAGATCAATGTTCCAGAGCCATTCAAAAGTTAAGGAAGAAGTGAAGTGTTTTTGTTGAATTCCCCAAATCCTTGAAGATAATGAAGGTTGAAGAAACTTATTGATTTGCAGAGAAATCAAAAGTTTAGCGAAGGATTGTTGGGAATAATCTGTTACTACGGATAGTTGCGGTTTACACTGCTTGGATTACACTAGCAGTGGAAACGTATTACCACTGCTATTGGATAACGTGTTTAAATAAGTATAGAAAAGATCTCGTGTGTATATTCTATATTTTTAGGTTTATTTTTATCTTGTAAAGGACTCCTTGTGCTATAAAAGGAGATCCTAGGTCATTGCTGTGATATAGTTTTTACATACATACGGATTACTCACAAAGGCTTCAAGGTGTAACCCTAGTGATAAGCAAGATCACTCGTATTATTCATCAATAATATTGGAGCTTAAGTTTTGTGTTTAATCTGTGTTTACTTGCATTACATTATACAATTCGTCTTCTAAGTATTACTAAGTATATTCCGCGTGCTTAGTAATATAACTCAAGATATCAATAACACAAGGTGTATGTTCAAGATCCATCAGGTTGTATTGTCTGGGAAAGGAAAATGGGGTCAACATTCTCAAGTCAATTGATGAAGGACCTTATCAGATTGAGACTACAAGAGACACACTTGAAACTACTGCTGATGGAACAATGATCTTAGGATTGGACAGACCAAATACGTATGATGAGCTCAGTGATAAAGAGAAAAAGAAATACGATGCTGATATCAGGGCTTCAAACATTATACTTCAGGGTCTTCCAAAAGATATCTACAAGCTTATCAATCACAACACAGAAGCCAAGGCTGTCTGGGATAATGTCAAAATGCTTCTCTCGGGTTCTGAATTGACTAAGGAAGATAGAGAATCACAATTGTATGATGAATTTGAGCACTTTAAGATGAAACCAGAAGAAAGTGTCTATGAATATTATGTGAGATTCCACAAGCTTGTGAATGACATGAGGAATATAAAGATTACCATGCCAAATATTCAGCTGAACTCAAAGTTTGTGAACAACATGAATCCCGAATGGTAGAAATTTGTCACCTCTATGAAGCTAACCAAAGGATTAAAGAACACCAACTATGAGCAATTGTATGCCTTCCTTCTTCAGAATAAGAGACATGCTATGTTTGAACGAATGATTCTTGAACAGTTCAAATCTAAACAGGGAGAAACAAGTTCGTCAAATGATTCAACAGCCTTCTACACCAATGTTGGAATTACCACCAAAGCTTCTCAAGTCATAACCACGGGTAATGGTAATTACAAGCTCATTCATGATCCAGCATATAAGCCTCTAGATTCAAACACACTCATGGAAAACTTAATCAATCAACTGTCTCTCATGGTTAGTCAAAATATGAATTCCACTCCACACACCAACAATAACATCAGAACAACATCCAATCCACACAATCAAGCTACTGTCAGAGATGGTAAGGTAGTTGTGCAGAATGTGCAAGGAAGACGGTATGAACAAGGGATGATTGGAGCAGGTTATGGTAATACTGGAGTAGGTGGAGGATATGTTGCTAATCAGAATCGGGAAGAAATGCCAATCAAGGGCAAGCAAAGCCAATCAAATGCTACAACTATGGTGGTGAGGGACATATTGCGAGGAACTGTACTTCTCCAAAATGTCCACATAATGCAGAATACTTCAGAGACAAGATGTTGCTTGTGCAAGCTCAGGATAATGGAGAATCTTTGGATGAAGAGGAGTTGTTGTTTCTTGCAGAATGGAATGCTCAGACATATGAAGTTGATGTGGATGAGCAGCTAATTCAGGAAATAGGTCACAATCATCAAAATGCCTTTCAAGTTGCAGACTGTGATGCATTTGACTCTGATGAACCTACTGCCCAGACAATCTTCATGGCTAGCATCTCACCTATGGTCTCTCTAAAGGTCTTAAAACTATACGATGAAGTTGATAAGAAAAAGATACATAGTGAAGTACAATCAAATGAAACTAATGAATCAGATATTGATAATGTGGGTAATAGTAATATTGTCTCATATGATCAATATGTGATCCAAAGTGAAAGTGAGATTGTACCAAGTGATGTATCTTCTGCAGTCAATGATGACTATGTTTTTGATGAATACACTGCATGTACCCCTGCTGATTCTATTATCTCTGAACTGAATGCCTATAAAGAACAAGTTGTTATTTATCACGTGCTAAGTTTAAGTTAACTACCCGTGAGCAGGAAATGGATGACCAAATGCGTACAATTATTAGAAAAGTAATTTTAGAGAATAAGTGTTAAAACAAGAGTTAAACTCCATACAAGAAAAGCTTTCTAAAACTGTTAAGCAAAAGCAATAGCTTCAAGACAATGTTAAAGTACTTAAACAAGAACTTAATGCTAAGGAATCAAAACTTTTGAATGACTTTTCTAATCTAAAAACTTTGAAAAAAAGCTTGAAAATAAGTTGTACGTACAAGGGGACACCATTCAGACTGCTCACATGATCACTAACCATAGAGTCTTAAGCGATAAGCATAGTATTCCCATTGTAAAGGAACCCAATCCTGAGTATGGTAAGAAAGCAAAAGCTGCTAAAAACGTAATTGTTGGAAACAAAGACCTTGATAGATCTTGAGCACTCATAGATCGTTAGTGTTGCTTATGTAATCACAAACAAACTAATAGAAAATCTCTATAACTCGTATTCTTTAGCGGAATATAAATACAAGTTGTAATAACTAAGAACACTTAGATCCTCTATGGATCTTTTCATTAACTGAAACTCTGTGTTTCAATCGCCTATCTATTACATACTATCATGTTCCTTTTATAGACAAGGAACCCTAATTCGTTTCTTGGGAAACGACTAAGCATGCAACTAAAAAATATGTTTAACCCATACAAAGAATAATTATGGGTAAACTCTAAACATGCCCATGCTAACTTTGGGCAGTACAATAATAACCATGCTAACCTCGAGCAGTACACAAATGAAGATGGGTTAGCATATAAATAATAATGCTCATGCAAATCCTACGTGGGTTCACTACTTCAGCAGAATCACTGCACGGCCTCAACACTTCAGCAGAAACTCTTCTTTAGCAGGTTCTGCAATACTTCAGCAGAATCCTTCGGAAGAAATGACAGCAAAATTCCTACTTTGCATAATTCCCAACAATCCTCCCCTAAACTGGAATTTGACTTGGTTAACTTCCAGTTTCTTGATAGATCTTTAAACATTTCAGAACTAGAGGATTGTGTTTGAACTTCATCAGCAAAGAACCAAACCAAGAACATCTCTTTGATGACCAAACTTTGAAACGCCAGGTCTTTGCAGCAACAAATGACATACAGTACATCAAAACTCATTAGTTTCATACTATTATCATCACATCCAGGTGTGTTAACTCCTGTGAGAGGTGAATCATTGAAAATAATGGATTTGGTGTCTCTTTACCAATAGCCATCACTACTGGAGTAGCCAAGTGTTTAAGTTCAAAAACTATGGTACACTGATAACCATCTGATTTATTAGCAAATCAGCAACTATATAAACGGATTTGACTTGTCTTTACCTGTAGCCATTTGCTCAGGACTAGTCAATTCTTAGAATTGGTGAATTGATAACCAAATATGGATTCAGTTGCCTTTACCACAAGCCATATACTTGTGGGCTAGCCAATTCTTGGATTCCAAACAGGAATATACCATGGTGAATTGATGACCATACAACCCTCAGCAATTAAGCATGGGTGGTTGCAGACCCTATGATTTTGAGCAAATCATTACAACTATCAACAGATTTGATGTGTCTTTACCAAAGCTGTACCCTTTGGACTAGCTAACTCTTTGATATACACAAGGTATATCTGGTGAGTTAATGACCGTCAACTATATACGACAAACCTGCAAGAAAGGTTAGATAAAAGCAAGAATGTAGATAGTTAGTTTCTTTTTTTTTTTTTTTTTTTTTTAACTAAGAACATATAACACAAGAAATCAGAAGAACGCATACTGCAAACAAAACAGAAGATCATGTCGATTACCATCATTTTGATGAAGATGAAGCTTGTTGTATCAGAAGTTGATTCTTTATCAGTCCAACCAGTTGTTCAGCATATACCCTTTCATTCCCCACTGGATCTGGAGGAATTTCCAACTTCTGACACAGCATCCTTTCCATAAGTCTCTTGGATAATGGATAAGTCCTTTCAGCAAACATACAGACTATGATTCCACCCTTTGTCTCAACCACATGCACACGAGGTATAGGATAAAATCTCCAGGACTCAACCTTCCACAAATGTGAGTTCCTCCAAATAGGATATCCTTTACCCTCTGGAGATTGAGAATCAAACAAAACATGAAGATCTCCCAATAAGAAAAACCCAGACCCTTGTGGTGCATGATAGTGGCAATACTTTGTGACAAGAGTATACAATGTAAGCAAATCTGCCATATCCACCAAATGGAATATCTCCTTAAAAAAGTTGAACTGCATAGTGGATTGATCCAAGCGATGAATGACATTAAGCTCATTATTATTCAAAGTCCAATTAATCACCACATCATGAGATCCCTCAGGAAAATCAGTAGTAGATCCTTCTTTAATGAAGGTTGACTCAGCATCCTCTAGGTTCAAAGGAACATGCTTAGGTGATGGCTTATTCTTAGATGCATGAGTCCTTGCTTTTCTCACAGATCTTCCTAGAGGTGTGTGTCTTCTTTTGTCCATCCTCTTCATCCTCCTACCAGGTGTATAGATTTCCAAAGATGGAACATCTTCAGTTTCTTTATTAACATCTGTAGTAGGACTTGAAGAAGTAGAAGAGGATTTAGGTGAAACACCATCATGAAGGGCATTCATTCTGTCAAGCACCTTTCTTGCCCTTTTAGATTTGACAGTTGTTGTTTCAGCTTCTTTAACCAAACCACCTCCTTCTGTATCAACAGATGCCACAGATGGAGTAGAAGCTTGTATATTAGGTGCTTTAGAGGAAATGGCAGACGGTTCAGCAGATGAGACCTTGTCAGTTGAGCTAGTAACCTCTATAGTAGCTTCAGCAGATACAATAGAAGGTTCAGCAGAAGTAACCCGGTCATTTTCCCTAACCAAAGTATCTTCTTTTGCATCAGTAGATGCCACAGTTAGGTTAGAGGAGGGCATAACTAGTGCATCAGGGGAAACAACCGATGGTTTAGCAGAAGGGACCTTGCCAGATGATTGAGAGGCTTCAGTAGTTGCTTCAGAAGTAACCATTAGAGAGATCATCTTTGGTGGAATATCATCAAAATTCTCCACAATCTCAATGAACTTAGGTCTTTTGGCCTTTGGTGCAACTTCATTTCCAGCAATCCTTTTCAAGTTGGAAGAAGGTGCTGAAGAAGATGAGGAGAGCCTCATGATCTGATTATACTTGCGAATCAAAATGTGATCATGAAAAACCAAGACTTGCTTCATTGTTAAACCAGAGTTATACAGAGAAGAGCTTTGATTTTTCACCACAATCCTCATCTCTGCTTTCTTCTGAGCTTCAGTTAGAGGTCTCTCTCTCTTTGCCTTATTCTTCTGAGTAATTAGGGCTTTCCTCTTGGTAGCTGCTTCGTGTTTTAATCGTTGTCCTCGAGCCACCATTTGAGCCACAAAGGACTCACTATCGAAGTCTGCACCTAAGATACTCTGAGCATGTGAAGGATTTGAAATAGCTTGCTGAGTATAAATAACCCAATGTGCATCAAGGATCTGAGCGTGCATTTCATCTAGTTCCCTTAGTCTCTCAGGAGGCAAAGTAGAAGAAGATTGTTCTGAAAGTGTTTTAGCGACTTCTTCACTTTTCCTTATCTCTGCAAACTCAGCAAAACCTGCTTTCTTGTTCTTGCCTTTCTTGATCAGTTACCAGATCTGGACCAAGCTCATCTTCAGTCATTACACCTTTCTCTTTATTAGCAGACTCATGAACAACATCAACAGGAGGAGTATCACCAATTGGAATTTCAGAAGAAACATTTTGAGACAGATCTTCAACACGAGTGGAAAGAACATCAGCTGCAGGATCCACTTCAAAATTTCTTCCTGCAAGGAACACTACTTGATCATCTGCTGAAGGGGTGGAACATGATGGTTCATGAACAGATGCATGTTGATCAGGTTCAGACGTAACATCCTCCATTTGAACATCAGCAGATGCAGCATTGTCAACACTTGGTTCCTTGGAGACTTCAGCAGATCCATTATTCAAATAAGATCTTCTTCTTTTTCTATTATACCGAACAGGTTCCTTATTCTTTGAGGATTCAGCAACCACTGATGAAGGATCATTGGTCTCTTGTGCCACATCAGCTAGGATATTAAGAGACACAAATGGAGATTCCTCTTGTTCTTCATCAGAAGAAACTACTAGCTTCCTTTTGCTACTCTTTTCAAGTCGGTCCTCTAGGTCCTTAACTTTGTTCCTCAGCTCCACAATCTCACCACCGAGAGAGGACTTAGTTTGCACAAGCTCCTTTTTGAGATCATTAACTTCTGCAGCATACCTGTTCACTAGAGCATAGACCGAAGTTAGTGTAATGGTGTCCTCAGCTCCACCTTCTGATTGCTCAGTGGTAAAGGGAGCTTCATTGGACCTTTCAGGGGAAACATGGTCATGCTCAAAATGAGGAGAAACTTCATTAAAAGGTTCCCTTTGAGGACTAGGTGTGGTTATCCTGTTCAGGTCAGTCTCAACTTCATCAACAGAAGCCTGTGTAGGTGGTGGACTAGGACTTAGTCTGGGTGAAGGTATAGGTGGAGGATGGTCCGGAGAAACGTTAGATGCTTCAGCAGCTGTAGAAGGGCCCTCATCAATGGCAACTGATGGATTACCATCAGCAGTAACATTAGTAGAAGGAGGTTCATTTGCAACATTATCCTCATCAGCAGCGTCATTGCCTTGAGGCAACATAGCTGCTGACAAAGGATGATGTGCCTCCTCAAAGTGAGTTCTCATTGAGGCAAATAGTTTAGCAGTTAGAGCTCCTATGGGATAAAAGGCTTGGGTTTGGTTAGTGGTGTCTAAGATCATTTGCAGGAACCTAGTGTACATCAAAAACTTATGTTGTTTCCTATTTATGTTTTCGACCATATTATCAAAAATAAACTTAGAAAAATTATAAGTTAACCCTTGAGAAAGACACACAATACCACATGCCAATTGGGTAGAGAATTGATCCCACGCTCTTGATTTGTTGCTAATGCACTGAAGCAATGTGTGAACCAAGAATCTCCACATAGGGAAAAAATGCTTTTTCAACCATATGTCTGTCCTTGTACCTTGATACCCAATAGCTCTCAGCCCCGAAAGTATGTCCACTGTACTTGAGTGATAAACCCCATCAGCATCATCCAAGCAAAGCTTTCTTTTTATCAGCTCCTCTGACACCACATGCTCTGTTCCGTCAATCATAGCAACAATCTCTGTTTCACTTCGTTTTGAAGCAGATGCCCAAAATTGTTTAACCAACGATTCATATATCGCATTAAAACCCAAAAAATCGTAAACGCGTTTAAAAGACCATAATACCCTCATCATGAAAACCCGTAATATATAATGAGTTTGATAAATACGTTAAACGCTTAACCTATAACTAATCATACAAGGCATAAAGATAAAACTTATAATTATAATTTAAAAGGCTATCATACATTAAAATGTGGCACATACTACTAAAAAAAATAAAATGCACACTTTATTTTGGAAAGTAAATTATGTGTGATTTGCCTTAAACCGTTTCCCCCCCCCCCCCTCATGCCTAATCCCTAAAATTGTGGCCTTCTACACGCTCCATACAAAATTTAAGAGTTACCATATCCCTTTGATGTGCATTCAAAATAAAAGAAGCAAAACCCTAGCCCCCCAAAAGAAAGAATACGACAAAACACAATCCTCTCCTCCCTTTTCTGTTTTCAGTCGACACCCATCAGTCCAAGAGGGGACTCCAAGGTTCTTGC
This sequence comes from Chrysanthemum seticuspe, assembly GCA_019973895.1. Taxonomy (NCBI): domain Eukaryota; kingdom Viridiplantae; phylum Streptophyta; class Magnoliopsida; order Asterales; family Asteraceae; genus Chrysanthemum; species Chrysanthemum seticuspe. The sequence goes on from BPTQ01000006.1 coordinate 36,462,688, forward strand.
AAGCTGCTATCGTTACGTATTGGGTACAAGGTTGCTTGTTTGATTTGATCGTTGGTTGGCTGCTTTTGCTGTCGTAGGTATTAAGGCGCAAAGGGGTGCCTTGGTTTGATTCTTGACCATCATTTTCTCTTCTCCTTTATACGCTACACAAGGTACTAATATGGCTCGCCCTTATCTTCGTTTTTCTACTTCTGGTCATGGTTGTGTAACCACTTGTGCGCATCTTTAAACCTTTGATCATGTTCATTTGTATGTTATATGTTAAGAGAATTAAAACCTAAAATCAGTTTCATTAAACGTTAAGTGATAAGAGATTTAAAAGCCTAAATTTGTGCTACATAAAAATCATGAAACAAGCTTATTACATGTCGACATTACACCTTATGAATCTGTTGTGTTTGTGGTTTTCTGGTCGTGGGAATTTGATACCATGCGCACATTTTTGGAGCCTAATAACATGTTATAATGGATGTTAAACCAAGCTAATAATAACCTAATATTAATCACATGAAAGACCTGAGTTAAAACCTTATTATATGTATTGTTGTGGGTATACAAACCTGGTTGTGTGTTTGTTTTCTGGTCGTGGGATTTGGCATCATACGCACACCTTTTAAGCCCTGAAGACACGTTATGATGAATGATTAACTAAGCTATTATGACCTAATAATTATCACATAAAAACCATGGGTTGGAACCTTAGTATAAATGTTAATATGTGTGCGTAAACCTGGTCATTTGAATACGTTTAGTAAACCCCTCGTTGCACCTTTTTCGTTGGTCATTAACATGCGTAAATGGGGACTTGAATAAGGCCTTACATGTAGTAATATTAGCGTGAAATGAAGCATGATCTAGGGGCTGTTTTGGATGGTTAAAAGGGCATATAAAATCTGTTTTGGGTAAAGGGTATGTCACGTTAAAATTAAGGTTCATAAAAAGGGTATAAGTACTTTTGTATTAAACATGGTTAAAAGAAAAATAACACTTATGGTATTCAAATGGATCTAGGGTTTCGTTAAATAAATGGACTTATTATTGTATGGTTGTTTTGGTTGTTTTGATCTAAAGTATTTAACCACATTAAATCATATAATCTTGTACTAGTCGACTTAAAACGAAAGCTTATACTTGTTATACGTGTACATGTACGAATTACGAGGAATTAATGTCATATGCATAATTATTGACATTAAAGGGTTGATTTGTGAATATAATGACTAAAGGGGCTAAATTAGTAAAATGGGTAAAAATGGCATATTTACACTTAAGACCTTACACTTTATAATATTTACACTTTAGACTCTAAACTTGTGTTATTTGACATAAATGATCTTTAAAGTATAATAATAATCATTTAACCTAATATATCTTTAAAATGCATCCTAAATGGCTAAACTTGCTCAATACGGAAACTTGCTAAATATGGAAATTTACTAATTATGGAAACCTGCCTAAAATAGAAAATTACTTAAAATGGAAAGATTACTAAAAGCGGGAACCTGCTAAAAGTGGAAAGCCGTCTAAAACGAATAATCTGATTCTTATGGAACGTTATCTAATTCGTATAGGTTCCGGGCGACGGGGTTGATCTCAATTCTTGATTTTTGCTTTCATTATTGATTTGCTTCGAATAAGGTACAAATATTCTGTCCCTTTTCAGTAGGGGTTTCTCATGATTCGGTTACATTTTTTGATATTAGTTTTGAACTGTTATACTTTTACTCTGAGCCTTCTTATTAGGGCTTCCCTATAACCTTGCTATGCTCCCTTTGATTGAATCTCTTATGTGAACTGTTTGATATGAACCTTCTGATTATGAACCTTTTGATTATGAACCTTTGATATGCATCTTTGATTATGAATTTTGCTATGGACTTTGATATGAACCTTTGACTTCTGAACCTTTGATATGAATCCTTTTGACATGACCTTTCCTTGACCTATCAGTTTGAGACCCGAGCTATCACTAGGCATGGGGGTTCCATGTCCGTGTCATTGATGCATCAATGGCATGACTCTAGTGTGGTTGAGTGATGTTCCACACCGTCCCTTTCTGTTATCTGATTATGAGCTCAATATATATTGTATGGCCACTATCTGTCTGCAGGGGCGTATAGATGCATCCTAAATTTGTTCTGTTATCTGATATGTTATGATTTGTCTGGTGAATGATGTCGTGTGCAATACGCGTCTTCATAATCTGGGAGCTGATCACTCCATGTCTGTTATATCTGCTATGGTTACTATTGGCTACTACAGGATACTATGGATATATGATTTGATTTGATTTGTTTTGTTGGCTCGTGGTGGATAACTGACCCCTTACCTTTATGTTTCATTATCCTTTGTTGTACCTTATGCTATTTCCCCGTTGCACCTTATGATTATGTTATCTTCATTTCTTACCTTTCGATTATTCGCTTTGTTTTATATCTGTTCACTGGGCTTTTTAAGCTCAGCCGCATTTCTTTTCCTGTGGCAGGTACATAAGCTAGGAGCTGGGGATTGTTTGGGGTTGAGAGATGAGCTGATATAGAGACCGTGCCTAGTCATCTTAGACTTCATTTGATTCTGTTATTATATTTCCATTTTGAAGTTTTCCTTTTGTATTTATGTATTGATAAGTCTTGTTGACTTGATATTCTTTTGAGATTTATTATAAGACTTCCGCTGTCAGATTTATGTTCATTATGTATGTTCTGATATGACACCATACTGTGATACTTCTACCCTTATCGGGTTAGGGTGTTACAATTATGGTATCAGAGCCCAGGTTTACGACTTGTAGTGAGGACCTGTGACATATGGACCCTAAGCGTTGACCGTAGAGCTTAAGTTTTGATTGGTGAGGTTTGGGTAGATTTTAGGTTTCATTATCATCACTTCCGGTCATGATCTTTATCTTATTTCCTAACCTTTGCTAATCATTTAATGAACTCTTCAGATGGTCTAAACTCGAAGGAACGGCGACGACAACGGGGATGGTCATCCTAACTTTGAAGCTTTGATTGCACGCGCTCTGGCCACTGCTATGCCCGAGATCGTTGCTACCATCACTAATAACGTCCGAAATGGCGCTAGCTCCTCCGGTGGAGGTAATGAAGGTGGGGGTGCCAACCCACCTACACCCATTCATGTTTGGATCGAACGCTTCAACAAACTTAAGCTGATTTCTTTTCGCTCGGCAGTTTCATCTAATGATGCGGAGGACTGGATCACGCACATGGAGAAGCTTTTCAATGTGTTGGGTTGTGGTGACGAGGTGAAAACCAGACTTGCTACCTTCAAACTCAAGGGTGATGCCCTAAACTGGTGGAAGGCCTATCTCTTGTCCAAGGAAGAGAACTTTCAAGATACTTGTGCTTGGAACACCTTCAGGGACATCTTCTACAAACAGTATTTCCCTGAGTCAAAACAGCAGCGATATGAAAGGGAGTACGAAGCCATACATCAGCTGGAGAAGGAAAATTCTCACGAGTATATGCAGCGATTTATGAGGATGGTTGGGTTTGTAGGTACTGCTGTTGCTGGAGATGCTCGTCGTCAGGCTCGTAAGTTCAAATGAGGGTTGAAGAAGTGGGTGTTGGACAGGGTGATTAATACTGATGTGCCCGGTTGGTGCAAGTTTTAAATTTATAAAAGATGAATTACCAATATTACCAATAACACATGCGAGCAAGTATACTCGTCCGTTATAGCAAGATTATGAAGGTAAGTCGGGATCGTTCGCAGGGATTTGAGTGAATCTAAGCACAAGTTTGAATTAACGGAGTCTATCCAAAACATATAACAAAGCAAATAGATATAATGAAATTCAGATGATTAGAAACTACACTTGCTTAAACTAGTTTCATATCATAGATTAATGTGATTGTGTTAACTACTTAACATGTTGGTTGTGATAATTAGTTGAAAACTAATCTATTGTTCTTACAAGTTAAACCTTCGTCAAGATTTTAGTTCATAAAAACAAGCTTTAAGTTTAACCAATCAATTCAAGATCAATTCAAGTTTCATAAGTCTACATACATAAACTTAAACACAAAAACATCCACTTGTTCATCAAATTGCTTAAGAAATGGTCAATACAAAAGGTACCCGATCATAGACAAAAGGCTACAATTGATTCTCAACAACTAATCTTATGACCATTTAGATGTTTCCAACCAATCCAATTTGATAATCAAAAAGCGTTTCTATTACAACCATACCTTAGTTCCTTTGTATAATCAAGAATAATGGGTAAAAACAATCATCCATAGACAAAATGATTATGACTAGTTGAATAACACGAAGTTCTTTCGACTCCAACGATTACTACCAATTAGCCAAACTTGATTAACAAATGTCACTATGAAACTTTAGCACAATTGGATCTTAGAATTAACTTGAAATTGAATTAAAACATGTTAACACAATCACTAACTAATCATATGATAATCAACATCATTTAAGCAAGTGTATAAAGAAACTAGCCACTCATAGCAAACATGAACATAAACTCATAACTTTGAACATTAGAAAACATGATTGAAAGTCTTACAATGCTTGGAATAAGATTACAAATGGTGTAGTAATGATTCCCAAAGGATTGAGGATGACTTCTTGATGGTTTGACCTCCAAATGATGACTTCTTGGACCTCCAAAGTTTCCAGGAACTTTATGAACGAATTTAGGCTTTGAGAGAGTAGTAGTGGTGGTTAGATAGGTGTGAGAGAAGATCTCTCAAGTTGTGGTGTGTAAATGAGGTTGCAAAGGCCTCAATTTATACTACTTCCAAGCCTAGGGGTTATAAATGCATTTCTTGGTCACCAAGGAGCTTGGAAGGGACTAGAAGACATGAAGGAAGGACCTAGAATCGTTTGGAACAAGTTTGGAGTCTTAGAAATGGAAAATTGGCTGAAATAGGACCTCCAACCAGATCCGGTTGAGCTCCAACCGTTCGGTTGGTCTACGTGACCATTCTCCAACCGGATCCGGTTATGGGTCTCGACGGATCGGTTGGAGCAAAATCACAAAAAGTCATAAACAACAAAGTTGTAGATCTTTGTCTTAGCTTTCCGTGGCCGTGAACCGGGGGTCAAACGGAGTCCGTATGCAAAAGTTATGGCCAAAATGGTGAAGGTGTGTCGGGAACAACGAGTCTTCCAATATATCTTCATTTAAGCTTCTTTTCTTCATTTCTTTCTCGTTTTCCTTCTTGAACTTTATTCTTGAGTCTTTGGACCACTAACTTGATGACTTTATCTTCTCGAATATACTCCACAAGTCTTGCTTTGGTCGGGAATTCTTCATACATGGAGAAATCTTCGTATTTTACTTCTTTTTCCGTCTTTTTCTCCACTTTCCTGTACTTGGCTACAAATGAACTAGCAAATGCACTTTGATACGATTAAGCAACAAAAGCATATGATTATAACCAAATAACATACATAAAAACATAGAAAACGCTACTAAAAACATGCACAATTTGAGCGTTATCAAATTCCCCCACACTTAAACTTTGCTTGCCCTCAAGCAAATCTAGGAAAAACATCCACTGGTACAAGATCGTGATTATGAAAAATGTGATGCAAATCAACCAAGTATAAATACGAGTGAAGATTCATCAATTATGCTTTATAAAGGCGAAACATCAAGATGTTTGACAATATCCAATGATTTTCTTGCATGATTAACATTTCAGAACACCTCACGAAAAGTAACGGATGTATAATTCACTCAACACTCAATTTATTTAGAGATGGATAGTATTAAGGAATAGTACACTCATATTGCACAGTCATGATCTAAATATTACCATAGGCTTGTACAAGAAACAAAACTCCACCGACGTGGCGTGAGCACCAAGTAAAAACATCTAAAGAGGGCTTTTATTCGGGTTATAATGATATGGCTAAGGGTTAAGGTTATGGATAAGGCATGGGAATGTTTATGAAATTGGTGTTAAAATAAAAGTGAAATCAAGTCTAATACCCAAGTTGCTAGCTACCAATCATTCCACGAACCAAATAAATGATTATAGCTTCAATTTCTTCTTTTCCGTTTTCCACAGCTTTTTGCTTTGCATGACAATTGTTCTTCGATCATAGCACATTGGCTATTATTTCCATACTTCAACACAATTTTTTTTTTTTTATTTTATTTTTTTTTAAACATAAACTCAACACATGGCTCAATCAATCACATAGGATGTGGTACTCATAATCATTTGAACAATCTTCACTTTCCATGAAACTAGCAACCAACCGTTAGACATTGATATGGGGTAGGCTAAGGTTTAAAATGTAAAATCTTTTTGTATTTTCTGGGTGAAGCAAAAATGAAAAGGGATGGCTCAGAAGGTGTAACTAGGGGTATCTAGTGCTAAAAATGAGCACTACAAATGGGTCCATGTGGGTGGTTAACTAACCAATGAGGCTAGCTAATATATCATTAGATGTAAAATGGAAGGCCATTTGGGTTAAATCCTAAGGTGCCTCTTTATCACACGAATTTACTTATATCGCACGAATGCAATATCACTGCGGTCTAGTAATGATTTACAAGCACAAGTTCTAGAATAAATAAAATCACCGACACACTCATAGCAAAAGATCCAAGCATAAAAGATGTATGCTAATAAGAAATAGGCTCAAATCCTCACGATTTAGTGGAAAGGGTATAATATGTGCTAGCAAATGTCATCGATCCCAGAATGGATTGCAATAGTAATCGTAACACATCTCGAAATTTCAAATATTACCAGTTTTACCAGTGGAATGATCCAGTTATTCTAATAGATAATCCTAAAAGTGTGAAACAACTAGATCACAAGGGCAAACAAAAATTTAAATTCAAGCATGAAAACTCTAATTTTTCCTATTCATCCCCCCACACTTAAGTTAGACATTGTCCTCAATGAAAAACGAACTTCAAAGTATAGAAATAGGGAAAATAGAGATGAAACCAGATATGTCAACGAGTTTATCAGCTTAAAATTCTTTCTTCATTCCTGGCGTCCACTAGAGAAATCATCACCTGCACACAATCTTATAAACAAACAAAAGGTTTTATTAAAAGGTGGCACCCCCCCCCCCCCCACACTTAAGTTCAACCAAAGGTTAAAACTTTGGGGAGTGACCATAGAAAATCAAAACACACACGGGTTGCCTCCCGAGAAGCGCTTGTTTTATTACCGAGTCATCAGCCTGACTCGAGTCTTCCCCGGGTTAGGATACTTTGACCATACGGTTCAAATGGGGAATTTCCGCTCTTAAACGTTGAGGGTATGGAATCTTTGGTTTGTACTCCATAATGGATGGGAATACATTTGATTCTTTTGGTTTGACTAAGTGAAAGTCCCTCTTTATTATCTCGAACATTTGGTCGATTTCATTAGAAATGAGGACAGGTGGCGGATCTTTATGATTTTTCGGAGGATCATCGGACTTTCCACTCCCAGTGAATATTGCATCTACATTCTCAAAGTGATTTGTAGGAGGTGGCTTAGTCCTACCGTTTGGATTTTGTGGTTCAGACCATTTGTCTATCTTTCTTTCCAGTTCTCCATTCTAGTTGTCACCAGTTTTGTTGAACTTCTCATCATCAACATGATTGGGAAATAAATTGCATTCAGAACCTTTTAATTGAGTCATTGGGATATGCATGGTGCAATCCTCAAGAAAAGGTAACACGATTGGTGAGTTAGACATGATTTGGTTCAGATTTGGCGTGGTTAGAATGTGCTCGGTCTAGTCCTCTTCGATAAATTCATCCTCACCCTTATCGTTCTCGTATTGAATTGAGGGTGGTTTGTAGAAAAATTCATGTCTCGAGTTGGAATCTGTAGTGTAAGGAAAAGATTCAATGTGATGGACTTCCTGTTCCTTACTTAATCTTTCTATCCTCCTCTCCAAGTCTTGGCTTAGCACTTGTTGGTTCCTTCTTCCTTGATCGACTTTATGTTCTAATTCAACCAACAGGTTCGTCATATTCTCATTGGCTTTTGTTTGACTGGCCATCCATTCTCTCATCATCTCCTTCGGTGAGGTTTTAGGTGTATTGAAATGTTGTGATGGATGAGGTATTGTATTCCATGACTGATATTGAGGATATGTATGGGTTGGGTTGTGATATGGATAGGAGTACGAATTTCTGAAATTTTAGTGGTGATATCCTCCGTGATATCCTTCATGTTGGACTAGGTTCGCTTCCATGGGATCACACATCGGCGTGTCATCCTCAGCATCGTAGTTTGAAGCGTGGTGATTATTTCGCAATTCCATCATCTCCCTCCGTATGCTTATAAATTGGGTAGCGATGTTTGTTGAGAGAGCTTCCAATTTCTCGATCAATGAGGCATGATCGGTATTGATGTTGCTTCCACCGGCGGAAACAATGATATTCGGATTGGAATCGTTCGAGAAATTACTACTTGTGAAGATAACGTTGACATACTCGTTTCTTGTTTGTGGTGGATGGTACGTCTTATCATTTGATGGTTTTGGGTTGGATTGGGTATTACTTGGCAATGAACCAGATGGTCTAGAGGAATGTTGGTCAGAAAATCTGCCAAACTTGTTTTCAAGATCTTGGATAGATGTTTGATGATTTTTCTGTCCTTGCTCAACTTTGGCTTTGAGATTGTAAAATTGATTTTTGATAAAATCATTTGCAAATTTTTGAGCAGCCACAAATTCTCTCATGGTTTTCTCGAATTCAGTTTCTTCCATCTTTTTGTTGGGATTTTGTGGTGGTGGATCGTCAGTTCGTGGTTGAGAATCACGGTTGTCATCCCTTGGTCGGCGATCTTGCCAATTTCCAGAATTTCGACCGTAATAATTACTACGATATCCTCCTCTACGGTATCCTCCTTGATCATAACTCGCCTCTCCTTCCTTCGGTCCACCCATAGGTTTATCGGTCCACAATTGTTGCATCCGTCTCGTATTTCCTTCATTTCATCTTTGATATCTTTGTATTGCGAGTCGATTTTTGAGGTTAACGCTTCCATCTTCTCCATGAGTTTTGAGGTATCGGTGTTTTCGACAAAAGCAACGGTTTTTCAGAGAGGTTTGGTTTTGGAATCTTTGGACCAATCAAGTTTGAGAAGTACTCGATCTTCGAGCAATTGATGTGCATCGTTGGGAGTCTTATAGAGAAAAATTCCTCCAGCATCAAGGATGCCTTGAGAGATTTCATCTAGTCCATGGTAGAAGATTTGGATAATGGTTCCTTTTGATAATCCATGTCCATGACAACTACGAAGCAAATCTTTCATTCGAAGCCAAGCTTCGACAAGTGATTCGTTTGGGTTTTGGTTGAAAGCACGAATTTCTCCCATTAATCGATCAAACATGGCAGGTGGAAAGAATCGGCTCACAAAAGCTTGCCTCATCTCCTCCCAAGTATTGATGATTCCTGGGGTTAATTCATTATACCATACTTTAGCATCTCCGGCGAGTGATGATGGGAAAAGTTTGTGTTTGATGGCATTGACATCGGTGTCGCCATAACGAAACATGCCGCAAATTTCGATGAATTCGGCAATGTGCTTATGCGGATCGGCCCGCTCACGGCCATCGAATTGTCGGTCTTTGATCATAGAAAGGTGATGTCCCTTCACGGTGAAGTTGTCACCAAGGTTAATAGTAACAATAGCACTTTCGGGTGTTGGTGCTACGGTTCGGTTGGTTCCCCACATGGGTTGATCGTCCGCCATGGGAAAAGGTAAATTAGTGAAAGGGTTGTAAACAACTTTGGCTTCAATGAGGTTATCAAATGGTGGGTTTGGTACTCTTGGTACACGATTTTCCAATGGTATGAAATGTGTTCTCCTTCTTCTTCGAATCAATCGTTCGGGGTTGGTAAGAGGTGTAATTGCTTCTATTCCCGTTGCTCGAGTGTTCATACAATGTCCTAGAGAATCCAGGCAATATCTAAACACACGAACAAACAACGAAAATGGGTTTGTTATGGAACAGAGCAGGTAACCGGATCGGTAGCGGGTTGCGACCGATCGGTTAGACCAGTTGATTGATGGGCAAACTCATAACCGATTCGGTTGAGGAGCAACCGAATCCGGTTAAGGATTCTGAGAGAGATTTTTTTTTTTTTTTTGGTTGAATCGACTGAGGGAAATTCAAAAACTTGTTAAAACACAATCAAATCCCCGGCAGCGGCGCCAAAAAACTTGATGTGCCCGGTTGGTGCAAGTTTTAAATTTATAAAAGGTGAATTACCAATATTACCAATAACACATACGAGCAAGTATACTCGTCCGTTATAGCAAGATTATGAAGGTAAGTCGGGATCGTTCGCAGGGATTTGAGTGAATCTAAGCACAAGTTTGAATTAACGGAGTCTATCCAAAACATATAACAAAGCAAATAGATATAATGAAATTCAGATGATTAGAAACTACACTTGCTTAAACTAGTTTCATATCATAGATTAATGTGATTGTGTTAACTACTTAACATGTTGGTTGTGATAATTAGTTGAAAACTAATCTATTGTTCTTACAAGTTAAACCTTCGTCAAGATTTTAGTTCATAAAAACAAGCTTTAAGTTTAACCAATCAATTCAAGATCAATTCAAGTTTCATAAGTCTACATACATAAACTTAAACACAAAACATCCACTTGTTCATCAAATTGCTTAAGAAATGGTCAATACAAAAGGTACCCGATCATAGACAAAAGGCTACAATTGATTCTCAACAACTAATCTTACGACCATTTAGATGTTTCCAACCAATCCAATTTGATAATCAAAAAGCGTTTCTATTACAACCATACCTTAGTTCCTTTGTATAATCAAGAATAATGGGTAAAAACAATCATCCATAGACAAAATGATTATGACTAGTTGAATAACACGAAGTTCTTTCGACCCCAACGATTACAACCAATTAGCCAAACTTGATTAACAAATGTCACTATGAAACTTTAGCACAATTGGATCTTAGAATTAACTTGAAATTGAATTAAAACATGTTAACACAATCACTAACTAATCATATGATAATCAACATCATTTAAGCAAGTGTATAAAGAAACTAGCCACTCATAGCAAACATGAACATAAACTCATAACTTTGAACATTAGAAAACATGATTGAAAGTCTTACAATGCTTGGAATAAGATTACAAATGGTGTAGTAATGATTCCCAAAGGATTGAGGATGACTTCTTGATGGTTTGACCTCCAAATGATGACTTCTTGGACCACCAAAGTTTCCTGGAAGTTTATGAACGAATTTAGGCTTTGAGAGAGTAGTAGTGGTGGTTAGATAGGTGTGAGAGAAGATCTCTCAAGTTGTGGTGTGTAAATGAGGTTGCAAAGGCCTCAATTTATACTACTTCCAAGCCTAGGGGTTATAAATGCATTTCTTGGTCACCAAGGAGCTTGGAAGGGACTAGAAGACATGAAGGAAGGATCTAGAATCGTTTGGAACAAGTTTGGAGTCTTAGAAATGGAAAATTGGCTGAAACAGGACCTCCAACCGGATCCGGTTGAGCTCCAACCGTCCGGTTGGTCTACGTGACCATTCTCCAACCGGATCCGGTTATGGGTCTCGACCGATCGGTTGGAGCAAAATTACAAAAAGTCATAAACTGTAAAGTTGTAGATCTTTCTCTTATCTTTCCGTGGCCGTGAACCGGGGGTCAAACGGAGTCCGTATGCAAAAGTTATGGCCAAAATGGTGAAGGTGTGTCGGGAACAACGAGTCTTCCAATATATCTTCGTTTAAGCTTCTTTTCTTCATTTCTTTCTCGTTTTCCTTCTTGAACTTTATTCTTGAGTCTTTGGACCACTAACTTGATGACTTTATCTTCTCGAATATACTCCACAAGTCTTGCTTTGGTCGGGAATTCTTCATACATGGAGAAATCTTCGTATTTTACTTCTTTTTCCGTCTTTTTCTCCACTTTCCTGTACTTGGCTACAAATGAACTAGCAAATGCACTTTGATACGATTAAGCAACAAAAGCATATGATTATAACCAAACAACATACATAAAAACACAGATAACGCTACTAAAAACATGCACAATTTGAGCGTTATCAAATACCGAGTACACTGAGGTAGCTGCAGTTGCGGATGCTGCCCGCAACATCGAGTTATTGCATGAAGAACAGGGTTACAACAAGAGGAACAGGGATGGGGATCGTATTCATCCTCGGGGTCGACAGGACCATACTCAGGAGTTCAGGGGTTGATATGATCAGGGACAAGATTCCAGGGGTCGTCAGGACCACATTTCCGATTAGAGAGGTCGTGAAGATCAGGTGCGGGGTTCCAGGGGTCGACAGGACAGTAGTTACGACTCGAGACGCCAGGACACTCGAGTACAGGGTCAGCAGAGGTATGATAGGTCAGGGGACGACCGTCAGGGACGCGATAATGGAAGTCAACGTCAGTTTCGGGATCACTCTTCTCGTAGTACTCAGCATGACCGTTCTACAGGTTCTTCATCTTATAAGAGGCCTTTTGAGATTTTGCCTCCCCCTCCTCTTTGCAAAATTTGTGGTAAGCCCCATCCGGGCGAATGTTATAAGGCCTCGGGAGCGTGTTACAGGTGCGGTTCCACGGCGCATAAGATTCAGGACTGCCCTAAGAAGAAAGAAAATGGGAGTGAAGAAGGGCCAACCCGTCAGTAGTTCTTTTATTTAGTTCTTTTATTTCTTTTCCTTGAAACTAATGTTTGGCAAGTATTTCCTTTGATACTTTGATGTGACTTTTCGTTGGATAAGACTCCTTGAGATATTATTTGTTCTCTTTTGAATGACCTCTGTTCTGTATAAATTCTGGGTTGGATGATTGTTTTTAGCATTGAAGGACCTGATGCTATTTTTCCGACGTATCTCAGTTCGATGGTACTTGCTATGTTCTGTTATGTTCCTTATATGTTCTGCTCTTCGGATTTCGAATCCGTTAGTGATGATTGTTTCGGACCAACACTAAGATATAGAATGGATCGTTAGGTGGTAGATATGATGGTTTCACGGCTTGAGATAAAGTATGGTCATCATGATGGTATACTCATATGATGCTGGTATTATGACGCGTAGCTAACGTGATAATACTTACATCATATGACGTACCCTCATTGTGATCATAGGATGTCTCGAGGAGTGCCTTAGAAGCGTAGAAGTTTGCACCTGATTTAGATTGACTGAGATAGCAGGACCTTAAGATCATTCTGCCTATACGTTTAATCTACCTTCATCGTTATGTGATCTGTTAAGTTTAATTCTCGGCACGCATTCTCCTTTGTAAAGTTCTACAGTTTGATTTCTGTTACCCTCAGTTGTGTAATCTGGTATATCTTCGTTTGCTACTTTCGTTTCCTTTCAATTTTCTAGGACGAAATTTTTTTTTAGAGGGGAAGAGTTGTAAAACCCAAAAAATCGTGAACGCGTTTAAAAGACCATAATACCCTCATTGTGAAAACCCGTAATATATAACGAGTTTGATAAATACGTTAAACGCTTAACCTATAACTAATCATACAAGGCATAAAGATAAAACTTATAATTATAATTTAAAAGGCTATCATACATTAAAATGTGGCACATACTACTAAAAAAAATAAAATGCACACTTTATTTTGGAAAGTAAATTATGTGTGATTTGCCTTAAACCGTTTCCCCCCCCCCCCCCATCACGCCTAATCCCTAAAATTGTGGCCTTTTACACGCTCCATTCCAAATTTAAGAGTTACCATATCCCTTTGATGTGCATTCAAAATAAAAGAAGCAAAACCCTAGCCCCCCAAAAGAAAGAATACGGCAAAACACAATCCTCTCCTCCCTTTTCTGTTTTCAATCGACACCCATCAGTCCAAGAGGGGACTCCAAGGTTCTTGCAAGCTGCTATCGTTACGTATTGGGTACAAGGTTGCTTGTTTGATTTGGTCGTTGGTTGGCTGCTTTTGCTGTCGTAGGTATTAAGGCGCAAAGGGGTGCCTTGGTTTGATTCTTGACCATCATTTTCTCTTCTCCTTTATATGCTACACAAGGTACTAATATGGCTCGCCCTTGTCTTCGTTTTTCTACTTCTGGTCGTGGTTGTGTAACCACTTGTGCGCATCTTTAAACCTTTGATCATGTTCATTTGTATGTTATATGTTAAGAGAATTAAAACCTAAAATCAGTTTCATTAAACGTTAAGTGATAAGAGATTTAAAAGCCTAAATTTGTGTTACGTAAAAATCATGAAACAAGCTTATTACATGTCGACATTAAACCTTATGAATCTGTTGTGTTTGTGGTTTTCTGGTCGTGGGAATTTGATACCATGCGCACATTTTTGGAGCCTAATAACATGTTATAATGGATGTTAAAGCAAGCTAATAATAACCTAATATTAATCACATGAAAGACCTGAGTTAAAACCTTATTATATGTATTGTTGTGGGTATACAAACCTGGTTGTGTGTTTGTTTTCTGGTCGTGGGATTTGGCATCATACGCACACCTTTTAAGCCCTGAAGACACGTTATGATGAATGATTAACTAAGCTATTATGACCTAATAATTATCACATAAAAACCATGGGTTGGAACCTTAGTATAAATGTTAATATGTGTGCGTAAACCTGGTCATTTGAATACGTTTAGTAAACCCCTCGTTGCACCTTTTTCGTTGGTCATTAACATGCGTAAATGGGGACTTGAATAAGGCCTTACATGTAGTAATATTAGCGTGAAATGAAGCATGATCTAGGGGCTGTTTTGGATGGTTAAAAGGGCATATAAAATCTGTTTTGGGTAAAGGGTATGTCACGTTAAAATTAAGGTTCATAAAAAGGGTATAAGTACTTTTGTATTAAACATGGTTAAAAGAAAAATAACACTTATGGTATTCAAATGGATCTAGGGTTTCGTTAAATAAATGGACTTATTATTGTATGGTTGTTTTGGTTGTTTTGATCTAAAGTATTTAACCACATTAAATCATATAATCTTGTACTAGTCGACTTAAAACGAAAGCTTATACTTGTTATACGTGTACATGTACGAATTACGAGGAATTAATGTCATATGTATAATTATTGACATTAAAGGGTTGATTTGTGAATATAATGACTAAAGGGGCTAAATTAGTAAAATGGGTAAAAATGGCATATTTACACTTAAGACCTTACACTTTATAATATTTACACTCTAGACTCTAAACTTGTGTTATTTGACATAAATGATCTTTAAAGTATAATAATAATCATTTAACCTAATATATCTTTAAAATGCATCCTAAATGGCTAAACTTGCAAAATACGGAAACTTGCTAAATATGGAAAGTTACTAATTATGGAAACCTGCCTAAAATAGAAAATTACTTAAAATGGAAAGATTACTAAAAGCGGGAACCTGCTAAAAGTGGAAAGCCGTCTAAAACGAATAATCTGATTCTTATGGAATGTTATCTAATTCGTATAGGTTCCGGGCGACGGGGTTGATCTCAATTCTTGATTTTTGCTTTCATTATTGATTTGCTTCGAATAAGGTACAGATATTCTATCCCTTTTCAGTAGGGGTTTCTCATGATTCGGTTACATCTTTCGATATTAGTTTTGAACTGTTATGCTTTTACTCTGAGCCTTCTTATTAGCGCTTCCCTATAACCTTGCTATGCTCCCTTCGATTGAATCTCCTATGTGAACTGTTTGATATGAACCTTCTGATTATGAAACTTCTGATTATGAACCTTTGATATGCATCTTTGATTATGAACTTTTGCTATGGACTTTGATAAGAACCTTTGACTTCTGAACCTTTGATATGAATCCTTTTGACATGACCTTGCCTTGACCTGTCAGTTTGAGACCCGAGCTATCACTAGGCATGGGGGTTCCATGTCCGTGTCATTGATGCACCAATGGCATGACTCTAGTGTGGTTGAGTGATGTTCCACACCGTCCCTTTCTGTTATCTGATTATGAGCTCAATATATATTGTATGGCCACTATCTGTCTGCAGGGGCGTATGGATGCATCCTAGATTTGTTCTGTTATCTTATATGTTATGATTTGTCTGGTGAATGATGTCGTGTGCAATACGCATCTTCACAATCTAGGAGCTGATCACTCCATGTCTGTTATATCTACTATGGTTACTATTGGCTACTACAGGATACTATGGGTATATGATTTGATTTGATTTGTTTTGTTGGCTCGTGGTGGATAACTGACCCCTTTCCTTTATGTTTCATTATCCTTTGTTGTACCTTATGCTATTTCCCCGTTGCACCTTATGATTATGTTATCTTCATTTCTTACCTTTCGATTATTCGCTTTGTTTTATATCTGTTCACTGGGCTTTTTAAGCTCAGTCGCATTTCTTTTCCTGCGGCAGGTACATAAGCTAGGAGCTGGGGATTGTTTGGGGTTGAGAGATGAGCTGATATAGAGACCATGCCTAGTTGATTGGTGCAAAACCGTCAAGTTTTCTCACGCAAGCTAGCCACTTGTGAATGGCTAACCGTAAGGAACTTAAAATAGCTCAAACACCAAATGCAATTTAGATCAGGAGAATACAGTGGATTCCCGGGTCGTTAAGTCCCACGGAGGATGACTGGTGTTTAACACAATCAGATGTCGAATAATCACTAAGGATAGTGATCAGTAAGGATTTTGAGGTATTTTATAAATTACAGGGACTTAAATGCAAATTAAAGGGAATTAAAATCTGAATTATATTAAATAAACGCTATCACTAATTTTATACTGATGTTTTTGATTTTTCTGTTTTTAAAATTTAAATTAAAACTACGTGACGTACAAAGGAAAATGTAAAACTGAAGCAGTATTAATCCTAAAAATATGAAAATGATATTTTTACAAACCTAATGATATGAGAAACTTTTTAGAAAAGGAAAATTATTTTTATAACTATTAAATTAATTATTATTAATTAAAAACTAATTTTAACTATTTAATAATAACCTAAATTACAAGAAAATAGGAAATAAAGCTAGAAAAATAAAATTATGACTTGGAAAAATCTAAAATAACAAAAGAGAATTTTCAAAACTATTTTTATATTTTTCTGATTATTTTTCTATTTTTTAGGAATTTTAAACTATTAAAAACTAATTAAATTACTAAAAATTACAAATTAAACTATGAAAAATCTGGAAAAATGATTTTTTTACTTTTTATATTTATCTTAACCTAAGAAAAATGAAAAATTATTTTTTTGAACTTTTTCTGATTTAATTGTATTAAAAGCTAATTAAAAAGGCTTAAAAATTGATTTAAATAAAGAAAAATAGCAAACTGACTAGGAAAAATCTGAAAAATTCAGAAAAAGTCTAATTTAATATATTGAATCTAAGAAAAATAGAAAAACAATGGCTTGTTTGTAAGAAAATGAAACTGCAATACTAGTGCTTATGAAATAAGCACTTGAATAAGCCAAAGGGTACCAAAGGGGAACCAACTGAACACAGAAGCTTTGTTATGCTAAAATTACTCTAAAACAACTTATTACAACTATCCTTAACTTATAAATTGCAAGCTACTTATGATGTGATGATTTGACTGCAAGAGCCCAAAACAGATTTTGAGGTCTGCTTGTAGCTGGAAAATAAGCACTCAAATAGTGTCCAAGCTAAAAACCAAAAGTGTGAGTCTAAAGTAGATCTGGCCAAGATCTTGTAAACCAAAGATTAGACCAAGATGAGCTCTTATGAGCCTTGTGCAAGGATTGCAAGAAGCTGAGAAAAACTCAGCTTTGACTGAGTTGTGTGAGCAGGGCAAATAAGCCCTGCTTGATGAGCTTTTTTGAAGCATTTAGAAAATTAATAAAAATCAACAAAAATCCTAATAAGAAACTAGACCAATAGAACTTATAAAACCTAAAGTTTGACTTGATTTGGCCCAGAGATGAATCAATGAAAAAATCATCTTGGGTTGGTAAAAAACTGGTTTTTGCAAATTTTGACTTTTTAACAGTTATGAAGATTTTGACTTTCGTGAACTTTGATTCAAATTTATTAACTAATATTGATGTTATATGGTATAATGACAGTGATGCAAGCTACTCTAGTGATAATTGAACATGAATCAAGCTTTTGAGTTTCCAAAATTTCAACAGATAAGGGATTAGACAAATTCAAAATGGATTTTGACTTTTGACACTTGCAGGTGCAATATTAAGACAGCATTTAGTATATTAGGACTAAGCAAGCCTAGAACAACAAGACTCCACCACTGAGCAAGCCTCTAAAACAATTTCACCTACTGATCCAAACACACCTTTTTGAAACTGATTTGATGCTAAACTGAGCAAATCACTGAACTAGCACAAACCATTGATTAATATAACTTAAGTTAACCTAGTTACTACTATTTAAACAGGTTTAAACCATTTATGATCATAGATACAAATACAAACATAAACTGCAAAATGAATGAAAATGAGGATACACTCACAAATGTCCAGGCTTATTTTTCAGCTTAATCAGAACCCAAATTGTACTATTCTATATCAAACCCATCCAAATCAACCTTTGCATCAACCCCATGCCATTTTCAAACCTGTTTGGACCAAGATTGCTGCACAGTTGACTTTTGTTGACTTTGTGGCAAGTTTGTTTGAAACTGAATTCCAAGTACTCAAAAAGCTATTTCAAGCTTAAATAAACTTGTTTGGATTTGAAATTAAGCTATTTGAAGCTTGGTAACAAGAGTTTGACACTAAATGATGCAACAGTAATCATGAGAATATGAAACTTATGTAGAAACTTGAATTAACACTTGAAAACAGTTTTAATACATTTAAACCACTTAATTTGATATAATGAAACAAAGGATTACAACTTAAAGCTTAATTTAAAACATGAAAATAAAATATGACATACAAAAATTTAAAAAACTAAAAGAGTGTCTTCTCTTTGCTTCTCTTCCTCTCTTTTATACTCCAATAAGCTCCACGTGTCCTTCTGAGAGTATCCCACCACTTTTGTGAGCCAATGGATGATTTTTGAGCATTTTGACTGTTTTTATCATTTTGGCGGGAAAGCCTATATTTGACTGTAGCCTCTGAAATAGCTAGTAGGGGGGGTGGCATTTATTGTAGTGGGTTGAGTGGGTAGTGGTGATGATGAGGGGAGGAGAAAGGTGATGGGAGAGGGGCTGAGAGTTGCAGGCAAGTTGGAAGGGATAAACAGGAGGTGGCGGGTAAAGCTGCTAGTTTGACTTTGTTTGACCTGGGGGTCCAAAAAGGGAGGTCAAGGGGTCACAATGGGTCATGACAGGGGGTCAAATCTATTTTGACAAGGCTTAGGTTTATAATTATGACAAGGACTAAACTTGTAATTCTGATTTTTGAAGGACCAATCCTGCCAATTTCCCAAAGTTGTCACAAGGACTAAAACTGACAACCTTCAATAGTACAAGGACCAATTTTGACACTTTCAATTTTCCAAGGACTATTTGTGACAATTTCAAAACTTGAGGGACCTTTTCTGCCATTTGACAAAAGATTTATTCAAGGACCATTTTTGACAACTTAGAATATTTCAGGGACCTTGAATAACATTTTTCTTTATTTTGTTTTACCAGGGACTGTTTTTGACAACTTTTGAAACTTGGGGAATAAAACTGCCAATTATGCAAACTTGATACGTTTTTCACCAGATTTTGATATTTTTGCATTTAAAACACATAAAACACTTATTTGTGATATTTTTATCATTTTGATGCATTTCTGAGTGTTTTCAGATGTTTTTGCAGTTTAATTTGTACAAAAATGATGAGTATTTAGACACTCATCAATCCCCCACACTAAGATATTGCTAGTCTCTAGCAATGTTTTGAGAAAAATTAATGGATTTCATCTCTTTACCAAAAGCCATTACTTCTGGAGTAGCCAAATGTTTCAGTTCAAGTAAGAACCTTGGTACACCGATAACCAAATGATTTTGAGCAAATCACCAGCTTCCAACAGATTTGATTTGTCTTTACCAGAAGCCGTTTGCTTCTGGACTAGCCAACTCTTAGATAATATATCTTTGGTGTGTCGATTACCAATTATGGTTTTCCAACTGCCTTTACCACAAGCCATAAACTTGCGGGCTAGCCAACTCTTCACTTTTAAGGATATGGTGAGCTGAATACCATACAATTTTGGGCAAATTGCAAGCCGTCAACGGATTTGAGATATCTTTACCAAGAGCCGTTTGCTCCTGGATTAGCCAATCCTTCTGTTTTTTAGACATGGCGGACTGATAACCAATTGAGTAAGTGCAAAACACTTACTCCAAAAAAAAAATTTTGGCCAAAAATGGGGGAATTAGGCGGTATAATTACATGATAAAATTCGTGAGAATTCCCCCCCACAATTAGAAATGAATATTGCCCTCAATATTCAAAGTACCGGCGGTTATGCCGAAACAAAGAATGTAAAAGGGAAATACTACGGCCATTATTTAGCAAGGATTTTTTTTTTTTTTTTTTTTTTTTTTTTTTTTGTGAAACTCTTATATATACACAACATGTGGGGCAACTCCCCCACACTAGGGTGGTACACACGGGTGAAAACCCATGTAGCATGCTACTGTTTTTGATTCCCGAGTCGCTAGCTTGACTCGATCCCCGCATTCATTGGTTCATGGGGAAAGTTTGTAGATCCGGGACAATCACAGGAGGAATGTCCTCTCCAAAATAGTGCTTCAACCGATGACCATTCACTTTAAAGTTTGGACCATCGAGTTGAGATAACTCGATGGTGCCATAAGGATAAACCTTAGTGATAGTAAATGGACCAGACCAACGGGATTTAAGCTTTCCCGAGAAAATCTTCAATCTTGAATTGAAAAGAAGGACTCGATCACCAACGTTGAAAACGCGGTTCTTGATTTTAGAGTCATGAATCTTCTTTGTCTTTTCTTTGTAGATCAAAGAGTTCTCGTATGCTTGATCACGGAGTTCATTTAATTCATTCATTTGAACTTTCCGGTGATCACCAGCTGTCTGAATATCAAAGTTTGCATGTTTCAAGGCCCAGTATGCCTTGTGCTCAAGCTCAACCGGCAGATGACATGCCTTCCCGTATACAAGCTTGTACGGAGTACACCCGATGGGTGTTTTATAAGCTGTACGGAAGGCCCATAGTGCGTCATCTAGCTTATCCGACCAAGAGGCACGGTTTTCGCCAACCGTCCACTCCAGAATTCTTTTAATCCCCCGGTTGGAAACTTCCACTTGCCCACTTGTTTGGGGGTGGTACGCAGTAGAGAGACGGTGAGTTACACCATACTTCTGCATGACTCTTTCAAACTGGTCATTGCAGAAATGCGTACCACGATCACTGATTATAGCTCGTGGAGTTCCAAACCTAGCAAAAAGAGATTTCAAGAATTTCACAACAACTCGGGCATCGTTGGTAGGCAAAGCCTTAGCTTCAACCCATTTTGACAAATAGTCAACGGCCACGAGTATGTATTTGTTATCGCGAGAAGAAGGAAATGGCCCCATAAAGTCAATGCCCCAGATGTCAAAGATCTTACACACTTGAATGGCGTTTTGCGGCATTTCATTTCTTTGTGAGATATTCCCGTGACGTTGATAAGCGTCACATGCTTTGACAAATTTGTGGGCATCCTTGTAAATTGTGGGCCAATAAAATCCGAAATCAAACACCTTCTTGACGGTGTAGTTAGGGCTATGATGTCCCCCAGTAGGTCTAGAATGGCAAGCCTTGAGAATGTCAATAGCTTCCTGACCATACACACATCGCCTGATGACTTGATCCGCGCAAATTTTGAACAAGTAGGGGTCGTCCCAGAAGTAATGTTTTACATCTTTAAAGAATTTGTTTTTCTGTTGGGACGACATCCCTTTCACTATGAAGTTACCCGCATGGTAATTTGCAAAGTCAGCAAACCATGGGGTAGTAGAGTTTCCACGAAAAGAAACCGCATTGAGTGTCTCGAGAGGAAATGTTTCATTTATTTCCTTTTTCTCGAAAACATCTTGGTGAGGGTTCTCTAGTCGGGACAGATGATCAGCAGCAAGGTTCTCAGCTCCTTTTTTATCACGTATAATGATATCAAATTCCTGGAGGAGGAGAACCCAACGGAGTAATCTCGGCTTTGCATCTTGTTTTGCAAAGAGATATTTAAGAGCCGAGTGATCCGTATACACCACGCATTTGGTCAAGATGAGGTATGGTCGAAATTTCTCAAACGCATACACCACAGCTAATAGTTCTTTTTCTGTAGTGGTGTAATGGGTTTGAGCTTCAGTCATAATCTTACTTGCGTAGTGTATAGGCTGAAAATGCTTGGTTTTTCGTTGCCCCAAGACTGCACCGATAGCAAAATCACTTGCATCGCACATGAGCTCAAAGGGTAAATCCCAGTCGGGGGCAACTAGAATGGGTGCTTCCGTAAGCTTTTTCTTTAGTGTTTCAAAAGCTTCGACGCACTCAGGAGAGAAGATAAAAGGAGCTTCTTTTTCAAGAAGATGGGTCATAGGCCGAGCGATTTTAGAGAAATCCTGTATGAATCTACGATAAAACCCGGCATGACCAAGAAAACTCCTAATACCTTTGACGGTAGTAGGATGAGGCAGTTTAGCAATAACATCAACTTTTGCTCTATCTACCTCAATCCCATTTTTTGAAATCTTATGGCCAAGGACAATGCCTTCTTTGACCATAAAGTGGCTTTTCTCCCAATTTAGACAGAGATTGGTGTCTTCACAGCATTTTAGCATTTTGTCTAAATGGGAGAGACATGTCTGAAATGAGTCCCCAACGACTGAGAAGTCATCCATAAACACCTCCATTGTTTCCCCGATCATGTCGTGGAATATGGCCATCATACATCGTTGGAACGTGCCAGGAGCATTACATAAGCCAAAAGGCATACGTTTGTAGGCAAAAGTTCCGTATGGGCAGGTGAATGTGGTCTTCTCTTGATCCTGTGGATCAATGGGGATCTGGAAGTAACCCGAGAAACCATCAAGGAAACAATAGTACTCATTCCCTGCTAATCTCTCAAGCATTTGGTCCATGAAGGGTAGAGGAAAATGGTCTTTACGGGTGGCGTCATTCAACTTACGATACTCAATACACACACGCCATCCCGTAACCAATCGAGTTGGAATTAACTCGTTTTCTTCATTCGTGACAACAGTTATGCCACCCTTTTTTGGAACACAGTGAATTGGGCTAACCCAAGGACTATCTGAGATTGGGTAAATCAATCCTGCATCAAGAAGTTTGATAACCTCCTGTTTGATAACATCATGGATTTTTGGATTCACCCTTCTCTGATGTTGAACTGCTGGCTTGAAGTCATCCTCCATCAAGATTTTGTGAGTACAAAATTCAGGGTTGATACCCTTAATGTCGGAGAGTTTCCAAGCAATTGCTTGCTTGTGTGACTTCAAGACCTTTATGAGAGCAGTTTTTTCATCTTTACTCAAATCTCGAGCAATAATGACAGGCAATTTATCATCACCTTCAAGAAATGCATACTCAAGATGAGGCGGTAAGTCCTTAAGTTCGACTTCAGGAAATTCTTCAGTTTTCTCAACTGACTTGACTTCCTTGTTATGAACCTTGACGGGAGGGAGTGGAGGAGAAGTGTCCTGATTTAACAACTTCTCAAGAATAAGAATATCTCCCTCTGGATTAATCTCATGGTGATTAATCTCTTCTGGAATTGCATCACTAGTGTGAGGGGTTGATGAGTGATCATCTTTAAGTAATTTCTCAATGAGAAGTATGTCCCCCTCGATGTCAATTGGAGCATGATCAATTTCCCATGGAACAGAATCACTAGCCAAGTATGCTTCAATCTCTTCCAAGATGAAGTCGCTTCCCTCAAACGGAGTGAGAGGAGGAGTAGAATTGGCTATGATAGGTCGAGAAGATGTGGTGGGATCCCCACTCACAGAATTATGAGAATAACCAAGAACTTCTTGAGAGTACTCTTCAGAAGCAACATCAATGATATCTATTCGGTTAACCGACTCAGAATCATAGTTTGCGGAGTACCTCGAAGTTTGATCAAGGTTAAAGGTGACAGCTTCATTACCAACACGTAATGTGATTTCTTGCTTAAATACATCAATGAGAGCACGGCCCGTTCTCAGGAATCCTCTTCCAACAATGAGAGGAACCCGTGGATCAGCATCGAAATCAACAACTACAAAGTCAGCTGGAAAATGGAACTTTCCTACTTTCACAAATACGTCCTCGGCAATTCCAAGAGGACGGGATATTGTATGATCTGCAAGCTCGAGAGTCATGCATGTAGGAGTAAGGTCCGGAAGAGAAAGTTTCTTCCATACTGAATGAGGCATCAGGTTTATGCTTGCACCAAGATCGGCTAAGGCAAAGCATTCAACCATTCCTGGAAATACACAAGGTAAGAGGAACTTTCCAGGATCTCCAAGCTTCTCGGGAAGCTTCTTCAAGATAACTGCAGAGCAGTTCTCGTTCAGAGGAGTTTTAGCCATTTCAAACAGCTTTTCCTTGTTGCTTAACATGTGTTTGAGAGTTGATGCAAACTTGGGCATCAACATGATAGCATCCGCGAAGCTTATGTCAAAATGTAGTTCTTGGAAAATTTGAAAGAATTTTTCCATTTGATGACCGGCTTTTTCGCGGAGCTTTTGCTCGTGTAAACGTGATGGGTAAGGAATAGAAGATTTGGATTTGGTATTTTCAATGGGAGCTACAGGAGGTTCAAAAACAACTCCTGGATTGGATTTGGGTTTCTGGACAACCTGAGGATGGACATTGTTGGTACTTCCATTATTAGTAGGTAGTTCCTTGTCCTTCGTCGCCTCAGGTTCACTTTCCACTACCTTCGGGAGAGAAGAAGAAGAGTAGTAGGAATAGCAGGTCCATCATATGAAGTTCCACTTCTGGTTGTGATCGCCTTTGCATCGCCCCTCGGATTAGCGATCGTGTTGCTAGGTAAAGTACCTGAGCCCGAGGGTCAATCATTTAAAGACTTCTTTAATTCAGCGATCTGACTGACCAACAACCTATTTGTCTCCTCTTGAGTCTTCATGAATTGCTTTAAAAGCTCATCAGATGTTGATACAGGAGGAGGTGGAGGGATAATTTGAGGCCGTATGTTCTGATTATAGCCAGAATTCCCTTGGTTAGGATTCTTATTTACCTGAAATTGATTCCCTCGATTGAAAGTGTTGTAATTAAGGTTTCCTTGATGTTGGAAACCTTGATTGGGTCCGGAATAGAAATTACCTTGGTTTTGATAACCTTGGTTCATTCTAGGTTGGTTTTGATTCCGGTTAGGATTCTGGTTAAAACCGGGTGGTGCCTGATAAGTGTTAGCACGGTAGTTTGGTTCATTTTGAGGACGGTATTGATTACCTCCTTGATTTGAAGTACCGGCTATAGCATTAGCTTCAAACGGACTACCATCGGTGGCAGTACAGTTGTAGTATGCATGAGGACCACCACAAGTAACACAAACTTCAACTTTCTTCACTTCACCATATGATGGTGCTTGTGTGAAAGTGACTTTCTTTTGGTTAGCAAGAACCAAAGCCTGAACAATATCCGTGAGTTTGTCAATATTAGCATCGATTCTAGATGTACTCACGGGAGATGAAGTAGAAGGTCCAGCATTAGACTGAGTCTGATATGTCTTTGTGCGGAAAGGACGGACCTGGGACATATTTTCAATGATTTGCAAGGCTTCTTTTGTGGTCTTGCTCAAGAAATTACCTCCCGCGGAGGCATTCAAAGAGTCTTGATTAGTCTGGTTCAGACCATTGTAGAAAGTATCCATTTGCATTAACTCGGAAAAACCATGATGCGGACACTTACGGAGCAATTCTTTGTAACGATCTCATGCCTCCCCGAATGATTCATCAAATCTTTGAGAGAATTTCATTATCTCATTCTTAAGACCTGTAGTTTGGGATGGAGGATAGAATTCGTTAACAAACTTTGTGACAAGATCTTCCCATGTCTCAGTGGAACGAGGGGGTTGTTTCTCAAGCCAATTCCGGGCTTGTCCCTCTAGAGAGAATGGGAACAGAAGAAGCTTGATGGCTTCATGTGGGACATTCTTGTACTTGATGGTAGATGCAATCTTGTTAAACCATCGAATGTGTGCATGAGGATCATCCCGCTCAAAACCATAGAATTAGCTTTGGGTTACCAGATTAAGTAACCCGGTTTTGAGCTCAAAAGTATCAGCCACGATGGCTGGGATAACAATAGCATCTCCGTAACCCTTGATGGGTGCTTGGAGAAGCTCATTCATCGGCTTGTCTTCTGCCATTACGGCAGGTGGTGGTGGTGGTAAACGTTCCTCAGTCACGGATGAAGGAGCAGAACGTCCTCTACGTCTACGAGGAATCTTTCCAAGTTCTGAAAGTGGACTTGTAGAACTGGAAGAACGAGTGCGCATGCACTAAGTATAAAAATCAGTTTTCAAAACAAATGCGAGGCAAAACGACAAGTGAACTTAACCAATAATCACAAATGAAATGGCTTCTTTGAAAAAGGTACACCAAATCACAAGGACACAAAGGCAAGTTTTAAATCTGATGTTCGGGAACTTATTATGGTCACACCCCCAGTTAGTAGGTGTACTGCCTTGATTTGCGGTGGTTGATTTTTATGTATATATTAAGTACCACTGAAAAGACGTAGGTATAGATTTGTGCTGATGGGTTTAAAAACTTTGGGACAATATTTTTGGTATCGTCTCGTTTAACCAAATCGTATCTCTTTAAGAATCACCTTAGAAGAAACACAAGCTAGAAAACGTTACGATTGTTTTGTTGTTTTATATTTTGTTTGGTGTTTTTAACACTTTAGGAAAAGTGTTAATGAACTTTTTTTTTGATTTTGTTATAACTTTACAAAAAAACTGTTTACAAACGATGGTATATGTGCAAGTACGGGTCTGAAAATGCTTAGGACACGCTTACAGCCTCCCCGGCAGCGGCGCCAAAATTTGATTGGTGCAAAACCGTCAAGTTTTCTCACGCAAGCTAGCCACTTGTGAATGGCTAACCGTAAGGAACTTAAAACAGCTCAAACACCAAATGCAATTTAGATCAGGAGAATACAGTGGATTCCCGGGTCGTTAAGTCCCACGGAGGATGACTGGTGTTTAACACAATCAGATGTCGAATAATCACTAAGGATAGTGATCAGTAAGGATTTTGAGTTATTTTATAAATTACAGGGGCTTAAATGCAAATTAAAGGAAATTAAAATCTAAATTATATTAAATAAACGCTATCACTAATTTTATACTGATGTTTTTGATTTTTTTGTTTTTAAAATTTAAATTAAAACTACGTGACGTACAAAGGAAAATGTAAAACTGAAGCAGTATTAATCCTAAAAATATGAAAATGATATTTTTACAAACCTAATGATATGAGAAACTTTTTAGAAAAGGAAAATTATTTTTATAAGTATTAAATTAATTATTATTAATTAAAAACTAATTTTAACTATTTAATAATAACCTAAATTACAAGAAAATAAGAAATAAAGCTAGAAAAATAAAATTATGACTTGGAAAAATCTAAAATAACAAAAGAGAATTTTCAAAACTATTTTTATATTTTTCTGATTATTTTTCTATTTTTTATGAATTTTAAACTATTAAAAACTAATTAAATTACTAAAAATTACAAATTAAACTATGAAAAATCTGGAAAAATGATTTTTTTTACTTTTTATATTAATCTTAACCTAAGAAAAATGAAAAATTATTTTTTTTAACTTTTTCTGATTTAATTGTATTAAAAGCTAATTAAAAAGGCTTAAAAATTGATTTAAATAAAGAAAAATAGCAAACTGACTAGGAAAAATCTGAAAAATTCAGGAAAAGTCTAATTTAATATATTGAATCTAAGAAAAATAGAAAAACAATGGCTTGTTTGTAAGAAAATGAAACTGCAATACTAGTGCTTATGAAATAAGCACTTGAATAAGCCAAAGGGTACCTAAAGGGAACCAACTGAACACAGAAGCTTTGTTATGCTAAAATTACTCTAAAACAACTTATTACAACTATCCTTAACTTATAAATTGCAAGCTACTTATGATGTGATGATTTGACTGCAAGAGCCCAAAACAGATTTTGAGGTCTGCTTGTAGCTGGAAAATAAGCACTCAAATAGTGTCCAAGCTAAAAACCAAAAGTGTGAGTCTAAAGTAGACCTGGCCAAGATCTTGTAAACCAAAGATTAGACCAAGATGAGCTCTTATGAGCCTTGTGCAAGGATTGCAAGAAGCTGAGAGAAAATCAGCTTTGACTGAGTTGTGTGAGCAGGGCAAATAAGCCCTGCTTGATGAGCTTTTTTGAAGCATTTAGAAAATTAATAAAAATCAACAAAAATCCTAATAAGAAACTAGACCAATAGAACTTATAAAACCCAAAGTTCGACTTGATTTGGCCCAGAGATGAATCAATGAAAAATCATCTTGGGTTGGTAAAAAACTGGTTTTTGCAAATTTTGACTTTTTAACAGTTATGAAGATTTTGACTTTTGTGAACTTTGATTCAAATTTATTAACTAATATTGATGTTATATGGTATAATGATAGTGATGCAAGCTACTCTAGTGATAATTGAACATGAATCAAGCTTTTGAGTTTCCAAAATTTCAACAGATAAGGGATTAGACAAATTCAAAATGGATTTTGACTTTTGACACTTGCAGGTGCAATATTAAGACAGCATTTAGTATATTAGGACTAAGCAAGCCTAGAACAACAAGACTCCACCACTGAGCAAGCCTCTAAAACAATTTCACCTACTGATCCAAACACACCTTTTTGAAACTGATTTGATGCTAAACTGAGCAAATCACTGAACTAGCACAAACCATTGATTAATATAACTTAAGTTAACCTAGTTACTACTATTTAAACATGTTTAAACCATTTATGATCACTGATACATATACAAACATAAACTGCAAAATGAATGAAAATGAGGATACACTCACAAATGTCCAGGCTTATTTTTCAGCTTAATCAGAACCCAAATTGTACTATTCTATATCAAACCCATCCAAATCAACCTCTGCATCAACCCCATGCCATTTTCAAACCTGTTTGGACCAAGATTGCTGCACAGTTGACTTTTGTTGACTTTGTGGCAAGTTTGTTTGAAACTGAATTCCAAGTTCACAAAAAGCTATTTCAAGCTTAAATAAACTTGTTTGGATTTGAAATTAAGCTATTTGAAGCTTGGTAACAAGAGTTTGACACTAAATGATGCAACAGTAATCATGAGAATATGAAACTTATGTAGAAACTTGAATTAACACTTGAAAACAGTTTTAATACATTTAAACAACTTAATTTGATATAATGAAACAAAGGATTACAACTTAAAGCTTAATTTAAAACATGAAAATAAAATACGACATACAAAAATTTAAAAAACTAAAAGAGTGTCTTCTCTTTGCTTCTCTTACTCTCTTTTATACTCCAATAAGCTCCACGTGTCCTTCTGAGAGTATCCCACCACTTTTGTGAGCCAATGGATGATTTTTGAGCATTTTGGCTGTTTTTATCATTTTGGCGGGAAAGCCTATATTTGACTGTAGCCTCTGAAATAGCTAGTAGGGGGGGTGGCATTTATTGTAGTGGGTTGAGTGGGTAGTGGTGATGATGAGGGGAGGAGAAAGGTGATGGGAGAGGGGCTGAGAGTTGCAGGCAAGTTGGAAGGGATAAACAGGAGGTGGCGGGTAAAGCTGCTAGTTTGACTTTGTTTGACCTGGGGGTCCAAAAAGGGAGGTCAAGGGGTCACAATGGGTCATGACAGGGGGTCAAATCTATTTTGACAAGGCTTAGGTTTATAATTATGACAAGGACTAAACTTGTAATTCTAATTTTTGAAGGACCAATCCTGCCAATTTCCCAAAGTTGTCACAAGGACTAAAACTGACAACCTTCAATAGTACAAGGACCAATTTTGACACTTTCAATTTTCCAAGGACTATTTGTGACAATTTCAAAACTTGAGGGACCTTTTCTGCCATTTGACAAAAGAATTATTCAAGGACCATTTTTGACAACTTAGAATATTTCAGGGATTTTGAATAACATTTTTTTTATTTTGTTTTACCAAGGACTGTTTTTTGACAACTTTTGAAACTTAGGGGACTAAAACTGCCAATTATGCAAACTTGATACGTTTTTTACCAGATTTTGATATTTTTGCATTTAAAACACATAAAACACTTATTTGTGATATTTTTATCATTTTGATGCATTTCTGAGTGTTTTCAGATGTTTTTGCAGTTTAATTTGTACAAAAATGATGAGTATTTAGACACTCATCACTAGTCATCTTAGACTTCATTTGATTCTGTTATTATATTTCCATTTTGAAGTTTTCCTTTTGTATTTATGTATTGATAAGTCTTGTTGACTTGATATTCTTTTGAGATTTATTATAAGACTTCCGCTGTCTGATTTATGTTCATTATGTATGTTCTGATATGACACCATACTGTGATACTTCTACCCTTATCGGGTTGGGGTGTTACAGCATTAGGAGAATGCGTTAAGGCATAATGAATCTTGGACCTTTTCAAGAACTACACCATTGGTTCATACAACTCATCACCCTTAGCTTTTCCCAGAAAAGCAACTTTATTGTGATCTTTCTTAAATTGAAGCGCCATGAGTGATATTATGATTTAGGGTTATGATTCTTGAGACAGTAAGTGTTTTGGACGTAAGAGAAGAGGGAAAGGTTTAATTTTGAAGTAAAGAAATGCGAATGGTGGAGTGGTAGTTGTTGCCCAAGCTATAGTCAAAAGAATTAGAACTTTTGGTTGACCGTAGCTTACGTCTATTCCAATATTGACCAAAGATCGAGTAATACTTCTGCAGAAACACATGGTCAATCTGCTGAAGTAATGAACTTCAGCAGAAACCACCCAAGATAAAAAATATCATCGGTAAATATTTGGAGCGTTACTGTGCCAACTAACTCGCATTAATTTACATTAACCCTTGCATCCGTCTATATAACAATCCTAATGCACACTTAATCCTTATCTTTTACCCCCAATTCTCACCACAAAACCCTAACTTCACCATGAACCACAATCAACCATAATTAACCATGAATACTAAACCAGAGGTTGTTAATCCAACCTCTTCTCCATCATCATCATCATCTAGTGATTTCCTTCAGTTTTGGTCATGTCCACCTGACCCTCATCCTTTGAAATCCCCATTTCTCAGTTCTTCTGATGATGATAGTGTAGTGAATCCAAATGAGTCTTCTAATGACTCTGAAGAACCCACTACTGAGATAACCTTTTACTTCCAACCTCCAGCACCTCAACCTCAACAAAGGCCTCATGCCGAAAGAGAGGTGGTGCTTGCTCTTCCTGCGCTATGTTTTGGTGCTTCATCACATATTGTATAGAGGAAGAGCTTAAGGAAGGTGGATGGATTGCTTTTTGGTGAAACCAAGTAGATGAAGCACAAAGGACATGTGTGGTCATCTTCATCATCATCATTTTCATCAATCCATCCTTCCCATTTTGATCCTTAGCATCCTCGTCATAGTGGTCATGCATATCCAGCCATCGAGATAGAAGGAATGGGTGGTTATGCAAGTCATCACAAATGCATATCCAGCAGCTGGAATGGAAGAAATGAGCGATCATGCATATCCAATAATTGTTGGAAAAGATGATATGAGCTAGAATAGGTTTAGTAGATCATGTATAGTACTTTTCTTGTAGTTGCATTTGAAGTTGATTGTAATTTGTAAGCTGTAAGCTGTAAACTGTTTCTTGAATGAATGAAAGAACAATTTGACTTTAATTACTTCTCTTCAGTACTTTATCTTCAGTGGAAATAAATTGTTCACTTCAGTACTTTGATTTCAGTAGAAACAAACTTTTAAGCTTACTTGACCATTTACCAACGAACCATACTTGATGAACTTGAACTGAAATAGGCAAACTGCAAAACAGACACATATACACACAAGAACAAAACAGAGACAAACAAACTAAAATATTATTAGCAAGTTAGTGTTAGCAAACAAAATTATACACAAAAATATACAAAGTTTACTACAAAATCCTCCCCTGAGGCATATGCCTCCCCTGAGACCTATGCCTCCCCTTAAACTTTGCAGTTAAGGGTTAAGCATCCCAATATTGACCACAAGGTGTTGAAACCTTGGTCCATCAAAAGCTTTTGTTAACAGATCTGGCACATTGTCATCAAAATGAATTTTAGCCACTTTTATCAAATGTTTTTCATATGCATCTCTTATAAAGTGGTGCCTGATTTCAATATGTTTTGTTCTACTGTGAAAAACTGGATTTTTGACAATGCATATGGTACTTTGATTATCAATAAAAATTGTCGTGTTCATGAAGTTATACCCATAATCCAACAATTGATTTTGAATCCAAAGGACCTGTCCACAGCAATTTGCAGCAGCAACATACTCTGCTTCAGTAGTTGAGGTAGCCACAATAGTTTGTTTCTTGCACTGCCAAGAAATCAATCTCTTTCCAAGGAATTGACAACCTCCAGCTGTGGATCTCCTATCTAGATTTGCACCAGCATAATCACTATCACTATATGCTTCCAACTTAAAATGAGACTCTTTTGGGTACCAAAGGCCTAAATGAGGTTGGCCTTTGAGGTACTTAAAGATCTTTTTGACTGCATTGAGATGGGAAGCAAGCGGAGTGACTTGATGTCGAGAGCAAACACTCACAGCGAAAGTAATATCAGGCCTTGAAGGTGTTAGATACATCAATGAACCAATCATAGACCTGTATAAATGAACATTCACAGGTAGATCTGGTTCATTGTTGGTCTTTGTCTTTGGAGCTTCATAAGGTGTTATGGTAGTTCTAACACCTTCCATACCAAATTTCTTCAAAATGTCCCTCACATATTTATCCTGACTGATAAATATGCCATCTTGTTTCTACTGAACTTGGAGACCCAAAAATAAGGTAAGCTCTCCCATAGCACTCATCTGAAATTCTCCCTTCATCAGCTCCTCAAATTCCCTGCACCAAGCTTCTTTAGTGGATCCAAAAATGATGTCATCCACATACACTTGCACAAGTATGATGTCTGTGGAGTTCTTCTTCAGGAAAAGATTCTTATCAATGGCACCTCTATAGCCATGCTTCAGCAGAAATGATGAAAGCCTAGCATACCATGCTCTTAGTGCCGGATGTACTCCATAGAGAGCTTTAACCACCTTGTAAACATGATCAGGATGATCTGGGTCTTCAAATCCTTTGGGTTAAGTGACATAAACCTCCCCTTCTATCTCACCATACAGAAAAGCACCTTTAACATCCATCTGATACACCATGAAGCCCATGTAAGATGCATAAATCAAGAAAATTCGAATGGCCTCAACTCTAGCAACAGGTGCAAACACTTCATCATAATCAATCCCCTCCTCTTGTCTATACCCATGAGCAACTAATATTGCTTTGTTTTTAATAACCACACCCCTTGCATCTCTTTTGTTCTTCAGAATCCATTCAGTCCCAATAGCATACTTGCCATCAGGTAGTGGTAACAAGATCCAAACTTGTTGGTTTTGAAACTGTTGCATTTCTACTTGCATTGCTTCAATCCAACTTGAGTCTTCAAGAGGTTGAGTAACACTGGTTGGTTCCACTTGAGAAAGAAAACAAGCAAACAGACAATGCTTGAAGTCTGTGTGATTGTCTTTTTGCTGGTTTGAGACATAAGAGAGAAAAGCAACCTGTCCAAATTTAGGACTAGATATAGCCCTTCGAGTTCTAACAGGTGCTAGAAGATCACCAATAATATTGGATTGAGGGTGAGTGAGGTTGATTCTTTTAGTAGCAGTGGGGTTGACTTCAATGGAAGGTTCAAGATTAGACACAGTTGGCTCAAACGTTGTGTCATAGGAAGGTGAGGTTAAAATGCCAGATTTGGGTTGATGATTTCCAAGATCTGAGGGCCTTGGAAAGCATGAATATGGCTCTCCAAAATCTGTAGACACTTTGGTAGAGACAGGAGTAGAAACAGCAGATTCTTCAGCAGATTTGTGGATGATGGGAGAGACTGGATCAATGTCAGCAGAAACATGGTTTCCACTGACAGCTTCATTTGCAATCTCCCCATTCACTTTCTCAGCTTCAAACTTAGCTGCAAACTCTTGAGTCTGAATCCTAGCAAGGTCCTCAGCATAATGTGATTCATCTTCACTCTCATCAGAAGTATCTCTAGAAGTGTTACCTGCAATATGGTTAGGGGAGAAAGAAGGCACAAGTATAGGTTGTTCATCATCTTCAAACTCACTTTCAGAGTCAGCATCCAAGGTACCTGCATTGTTAGTGGGAGACTCTTGAGAACCTGTACTTTGGTTAGCCATATGTCTAGTATAACCCAAATAATCAGTTAAGTAGTCAAGGTCAAAAGACCACACATGACCCTGTCCTTGAACATTGGGCTTTTCTTCAAGGTATCTCAGGTTCAAAGTCTCCTCTATCTTCTTGGCAGATAAATTGTACACCCTGTAAGCCTTACTATGAGCTGAATAACCCACAATATAACAATCATCAGCTTTCTCATCAAACTTCCCCAACGGATCAATGGTATTTAGAATGGTCACTTGACAACCAAAAGGTATGAGGTAATGAATGGTTGGAACCTTCCCAAAGAGAAGTTCATATGGTGTTTTGAGGTGAGGTCTAGTAATAGAGACCCTGTTTAGCACATAGCAAGTTGTGCCAGCAGCTTCAGTCCAGAACATAGTAGGGAATTTAGAGTCTGCAAGCATTAATCTTGCAGCCTCTATTAAGTTCCTATTCTTTCTTTCAGCTACCCCATTTTGTTGTGGGGTTCTTGGATTGCTATAGTCCCTTTTTATCCCTTTAGACCTACAGAGTTCTATAAGAATAGCATTCTTGAACTCTGTCCTATTATCACACCGAATTCCCTTAACCTTTTTGTTCAACTGATTTTCAACAAGGGTGATGAAGTCTTTCAGCACTTGAGATGTTTCATCTTTAGTCCTTAGAAAGAACACCCAACAAAATCTGCTAAAGCCATCAGTGATAACCAGAAAAAAATACTTGTGATCAATGCTTCTGACTTGAATTGGACCAAAGAGATCCATATGTAGCAGCTGAAGAGTTTCAGAAATAATGCTCACAGCAGTGACAGCTTTGTAGGAAGCTCTGTGTAACTTTCCTTTGTTGCATGCAACACAATTATTATCATTGTTGAAAACTTTGGAGGGAAGACCTTCAACAAGACCCATTTTAGAGAGTTTGTTTATGGTCTTGAAGTTCACATGAGCCATCCTCCTATGCCATTTAGTAGACTCATACAGGGATGCTTTAGCCACCAAACAAGTAAGGTCACCTTCTGGATGAACTTCATTGAGGTTGAACGTGTATAGATTGTGAGTTTGAGAAACTCTCAGTAGAATTGATGTATCTTCTGGAAGCTTGAATTCTTTAGAAAGCACAAGACATTCATCTTCAGATAAGAGTACCTTGTTCTTGGTGTCACAAATTTGTGAGACTGAGAACATGTTGAAGTGCTGAAGTTCTCTAACATAGTACACATTCTCAAAGTTCAGTAGAGGTGTCTTGATGGTGCCTTTCCCAGTGATTCTACCATCACTTCCACCAAAAGTGATAAGGTTTTAAAAGGTACCATTTTGAGGGGTCGTTTAAGCCATTATTTGATCACTTTTGTATCCGTTATTGCTTAATATCGTTCCTTTTCACTTTTTAGGTCTCTTGAAGGCAAAATGCTGGAATGGCACTTATTTGGACGAAAAGGCGCGAATATACGAAGAAAATGGCCAAAGTCAAGAATCGAGCCACTCAGACTGCTGGAACTGAAGGGGACGGCGTCAGGTGTTAACTGCGACGCCGTCGCATCACTTTTGTGACGGCTCAGTAGCCAAATTGCTCATTTACAAGTGACGGCGTCAGAAGATGAAGCCGACGGCGTCACAACCACAAGGTGATGCTGTCACAAGCTGATCAAGTCATAACATGCGCACGAAGTAGTTGATATTGTTTTGGCCATAACTTTTGCATACCAACTCGGATTTAGGTGGTTCAAAAGCCCACGCGACCGGAACGAGAAAATCTACAATTTGGTGAAAAAATGGTCATGACGCCGTCACTCAATAAGTGTAACGCCGTCACCCTTTGCCGACAGAAAATATGCCTATAAATAGAACATTATAACTTCACTTTTTGTAGTCTCTAAACCCTAACTCCGATTCCAGGGCTTAGATAGGTGTTTTTCCAGCAACTTTGAAGGTTTCAATCACTCCAAAAACATCTTGTAATGGTTTGTTGATTATATCTTAATCCATATATTCAATTTATCATTATGTCTATCCTATGTTTGATTGATTGTGTGTATGCTTGCATGTTTACCATGTCCGGCTAAATTACTTGTGTGTTTGCTTAGATATATGAAACCTAGTTGTTAATTATTGTTAGGTTGTCTCTAATCTTAATTGTAATTGGCTTAGGAGTGCGACTAGGCTATCGTTGTGTTTAATACTTGATAAATCTTTGATAGTTTATGAATGACTTAGTGGATTTCGTTTACTAAACCCAAAGATAACCTCAAAGTTAGTTTATGAATGACTTAGTGGATTTTGTTTACTACACTTAAAGGTGACTTCAAAGAGTTAGGGAATGCACACCTTACGACCTTAGAAAACACAACGCGTTAAGAATAAGGACGTGACAATTCAACCATCAATAGGAGATAACTAGGGAGTAGTAGCATCTAGGTAAACACATCTTTAAACTATCATACGATCACACATTAATTAGACATAGACTACCACCACCTTAGTTTAGATAATTAGATAATAGTAGAGTAATCGGTAGAAATACCAACCCCCCAAATCCAATACCCGAGATTCGTACCTTTCCATTTCATAAAAATATAAAAATACCAAAAAATAATCTTCCTCAACCTCAACCTTAGCGTAGTAACTTCTCACTAGCATTCCTATTCCCCTAGAGAACGATAT
Source organism: Chrysanthemum seticuspe (assembly GCA_019973895.1). Lineage (NCBI taxonomy): Eukaryota > Viridiplantae > Streptophyta > Magnoliopsida > Asterales > Asteraceae > Chrysanthemum > Chrysanthemum seticuspe. Next base: position 36,499,713 of record BPTQ01000006.1, read on the forward strand.
CAATACCCGTGGCTTACCCTAATTACTACACTACAACGATTAGGTTCACTGCCTAGGGTGTTATAAAACTTGCTCGAAGAAAAGGAAGTTTCCTTGACCCCGAACTACGCGCTGCGTAAGCGTATCAAGTTTTTGGCGCCGCTGCCGGGGAATAGAATAGCTAGTTAGTAGTCCACCTCGTTTAGGTTTCTTTGCTTGATTCCTATCAAGTAAAATTTTCTCATTTTTAGCTTTCTCGTAGTCTATCCCCCTTCTTCGTGACCTTTGTTCGTAAACCCATCACTTTTCATCATGGAAGGTGATAACCAACCACCACTCATCAACCCACCACCAAATGACCCGCCAAGAGCCCGTACTCTTGGTGAATACTCGAGACCAAGCCACCTAGGCTATAGGAACACCATTGAGCTTCCCGACCAAGCCCAAACTACGGCCCTGCGATCCGACACCATCCGGTTGGTGCAAAACGGATGTGCATTCCATGGACTTCGTTCTGAAGATCCTAATCAGCATCATATGGATTTCCTTAAAATCGTCGATTCCATCGACCTCGATGCTATCACTCGGGAGACCACGCGCTTGCGTCTCTTACAATTTTCTCTACGGGACCAAGCTAGTAATTGGCTTGACCGACTTCCCGCCGGATCCATCTCAAGCTGGGATGATCTCACCACTCGTTTCCTCGCCCAATTTTTCCCACCGGAGAGAACTACCAAACTTAGGAATGACATCTTGATATTCCAACAATGTCAAGGCGAAACTCTGTACGAGGCGTGGACTCGATTTAAGGACTTGCTCCACAAAGTCCCTCATCACGGCATCGATCTTTGGCTTCTAGTCCAAATATTTTACGATCGCGTCAACTTCTCAACTAAGAAATCCATCGACCAAGCGGCCGGTGGTAAACTTAGTAAACTCACCGTGGAAGAATCGTGGGGTACAATAGAGGACCTTGCCCTCTATGAAAACGAATGTTGGAATGACCCCCGTGAGTTGTCCAAAACTGATAAGGCAGTCTCTTTGCCTCCCATTGACTCCCAACCTTCCAATCGTAGGACGCTCGAACTTGAAGATCAAGCGAAATTCCTAATGAGCTCCTACGAGACTCCTAAGCTCGAGCCTAATAACTTAAGAAAATCCTACAACAACCCTCCAAACACCGGAACTTCCACTAGTCTTGAGGGAATGGTGTCCAAATTCATGTCATCTCAAGAAGCTCGATTGACACAACTTGAAGCCGATTTCAAGCAACGACAAAGCGAGATGACAACCAAGCTCGACACCCTCTTAAAAGACTTCAATGGACAAAGGGATGAAATACAGGAAAAAATGGCGGAGATGATGGACTTAGTGAAAGAGTCCACTAAGACGAAGATTCCCGAGAAGGTTCTAGTGAGGAACGATGAGCACGCCACCCCCACTTTGTCTATTAACGCCATTTCCATTGCTTCCGATGAGGATGGAGCAGTTGAGAAGAAGGAGCCTGAGAGCAGCAAGGATAGTAAGGATAAGAATGAGGCTCAGACTGATGATGAACCCAAATTCATCAAGCATTACCTTAAGCATGATATCAATAAGAAAACAATCGTTAACCAAGTGAAAAACTTTAGGTGCAATGATGTTCTTAGGAAAGCCCTCTTAGGTGAAATAGGAGAGGAAGAGTATGACACCATGCCTATTAGACCTATGTACGAGTCGATTCTGAGAAAGCCAGTAACTAAGAAGCAAGAGATCTCTGGGAACTTTGTAATTCCATGTAGCATAGGTGACTTAGAGAACCTAAATGCCTTGGCCGACCAGGGATCCGATGTAAACATAATGCCGCTGTCAGTCTATAATAAGTTAACCAAGGAGGAACCGACCAAGACCAATCTTAGACTTTCCTTAGCAAATCATTCATATGTTTATCCCATAGGAATAGCGGAGGATGTCTTAATTGAGGTTGCCAATATTGTCTATCCGGTGGACTTCGCAATTGTAGACATTGAGGAAGATAAAAACCTGCCATTAATCCTGGGGACACCTTTCCTGACCACCGCCAAGGCAACCATCAAATGCGGTGAAGGGATTATGATACTCAGAAGTGGAAAAGGACAAGTTAGGATACCTATTGTTCCGAGATATCCTCTGAAGATTATGGATAAGGTAAAAGATATGAATTCGCAGGTGTCCAATAATGCAGTTAAGAAGAAAATGGTTGAATGGGAAAAAGGGCTTAGAGAATTCATGGTTCAAGGGTTAAATGCGACCTTGTGGAAACGTGATAAAAAGTTAGGAAATAACTATACCACAATACCACAAACTCAAAAGAACCCTAAGGAAGTTTTGAATGGAGAAAAGGTGCTTTTGTATAAATCAAGAATAAAAGCATTATGGGGAAGGAATAAGCCAAGATGGTTTGGACCTTATACGGTGAAAGAAACTAATCTAAAAAATAAAACCGTTATCATAATAGACGATTTTGGAAGAGAATTCACGGTGAGCATACAACGTCTACAACCTTATGATGAAGGCTTAGTGGAAGAAAGGAAGGATGGCAATGAAATCACGTAGGGGCACGACTTCGAGTCTAGCTACAAGACTCATAAATAAAGAAAAGCGCTTCGTGGGAGGCAACCCATGCTTAATTGTTTGCTTGTTTGTGTCGTATATCTTTTATTGATTGTTTATTCTCATGTTTAAATTTGTAAAAAATGCTTTATTTTGTCTTTAACCTCGTCTTAATTACATATAAAGGTATTTTACATAAGGGATAAGTGTAGGGAGGATTACACACGTTTTCAAAAGAAACGTGAACATGAGAATTACAATTATTTAAAAGATATACATGTGTGTTTGTTCGAGTCAAATGCTTGTACCGAGTCATAATGGATGTTATTGCAGGAAATTTTTCCAGATTTTAAAGATAAAAAAATTTCTAGAATTTTTTCCAGAAAATCGCAGACCAGTTTCTGTCATGATAACCTGACGGCGTCAGGATCGCAACCTGACGGGGTTAGGAGGAGCGGAAACAACTTCTAACTTTTTCTCGTTTTCTGTGCTACTTATAATTTTTTGGAATTTTCCAAGTCTTAATTTTCCAGAAAATCTGCAAACATCCATTCCACAAGCATTATATCTTATTTAAGTCTGGAATTACATCTTGCTGTGATTTTTCTTTGTTCGGTTTGATGCTTTGGGTTGTCTGTTTTCTTCAAGTGTGCAGGTTTAATTTGTCAAGAAGAAGATACAAAAGATTAGATGGAGCTTTTCAAGCATAACATTCTTCTTGAAGAAAGATGTAACCACTACTTCACACGGATCCTACCGAGCTAATCAGGGGAGTATTAGTTTCTTTCGTTTTTAAAACCTTCTATTATCATAACTTTGATACTTTCGGGGAACATTGGGGACAATGTTCAGTTTAAGTGTAGGGAGGGAAAATAAAACAGGAACTTTGAAACTATGCTTATCCTTGATTATTTGCCTTGTCCAATTGTGATTGTGTAATAAACCATGAGAAAATGTCAGTTAGGGTAATTTTGGCACCAAATATAAAATTTTTTATGACATATAGGAGTGGGCCATTAGTCTTAACAAAAGCGTCTCATGGATAGGAAGTTGCATGACTAGCACAAAAACCCTTTACCACCCAAATTCCACCAAAATGTGAGGATCGCCCTTAGATTAGTAGGAATTAAAGCATTCATCTTCAATGATTAGAGTGTGAACCGGTAGTATATTAGATTCTAGAACTTGTTTTGTGATGCATTCTGAGATCGCAAGTGAGACTATACTTGTGTAGTTAGGAATAACTAAATGATAAGAGGCATTAGGATAACCCTTGTTTGATACCTGTCATATAATTACTTCTTCCATATCGGTTGAGTAATTCCGCCACACCCTTTGCGTTGTACTCATCTTTAGTACACGATACCCCTAGTTAACCCCTCAGAGCCTATCCTTTTCGCGGTTCTCGTGATGTTTCGGTTTTTCCGGAATATCAATGAAGAGCATTGTTTACACCCCACCCCCAAATATACACCCAAATCGCCTTAGCCTACCCCTTATGCACTCACTTTTAGTGCAAATGTTTGTTATCACCCTAAACCCTTAGTTCAATTATCTAGTTGCTTGCATAAGTTGCTAAGTCGAGTCATATCCTTTGTAAACAGTTTTGGGACGATTGGGATTCATGGGAAAAGTTAAAGTTTATGAAATGACGGGAAGGGAACGTTAAATTCAAATTTCCTTTGTTTGAATAATAATGTACCCCAAGTGTTTTGATCTTTTCAAATTGGGTCAAATTAGTGTTAGAGTAATAAAAACTCAAGTGTAGGGATATGCCTATAAATCCCTAGTATTTTGATGTTATCGTAGAGGATGGTAGAGTAAAAGTGTATGAAAAAAAAAAAAAAAAATCGAAAAAAAAATATAGAAAAAGAGAAAAAAAATATATATAGAGTGTAAAAAAAAAAGGGCTACCATCCTACATCTATTTTGAATTTATGTTTATTTATTTCAGTTATCTAGAGTTTAGAGAGTCGAGTCTTGGCTTAGCAACGCCATTCTTTATATGCATTTAACATAGAGATTTTTGACTTACCACCATTAAATAGCCTATCCCACCAAACCCTTGTTTCCCTACCGTAAGCCTAACAATACAACCCTTTAAAAGACCTCTTTGATAGTCTTTCCTAGGTGCTTACGCCAAAGCGATGGAGGTTTGATCTATTCTCAAGCCTATGGTAATCTATGTACTAGGACCGGTTAATGAGTGTTTATCTTCCATTTCCTATTTGTTATATTTCATATATACACCCGAGAGAGATGTGAGTATCCAAACACCCCATGTGAGGTGCTAGTATGTAATTTCCGTGCATGTTATGACTTTTACGGGGCTTATATGTGTTGTGGACCGTTTTAAATCAATGCTTCATGACCCCTAACTTATAAATTAATTGGCTAAAAGCACATTTGCTTGAGGACAAGCAAATAACAAGTGTAGGGATATTTGATAAGGTTTTAAAAGGTACCATTTTGAGGAGTCGTTTAAGCCATTATTTGATCACTTTTGTATCCGTTATTGCTTAATATCGTTCCTTTTCACTTTTTAGGTCTCTTGAAGGCAAAATGCTGGAATGGCACTTATTTGGACGAAAAGGCGCGAATATACGAAGAAAATGGCCAAAGTCAAGAATCGAGCCACTCAGACTGCTGGAACTGAAGTGGACGGCGTCAGGTGTTAACTGCGACGCCGTCGCATCACTTTTGTGACGGCTCAGTAGCCAAATTGCTCATTTACAAGTGACGGCGTCAGAAGATGAAGCCGACGGCGTCACAACCACAAGGTGACGCCGTCACAAGCTGATCAAGTCATAACATGCACACGAAGTAGTTGATATTGTTTTGGCCATAACTTTTGCATACGAACTCGGATTTAGGTGGTTCAAAAGCCCACGCGACCGGAACGAGAAAATCTACAATTTGATGAAAAAATGGTCATGACGCCGTCAATCAATAAGTGTGACGCCGTCACCCTTTGCCGACAGAAAATCTGCCTATAAATAGAACATTATAACTTTACTTTTTGTAGGCTCTAAACCCTAACTCCGATTCCAGGGCTTAGATAGGTGTTTTTCCAGCAACTTTGAAGGTTTCAATCACTCCAAAAACATCTTGTAATGGTTTGTTGATTATATCTTAATCCATATATTCAATTTATCATTATGTCTATCCTATGTTTGATTGATTGTGTGTATGCTTGCATGTTTACCATGTCCGGCTAAATTACTTGTGTGTTTGCTTAGATATATGAAACCTAGTTGTTAATTATTGTTAGGTTGTCTCTAATCTTAATTGTAATTGGCTTAGGAGTGCGACTAGGCTATCATTGTGTTTAATACTTGATAAATCTTTGATAGTTTATGAATGACTTAGTGGATTTCGTTTACTAAACCCAAAGATAACCTCAAAGTTAGTTTATGAATGACTTAGTGGATTTTGTTTACTACACTTAAAGGTGACTTCAAAGAGTTAGGGAATGCACACCTTACGACCTTAGAAAACACAACGCGTTAAGAATAAGGACGTGACAATTCAACCATCAATAGGAGATAACTAGGGAGTAGTAGCATCTAGGTAAACACATCTTTAAACTATCATACGAGCACACATTAATTAGACATAGACTACCACCACCTTAGTTTAGATAATTAGATAATAGTAGAGTAATCGGTAGAAATACCAACCCCCCAAATCTAATACCCGAGATTCGTACCTTTCCATTTCATAAAAATATAAAAATACCAAAAAATAATCTTCCTCAACCTCAACCTTAGCGTAGTAACTTCTCACTAGCATTCCAATTCCCCTAGAGAACGATATCAATACCCGTGGCTTACCCTAATTACTACACTACAACGATTAGGTTCACTGCCTAGGGTGTTATAAAACTTGCTCGAAGAAAAGGAAGTTTCCTTGACCTCGAACGACGCGCTGCGTAAGCGTATCAAAAAGTCACATTGCCTCCTCCTTCTATTGGAACAAAATTATGCATCATATCTCTGTTTCCTAACATGCTTCTTGAACAACCACTATCAACAATACCAATATCTTTATGCTTAAGAGGATGATCCTATAGTAACAAAAAATATATACAAAAGAATGTTAGTATACAAAGGAGGCTCAAGTCATTACTGACTTGAACCTGCCTTGTGGATCATATGATTTAGGTCTAGCAAATGTGAAAGATCCACCATTGTTCTTGGATTTCCATTGAAATTTAGGTCCCTTTTTATTCCAAGAACAACCTGCTGAGGGCTTGACAGCAGTACCCCAAAATCCTCTCCCAGCATTCATTGAGTCAACATATGCAGGCCAATAGCCATGTTTAAAATATGGGCTAGTTGGTTGCACATAAGGTCTGGCAACTGATCTTCTCCAAGGAGAATCAGTATAAGCTGCTTGTGGGACATAAGGTGGTATATTATTAACATTGGTCCACACTGGTCTAGGTTTCTGCTGAGTAGCACATGTACCCAATCTTTGCACATAGAAATCACAATCCTTAATTAAATGAAATTTACTTTCACATACAAAACATGTCTTCCTTGGGTGAAGGCTGATGAGTGTCTAAATACTCATCATTTTTGTACCATTTAAACTGCAAAAACATCTGAAAACACTCAGAAATGCATCAAAATGATAAAAATATCACAAATAAGTCTTTTATGTGTCTTAAATGCAAAAATATCAAAATCTGGTGAAAAACGTATCAAGTTTGCATAATTGGCAGTTTTAGTCCCCCAAGTTTCAAAAGTTGTCAAAAACAGTCCCTGCTAAAACAAAATAAAGAAAAATATCATTTCAAGTCCCTAGGGATTCATGAGTTGTCAAAATTGGTCCTTGAGATTTAAAATTGCAAATTTACAACGTAGGTCCCTAAACTTTCAAAAATGTCAAGTTTGGTCCCTGGAAGTTTGAAAATGTCAAAAATAGTCCTTATACTATTGAAACTTGTCAATTTTGATCCCTTGAAACAACTTTGGAAAATGGCAGAATTGGTCCCTCAAAAAATCAGAATTGCACAAATGGTCCTTGTATTAAAACCAAGCCATATAACCTTTGACCCCTTTTGTATTTTGATCCCCTGCCATTTATTGCCCTGACCCCTCCCTATTTTGGACCCCTGGTCAAATATACCAAGTCAAACACCCCGTTTGACTCACCTTTCCCTCCCACCACTTATCTCCTTCTTCCCGTCCCACTTGCCCTGTAACACTCACCCATCACCTCATCCTCTCACCTTTTCTCTTCCAACTCTCACCCCCTCATCATCACACCTATCCACCACCCCCAGTTGCTAGATCAGAGCCCCACTGCCAAATATAACTTTCCCGCCAAATTTTGATCAAACGGCCAAAATCTATTCTACTGATCCAATGGCCAAGGAAAGAGATGGGATTTGCTCAGAGGACTAGTGGAAGGCTTTTTGGGTATAAAAGAGAGAAGAGAAGCAAGAAGAAAAGGCAGTAGTTAGTTTTTAATTTCATTGTATGTCATTTTTATTAAATTCTCTCAATTGGTGTTTTAAAATGTAATCTTAAGCTTTAATGTATTAAACATAAGTTACTTAGTCATTGTAACTCATTTTCAAGCTTTAATTTCAAGTTTTGAGCAATGTTCATGTTTGGTCAACGAAAGTCAAACTGGGAAGAAATATAGTCAAGTGGTGTTAAGATTAACCTTAGTTGTTCACATTGCTTTCATAAGCTGTTATAAGCTCTTCAATAGCTTATGAGTTGCTTATACAGGCCTTTACTCAGATTTCACTCAAAGTTCTCACATTGGTCAACAAAAGTCCACCTGCAGTTACAAAGGTGTAACTGACCTGAATTGCTGCTAATGATGGTGAAAATGCGGTTGAATTGTGTGCAACCAGGGGTGATATCAGTTTTGGGTAGTGGTAATTTGATCTAAAATAGCATGCCATTGTCACAGGAGTCTTGTAAGTCCTAATCTGCTTTCATATTCTAAATCAGTGTTATAACTTTAGTGATGATTGATTGTTGATGTTTCATGTAGCAGTAGTTGTTGATCCTAGCTTGTTTGTTAAGTAGATATCATCATTTGGTCATTAGCAGTCATTGGCATAGCTCTCAGTACATAAACCAGTGTTTGGAATAGATTTGCATTTGGAGTTCTAGAGCATGTCAGTGGTTAGAAGTGCTAAGGATAGTTTTAGTTAGACTTATAAAACTCACTCCAGTTCTTATTTTGTGTCTGCACAATTTAAAAGTGAAAATAACATTGAATCTGTCTTAAGTCATGTCTGTTGAGATTTTGATAGAGCAAAAGATTAAATTGTGTTTAGATATCATTACGATAGCTTGCACTAGTCTTAGTTCACCATAAAACATCATATTCAGTTGGTAAATCAAGATCAAAGTTCAAATAAGTCAACTTTTCATTACTGTCAAAAGTCAAAAAAAAAGTGGAAACCTCAGTTTGCACCCAACTAGGGTGATTTTTCATAGCTTCATTTCTGGGTCAAATTCAGTGAAACTTTGGGTTTTAAAACTTCAGTTGGTCAAGTCTCTTATTATGATTTTTATAGATTTTTAGAAATTTTGTACAAGCCTCAAAATGGCTTGTCAAACAGGGCTTATCTGCCCTGTTCACTGACTCAGTGAATACTGAGTTTTCTCAGCTTTGTGTAGGGCTTGTCAAAAGCTCATAAGAGCTTGTCCAGGTCTGGTTTTTGGTTTATAGGTAGCTAACCAGGTCTACTATAGGCCCCAACTTCTAGTTTTGAGTTTCAACTTATTTGAGTGGCTTATTTTCTAGCCACAAAGTGGTAGCCAAAACTGATTTTTAGGACTTAAGCCAAATCATTCAAATCAAGTTAATTAGTACTATAGAAGTTTAGGATAGTTGTAATTAGTTGCATTTGAGTAGTTTCAGCTTATTCTAGCTTCTGTGTTGGATTGGTGCCCAGTTTGTACCTTTTGGCTTATTCCAAGTGCTTATTGATAAGCACTTGTAACTGCAGTTTCATAATCCTACACATAAGCCACTGTTTTTATATTTTTCTTAGATTCATAATATTAATTTAGACTTTTCCTGAATTTTTCATATTTTTCTAGCACTGTTTGCTATTTTTCTTCATTTAAAACAGTTTTTAGGCTTATTTAATTAGCTTTTAATACAATTAATTCAGAAAAGTTTCAAAAAAATAAGTTTTCAATTTTCCTAGGTTAAGATAAATATAAAAAGTCAAAAAATTATTTTTCCAGATTTTTCTCAGTTAAATTTGTAATTTTTAGCAATTTAATTAGTTTTAAATAGTTTTTAATTCATAGAAAATAGAAAAATACAAAATTAGTTTTGAAAATTCTCTTTAGTTATTTTAGATTTTTCTAAGTCATAATTTCATTTTTCTAGCTTTATTTCATATTTTCTTGTATTTTAGGCTATTATTAAATAAGTAAAAATAGTTTTTAATTAATAATAATTAGATAAATAGTTATAAAAATAATTTTCTTTTTCTTAAGATTTTCTCTTATCATTAGGTTTGTAAAAATGTCATTTTTATATTTTTAGGATTAATATTGCTTCAGTTTCACAATTTCTTTTATACGTCACGTAGTTTTTAATTTAAGTTTATAAAAGAAAAATCAAAAACATTAGATTTTAAAAATAGTGATAGCGTTTATTTAATATAATTTATCTTTTTAATTTTCTTTAATTTGCATTTAAGCCCCTGTAATTTATTAACTCTCTCTTTAGTTATAATTAATCAAAACCCTTTTCCGTTCAAATTCTCTCGATCACTATTCGTTTGATTATTCTCGCACAGCTCGTTGGGACTTAACGACCTGGGGAAACACTATACTCCTCTAGATCTTCATTGCATTGGTGTCTGAACTGTTTTAAGTTTCTTACGGTTAGCCATTCACAAGTGGCTAGCTTGTGTGAGATAACTTGCGGTTCGGGACCGATCAAATTTTGGCGCCGCTGCTGGGGAGCTGTGCTAATTATCTTCCGTTTAACAGATTAGTGATTTGAATAATCACTCATTGTTCATACCATCTATATATGTTTATATTTTCTTATAAAAATCTAAAAATCCAAAAACATCTTAAAAATCAGAAACCCAAAAAGATTTTCTTTCTTATTTTTGCAAAATGTTTATCCAAAAACCCAAAAATATTCATCTTTAACCTCTTACCCTTTTTGATTCTTTATCCCTTTACCCTCTATCCATTTGATTCTAACTTCTTCTATTCCCATGGAATCTCTCGACTGCGACGAATTCTGGGACGAAGTTGAAAAACTTCAGACTTTATCGCAAATGTCAAGAATTCATGTTGTTCGTGATGATCCATTAATTCTGCGTAGGGAAATGGAACGAGAGACCGGGGTGACAAAGGACCAGGTACTTCCCTCTAATAATGGAAGTGCTAAATACGTCCAACCTACGGTTATCCAAAGATCTAACCCCTCAATTGCTCCTAAGCCGTCTAAAATTGATCCTAAACTTTCACAATTTATGGTTAAAAGCAAACATGCAGAATTTAGACCGGTGACTAGCAAGAATGACTTGCCTAATCTTCACGTTTCTCAAGAATTAGAACCGGAGACCATAACGGAAGTGGTGGAAATTGCTAGCTCTCAGAGCACACCACTTGTCCCACCTCAGGATTTTTCAAAATGTTCTTCGAGACTTGATAGTCATTCGGATCACCATGTTGGTTTTGTTGATTCTTTGAATAAACCGATTCCTTCTCATAACTCTCAAATGAAATCGTTTATTCCTTGTATCGGTTGTGGTGAGCCTCTTTTTGGTTCACCCTGTCGTTGGTGTACGTGTGTACAGTGTGGTAATGATATTCGTAACGGGAGTTGTTTGTTTTGTGGTTCGAGGAATTCATTTGATTATAATCCTAATCCGAACTCATTTAACGACCCCTCAAATTTTTCCAATTACCCACCACAGCCCGACCTATCTTCATATAATCAACTTAACTGCTGTGAATTTTGTGGAGGTCCTCACCAAGGATTTGAGTGTCAATCCGGAAACACGTTTGTCTATGAACAGTTTTCCGGTAATGCTCAGAACTTTGGTTATGACCAATATCCATATAATTCACCAGTCCAGACTCAGCAGTTTTACTGTTGTGAGTACTGTGGAGGTCCCCACTTCAGTTCTGATTGTCAAATAGGGAATCTATTTCCTTGTAACAATCATGACTCTCACAGGTTTGACAATTTCCAACCTCCACAGCACCATACGGTTCAAACTCCACCTGAGCCGTTGCCTAAAGAAATTTCCCAAGATTTTGAAACCGCAATAAAAACACTTGATGATATGATTCAAAACTTTAAGAATCAAGTGAGTGGTGAGAAAACCATGGGAGAATTACTTGCAAAAGAACGAGATGCTAGAAACGAAAAGAGTATGGAGGAATTACTTGTCGAAGAACAAGCAGCTAAAACACGTGCTATATTTCGCAATGCTGCTCTTCTCGATGAAGATGATGATGAAGTTACCCTTGATATCCTTCAATTCTATAAAGATTCATCAAGTTCATCAGATGATATCCCCGCGGTTGAGATTCATTCTCAAACAACTGCTATCACACCCGAGGTTCCCACTCACTCTCTGAACATGGGGGACGAGCATCTTGACATTGTTCCTGAAAAGGAATCAGACGAATTCATAAATTCTAGTGTTGAGGACCTTGTCCCAATCCCGAGAGAGTCACAGGGAATTCTTGATCATGTGTGTGATATCCCTCCTCCTCTTGTCTTCCAAAATGATCATATTGAGATGTTCTCTGATTCTGATGAGGACTATTCTTTATCTTGTGGAGACATAAGTTATGTGGAGGAATTACCTTCTGAGCTAGTCAGCTTAGGAGAAGAGAATGATGAAGAAATAATCCAAGACGAATCTCTTCGTCTTACATTATTGAATGTTAATCTTCTCATTTCTAGAATCGAGGCTTTTAATGAAAAGCCTACTTCATATCCTATCCCCTTTGAGGATAGTGAACTTTTGTCTGATGATTCTATTCAGGAATTGCAAACGTTCCATTTTGATCATATGGGAGAGAAGATTAGTGGTATTACCACTTCTCATTCTCATAATTCTCTCCCCGATTGTGAATCATTCACTTTTGAGGAGTTCCCCAGTGAACTCACTCAAATCAATCCCAAATATGAGTCATTTGCCTTTGAGGAGTTCTCCTGTGAACTCACACATATCATATCTCTACCGGAGTATGATAACTTCTACTTTGATCTAGACACACCCGGGATATGTCTAGACCAATTGAGCTTAAAAGATGAAATTCATGCTATTATAAATTCTCCTTCTGATGATGATGAGTTAGTCAAGATTATTATCATGACTTTCTTTCTCTTTTTCACCTATCCCGTGGCTTCTCCTGTTCTTCACTCCTTCGGGAATGAAGACATTGTCTTTGACCCCGGCATTTTCATTTATCATTTTTGAGCCGGTTCTATCTATATCTCATCGGTGTGGAACTTTCACGTACTTCAATGTTTATTCAAACATCATGAATGAAAGTCCGATGGAGATTGTCTCTTCCACTTACTTCCACATGAACAAATTAATTCGGGTCGAGTCAAGCTAGCGACTCGGTAATCAAAAACAATAGTTAAACATGGGTTTTCACCCGTGTGTACCACTCTAGTGTGGGGGAGATACTCCACATGTTGTATATAGATCTTAAAAATGAATGAAAATTGTAAATATTAAAAAAGAGAATAATTGTTGTGTTTCCACACTTAGCTAGGAATGTTATCTTTTTACGTTCTAAGTTTCGGCATAATAGCCGGTACTTTGAATATTGAGGACAATATTCATTTCTAAGTGTGGGGGGGGGGGGGGGAAATTCTGGCGAATTTGATCATAAATGTACTCTTTTAGTCCCTTTTTCCCCCAAAATGGCAAAATTTTAAAATTTTTTTTTAGTGGAAGTACTATGTACTAAACACAACAAATGGTAATCAGTCCACCATGTCTAACCCACATAAGGATTGGCTAATCCAGGAGCAAACGGCTCTTGGTAAAGATATCTCAAATCCGTTGACGGCTTGCAATTTGCCCAAAATTGTATGGTATTCAGCTCACCATATCCTTAAAAGTGAAGAGTTGGCTAGCCCGCAAGTTTATGGCTTGTGGTAAAGGCAGTGGAAAAACCATAATTGGTAATCAGCTCACCAAAGATAATATTGATAATTTATCTAAGAGTTGGCTAGTCCAGAAGCAAACGACTTCTGGTAAAGACAAATCAAATCCGTTGAAAGCTGATGGTTTGCTCAAAATCATTTGGTTATCGGTGTACCAAGGTTCTTACTTGAACTGAAACATTTGGCTACTCCAGAAGTAATGGCTTTTGGTAAAGAGATGAAATCCATTAATTTTTCTCAAAACATTGCTAGGGACTAGCAATATCTTAGTGTGGGGGATTGATGAGTGTCTAAATACTCATCATTTTTGTACCATTTAAACTGCAAAAACATTTGAAAACACTCAAAAATGCATCAAAATGATAAAAATATCACAAATAAGTGTTTTATGTGTTTTAAATGCAAAAATATCAAAATCTGGTGAAAAACGTATCAAGTTTGCATAATTGGCAATTTTAGTCCCCCAAGTTTCAAAAGTTGTCAAAAACAGTCCCTGGTAAAACAAAATAAAGAAAAATATCATTTCAAGTCCCTAGGGATTCATGAGTTGTCAAAATTGGTCCTTGAGATTTAAAATTGCAAATTTACAACTTAGGTCCCTAAACTTTCAAAAATGTCAAGTTGGTCCCTGGAAGTTTGAAAATGTCAAAAATAGTCCTTGTACTATTGAAACTTGTCAATTTTGATCCCTTTAAACAACTTTGGAAAATGGCAGAATTGGTCCCTCAAAAAATCAGAATTGCACAAATGGTCCTTGTATTAAAACCAAGCCATATAACCTTTGACCCCTTTTGTATTTTGATCCCCTGCCATTTATTGCCCTGACCCCTCCCTATTTTGGACCCCTGGTCAAATATACCAAGTCAAACACCCCGTTTGACTCACCTTTCCCTCCCACCACTTATCTCCTTCTTCCCCTCCCACTTGCCCTTCAACACTCACCCATCACCTCATCCTCTCACCTTATCTCTTCCAACTCTCACCCCCTCATCATCACACCTATCCACCACCCCCCAGTTGCTAGATCAGAGCCCCACTGCCAAATATAACTTTCCCGCCAAATTTTGATCAAACGGCCAAAATCTATTCTACTGATCCAATGGCCAAGGAAAGAGATGGGATTTGCTCAGAGGACTAGTGGAAGGCTTTTTGGGTATAAAAGAGAGAAGAGAAGCAAGAAGAAAAGACAGTAGTTAGTTTTTAATTTCATTGTATGTCGTTTTTATTAAATTCTCTTAGTTGGTGTTTTAAAATGTAATCTTAAGCTTTAATGTATTAAACATAAGTTACTTAGTCATTGTAACTCATTTTCAAGCTTTAATTTCAAGTTTTGAGCAATGTTCATGTTTGGTCAACGAAAGTCAAACTATGAAGAAATATAGTCAAGTGGTGTTAAGATTAACCTTAGTTGTTCACATTGCTTTCATAAGCTGTTATAAGCTCTTCAATAGCTTATGAGTTGCTTATACAGGCCTTTACTCAGATTTCACTCAAAGTTCTCACATTGGTCAACAAAAGTCCACCTGCAGTTACAAAGGTGTAACTGACCTGAATTGCTACTAATGATGGTGAAAATGGGGTTGAATTGTGTGCAACCAGGGGTGATATCAGTTCTGGGTAGTGGTAATTTGATCTAAAATTGCATGCCATTGTCACAGGAGTCTTGTAAGTCCTAATCTGCTTTCATATTCTAAATCAGTGTTATAACTTTAGTGATGATTGATTGTTGATGTTTCATGTAGCAGTAGTTGTTGATCCTAGCTTGTTTGTTAAGTAGATATCATCATTTGGTCATTAGCAATCATTGGCATAGCTCTCAGTACATAAACCAGTGTTTGGAATAGATTTGCATTTGGAGTTCTAGAGCATGTCAGTGGTTAGAAGTGCTAAGGATAGTTTTAGTTAGACTTATAAAACTCACTCCAGTTCTTATTTTGTGTCTGCACAATTTAAAAGTCAAAATAACATTGAATCTGTCTTAAGTCATGTCTGTTGAGATTTTGATAGAGCAAAAGATTAAAGTGTGTTTAGATATCATTAGGATAGCTTGCACTAGTCTTAGTTCACCATAAAACATCATATTCAGTTGGTAAATCAAGATCAAAGTTCAAATAAGTCAACTTTTCATTACTGTCAAAACTCAAAAAAAAAGTGGAAACCTTAGTTTGCGCCCAACTAGGGTGATTTTTCATAGCTTCATTTCTGGGTCAAATTCGGTCAAAACTTTGGGTTTTAAAACTTCAGTTGGTCAAGTCTCTTATTATGATTTTTATAGATTTTTAGAAATTTTGTACAAGCCTCAAAATGGCTTGTCAAACAGGGCTTATCTGCCCTGTTCACTGACTCAGTGAATACTGAGTTTTCTCAGCTTTGTGCAGGGCTTGTCAAAAGCTCATAAGAGCTTGTCCAGGTCTGGTTTTTGGTTTATAGGTAGCTAACCAGGTCTACTATAGGCCCCAACTTCTGGTTTTGAGTTTCAACTTATTTGAGTGGCTTATTTTTTAGCCACAAAGTGGTAGCCAAAACTGATTTTTAGGACTTAAGCCAAATCATTCAAATCAAGTTAATTAGTACTATAGAAGTTTAGGATAGTTGTAATTAGTTGCATTTGAGTAGTTTCAGCTTATTCTAGGTTCTGTGTTGGATTGGTGCTCAGTTTGTACCTTTTGGCTTATTCCAAGTGCTTATTGATAAGCACTTGTAACTGCAGTTTCATAATCCTACACATAAGCCACTGTTTTTATATTTTTCTTAGATTCATAATATTAATTTAGACTTTTCCTGAATTTTTCATATTTTTCTAGCACTGTTTGCTATTTTTCTTCATTTAAAACAATTTTTAGGCTTATTTAATTAGCTTTTAATACAATTAATTCAGAAAAGTTTCAAAAAAATAAGTTTTCAATTTTCCTAGGTTAAGATAAATATAAAAAGTCAAAAAATTATTTTTCCAGATTTTTCTCAGTTAAATTTGTAATTTTTAGCAATTTAATTAGTTTTAAATAGTTTTTAATTCATAGAAAATAGAAAAATAATCAGAAAAATACAAAATTAGTTTTGAAAATTCTCTTTAGTTATTTTTAGATTTTTCTAAGTCATAATTTCATTTTTCTAGCTTTATTTCATATTTTCTTGTATTTTAGGCTATTATTAAATAAGTAAAAATAGTTTTTAATTAATAATAATTAGATAAATAGTTATAAAAATAATTTTCTTTTTCTTAAGATTTTCTCTTATCATTAGGTTTGTAAAAATGTCATTTTTATATTTTTAGAATTAATATTGCTTCAGTTTCACAATTTCTTTTATACGTCACGTAGTTTTTAATTTAAGTTTATAAAAGAAAAATCAAAAACATTAGATTTTAAAAATAGTGATAGCGTTTATTTAATATAATTTATCTTTTTAATTTTCTTTAATTTGCATTTAAGCCCCTGTAATTTATTAACTCTCTATTTAGTTATAATTAATCAAAACCCTTTTCCGTTCAAATTCTCTCGATCACTATTCGTTTGATTATTCTCGCACAGCTCGTTGGGACTTAACGACCTGGGGAAACACTATACTCCTCTAGATCTTCATTGCATTGGTGTCTGAACTGTTTTAAGTTTCTTACGGTTAGCCATTCACAAGTGGCTAGCTTGTGTGAGATAACTTGACGGTTCAGGACCGATCAAAGGCTCAGGCGAGGGCTTGGGAAGGTCTGACTTATCATTTGAATCACAGCTGGCATAAGAAGTAGACCCTTGATCAGATGAATTGTCACTGTCAGAGCAAGAGACAAAGTCATTAGATGAAGCATCGGGGTCTGGCAAGTCTTTTGACTTTTTACCATACAGATGATGTGATCCATCAAAGTCAACAGTAATGGAATGGTCAATGGGCATGAATTCACCTCTAATAGGTCCACTTACAGCATGCAATTCACCTTCTTTTACATAATTAGCTAGGCCTGTTGGTGTAGTTTTACGCCTATCATACTTAGCTTCTAGACCTACATATTTTTGAAAACCTAAACCTATTGCAGACGTCTCTGATTGACTAGTATAGATAATTCTATTTAAGCTTTTACTAGACATTTGCCATTCATTATTCCTTGAAATTTCCTTATCTAGTTTTTCTTTAAGTACTTGGTTTTCAGCAATAGCATCAGCTTTTTCTTTCTCAGTGCGTTTTAAGTCAATATTTGCAAAATATAGATCAATTCGTAACTGTTGGGATATGAAAGTGCTAAACAGTTAAAGTACTGAAGATTTACAAAGTACTGCAGAATGGCAAAGAACTGGATTAAGTCAAAGAGTCAAAGTACTGCTAATGATAAAGTCAAAGTACTGCACATGAAGGTCAAAGTACTGCAAGAGTTAAAGAACTGTTTATTCGTTTATGGAAAGTATTGTAATTCTAGATTAGATTACTTGTCGTACAAGGATACAATTGTAAACCGACTAGGGTTATCCTTGAGCCTATAAAAGGACCCTAGAATGGCATTAGAGGAACGAATTCACAAGTCTTAGAGTTTACGATTACAAAGTTGTTTAGAGTTTAGAGAGTTCGATATTATTAGAGCTGTTAAAGTATCTGCATAAGAAGCAGATTTAGAGCTATTAATAAAGTTGTTCTTCTTAGATTTATTGAGTAAATTCCGCGTACTTAATAAAGATTACTCAGTGTTTCATTGTTAATAACTTAGGATTTATCCGAGGTTATTATGCCTTAAACAAGCTAGTTAAGTTAGTTTGGTTAGAGTATATCGATCCAACAAGTGGTATCAGAGCTTGTGTGGAAACTCTGACTAAGAAGAAACCCTACTACAACAAACCTAAAGATGTCGACTGAAGCTGTTCCACCACCATCAATCTCCTCAGTCATGATACCAATCATCAAGTAGGGAGAATATGACTGATGGTGTATGAAGATGAGGCAGTACATTGCCATTATAGACCATGCTTTATGGAATGTAATAGTCAATGGGAATGAAGTTATTCCAGAACCTGTAGCAGTTGAAGGACAACCTAAACCACCCAAAGCTGTCTTACCAGTGGCTACCATAAGGAATCAAGAGAAGGCTCTTAACATTCTCTTATCTGCTATACTTGATGGACATCTTTTGAAGTTTCATGATGCTAAAGATGCAAAGCAGCTCTGGGCTGCTCTCAAGACAAGATTTGGAGGGAATGAAGCTTCTAAGAAGATGCACAGAAATCTTCTTAGGCAACAGTTTGAAACTTTCATAGTTGGTGAAAGAGAGAGTCTTGATGCTGCATATGATAGGTTTCATAATCTTCTCAACATGTTGGAGCTATACAAGGCAGAAGTATCAGTTGAAGATGCTAATCTGAAGTTTCTAAGGAACTTGCCATCTACATGGCATGTTATTGCTACAATGATCAGAGGACAACCTGGTTTAGACGTCATGGACTTTGATGATCTCTACAACCATCTAAAGGTTTATGAGCATGAGATGAATGGTCAAACAAGTTCTAAGTCTCACAGTATTGCTTTCCTATCATCTAAAAAGAGGGGCAGTACTTCAACCAAAAGTACTGCTTCTCCTACTCAAAGTACTGTGACTCAAAGTACTGTCTCGTATGCTGCTCCCACCCATGCTCAACAAGCACTACTACCTACTACTATGCACTCAGATGAAGTTGTGTGTTCCTTCTTTGCTCAACAGGCTTCTTTACTTGTCACCTATGACAAAGATCTCACACAAATTAAAGAGGATGCTTTGGAAGAAATTGATATCAGGTGGCAAGTAGCAATGATTACTGCAAGGATTAAGAAGTACATGAAGAAAACAGGAAAGAACATTGATTTCAAGCCAAAACAGGGAATCACTTTTGACAAATCAAAGATTGAATGCTTCAATTGTCAAAAGACTGGACAATTTGCAAGGGAGTCCAGATTTGCTAAGTATCAAGCAAATAGGATGACTAAAAAACCAAATCTGGAACTCAAAGAAATCCCTATTATTGAAACCAAAGCTTTGGTTGCTCAAGAAAGTTTATTAGAGGTTGACTGGAGTGCTGAGTTTGAAGATGAACCAGTAACCTACTGTATGGTTGCTATGGAGGAAGAGGTTGAAGATTCTGTGAAAGAACTGGACTGGAGCTCTGCTTTTGATGAGGAACCTGAACATGCTGCTTTGGAACCCAGAGACTGTCTAGGAGGATTCGACTGGAGCTTGGAATCTGAAGGTGATCCTGTACTACTTGCTATGGTAGCTACATCCCCAAGTTCATCTCCTATCTCTGAGGTATGCTCAAATTGTCATGATTTCTACCAAAAACTATTAAATAGTTATGTGATTGAAAGAGATAATTGCATTAGGGCTAGGTCTGAGGTAGCAGGTTACCAAATCACTTTAGAGTCTATGGAAGCCAAAATATTAACTCATGAAAATAATGAAATGGATTGGGCTGAAAAATATGAACAACAGGATTGCCAGTTAAAACTTAGTGAATGGAAGCTAAACTGTAAAATTACAGAAATTGAGAAACTAACTAAGGAGAGGGATGATCTGTTAGCTAAGTTTGATGCTTGGAAAGAATCTGGCTTGTCTCATGTTGCTTATGTTGAAAAACAGAGAAGAGCTTACATTAGAACTGGCTTAGGATTTGGTATGGACTTTACTAACATGGAAGAAAACACATCTAGTGATCAGGATGACTTAGACTTAGAAGACATAACCACTAGTGATGATGAACTCATTAATTATGTAGACACATCTAGTAATGAGGGTTCAATTAGTGATTCACCTCCTGAGCCTAAGAAAGACACTGGTTATCATGCAGTTCCCCATCCTACTGGAATTCATCAACCCCCTAGGCCTGATGTTTCTCGATTTGGTGTAGATAGTCTTGAGTTTAGGAAGAAGCTTATTGGTCAATCTAGGTCAGAAACCCCAAAAGAAACTGTTAATACCAATGTTCAAAGTCAAGCAGTACCTTCAACTCAAAGTACTGCTACACAAGCAGTACCTTCAGGAAAACCTTTTCAAAACAGTACTGCTAAACCTTTTTGGGATAACTTTGGTCAAAACAGATTTAATCATTCACCTAGAAGGCACAATACTTTTGGTCATAGACATACGAGTAGACACTTTGGAAGTATGGGTGAAAAACTGTGCTTTGTATGTTATAGTCCTCATCACTTAATCAAAGATTGTGATCGACACTCAGAATATCTTCGCAAGTTTCCAAAGAATAGGTCTACCAACCAGAAACCTAGAGAGCATAGTAATTTCTCACCAGACCATAGGTACCCTCACCAGAGAAGATCTTTTTCTAGGCAACCAGTACCTTCTCAAAGTACTGCTCAGTCAATACAAGGTACTGCTCACACTACTTGGAATAGGAACCCTAGGAGATCTCACTATTATCAACATAGAAGGTATTACAATTCACATAGGGGATCTAGATCACAGGAACCAAGTGTTAAAACTGAATGGGTTAAGAGGGAAAGTACTGCTAAGGGACAAACAGTACTTTCAACAAAAAGTGAATTAGATGTTTTTGTGATACAAGATAATGTGAATGAATCTACAAAAAAGAGTTTTGTTAAAAATCCAGAAAGTTTTGAAAATCCACATGTGAAGAACCAAGAGATAATTCTGGATCATGTTTTAAAAGATAGTGGGAATTACATACTCAAAGAATTTGAGTTTGTAACTCCACAAGAGGAACACAAGTCAGTAATGGCTTGGGTTCCTAAAAGAGACTAACTCTCTAATTTTTTGTGCAGGGCAACCCAGAAGAGGAGCTTAAAGATCATCTGATTGTAGATAGTGGTTGCTCTGGAAGTATGACAGGAGACAAGGAGATTCTGTCTGATTTTAGATCTATTAGTGTAGGAAGAGTTGCATTTGGGAATGATCCCAATGGAGGAAGGATTACTGGGAAAGGAACAATCAAAGCTGGAAGAATCAATTTTGAGAATGTTAGATATGTGAAGGAGCTCAAGTTCAACCTACTTTCAGTCTCTTAAATCTGTGATAAAAAGCATCATGTGTTATTCACTGACACATAATGTCTCATCCTTTCATCTGAATTCAAGCCTGTTGATGATGACTTGGTAGTACTCAGAGTACCAAGGACAAATGATGTGTATAGTCTGGACATGAAGAGTCTTCACTCTTATGGAAGAGCCACCTGTTTAGTGCCAAAAGCATCAACTGAAGAAGCACATCAGTGGCATAGAAGATTGGGCCATATTAATTTCAAGAATATCAACAAACTGGTCAAAGGCAATTTAGTTAGAGGTTTACCTTCAAAAACTTACAAGAATGATCACTCCTGTTTGGCATGCAAGAAGGGTAAACAGCATAAAACTTCATGCAAGAAGCTTGAGGAGATACCTATTAGAGAACCATTGGAGCTGTTACATATGGATCTGTTTGGACCTGTCTCTATGGCAAGTTTAACCAAGAAGAAGTACTGCTTGGTTATTACAGATGATTGCAGTAGATTCAGTTGGGTATTTTTCTTGGGCTTTAAAGATGATACTTTTGATGCTATTCAGACTCTAATCATAGCACTGGAAAACCAATTGAGACTCAAGGTTAGAGGTATTAGATGTGACAATGGGACTGAATTTAAGAATAAGCATATTGTGACAACCCGTACTTTCAGGTCATTTCTCGAAACAATTCATGCTTCACTATTTCAACATTTATCGTAAACTAGGTTTACGTGTTCCAAATTCGCGTAACCTTTATGGTTTAGCGGCGAATTCATGATCATATCATCACGAACATTTCATATGGACTAAGTTAAGTCTATATTTCATTAACATCATTTGCATCATATTAGTTCATTCATGACATTGCATTTCACATTAAACGCGTAAATTTTATATTAAATAAACGTTATCGCGTGAGTTATTATTTTGAACATTTAATCCGTTATTTCTAAAATTGATCCCGATATATTTTTATACATACATTTAGTTTCTAAAAACTATATTTTGAGTTTACCTAGTGTTTTAAATTTATTTTGTATATAAATCGTTAAAGTTATATTATTACGACACTTTTCTTAAAAACTATACGATAATTATTATATCACTCAAATTTTACAAGGAATGTATTTTTACAATTTTTATGATCTCATTACATTCTACTTTGATCTATTAAAAATCTCTTTTTACCTAAAAGCTACCATTTACCTTACAAGTTACATTTAACTACACACTTTACTTATACATTTTTAACAAATTATACACAATTATAATTTCATACAAGTAAAAGAAAAAAAAAATTATTATTACCAAATCCCTCCCCCCTTGGCCGACCAAGGGGAGGGTGGTAATTAATGTTGGTATGGTTTGTAGATTATATAGATTTATACACAAAAACTTATCCCATTTCACTCATTCACTTCACAATAATTCAACAAGTGTTAAAACCTTTCTTCTCTCTTGTTCTTCATCATCTAAAACCGGTTCATCATAGGAGTTCAAAGGGATCACAAAAATTTTTGCAAGATCAAGTTAAACAATCTAGAATTACACTCTTATTAAGGTTTTGAAATAAAAACCTAGAGTGTTTAGGTTAAACCTTTGTTCTTTGCACCTCATCATAGTAGCTTGTAAGCATATTTCTTTCATTTTATATCTTTCACTTTCATTTCATATTTATCTCTTCATTTTTGGAGCAAACATGCAAGACTTGTGTTAGTTATACCATTTTTACATGATTTTTAGAGTTATATATATATATAAAGTCATCCTATAATTATTCCCTTGGTATATTTTGGTCTTGATGATGTCTAGGAACCCATGACACCCTAAGAAGGTGTATGGTAGGATTAGATTAGCTTTGGAGTTGATTTGAAGGGATTGGAATAGGTTTAGTACGAGAAAAACTATTTTCGACAAGTATATAAAAGTGTTCTGTCCTTATTTTGTTTTTCTGGAAAATCCGACAGTAGGCACGAAATTTTGGCCTTGATATTTAGAAAATATACTTTAAAACGAATCTGTGGCCGCTTGAACGGATTAAAACGGAGTTATAACGAAGAAGTTATGAATTTTTCAAGTTTGACGACGATATATACATTTTCAGAAAATTTCAGCAACATGTTTTTATTTTGTACGAGTCAAAAACGAGTCCTAAGCTTTACAAATTATTTCGACTTATCAAAAATATAATAGTATACTTTGATACGAAGCTAAGGACGTATTATACGTAGAAAACGGATTTGAAACGACTAAGATATGCACGTTTTCATAAAATTGCCGTAACTATTATTTTCAGAAAAACTATATTATTTTTACGAGACAAGTGTTACGGTAACTAAAACGACCATGTTGAAGGCTGTTTTTAATTATGATGTGGAACTTTTTGTAACGAGATGTCTTCTAATAAAATCGAGATCACCAAGCATATTTTTCAAAACGACCAACCGTTTGTATAGCGGAATTGTAACAAATTATTTACGGATGCTTAAAATTGGCCGAAACTCATTTTTAAACTAACATTTTGGACAAAATCACCATCTTTAACCCTTATTATCTTTATGTTCGAGACCTTTATGTCGAAAACTCCTGAACTGAAACTTCTAGATTTTGATACAAACTTTCTAAAACTGTCGAGTTCGTTTCCTAACGATCGACGCACACCATTTTACGACTAGTTTTTCGAAGCCATTTTTGTCACTTTCATGAAATTTCCGACGACTTTATTTTACGACGAAAAGTGATAATTTCACTATAAATCATTACGAAACCATTGTAGGATGACATTTTGACGTAAATACTTGTAAAGTGATTTAAGAATAGTCAAGACGTCAAAAGAGTATTTTTCGACGATAAATATTATTTTCAAAACCCGTAAATGGTATAAATAACATACGTAATGCATGCATATCATAACATCATAACTCATTACATATCATATCATTCGTAATAGGTCCAGATTAAAGTTTCACGCTATACCTCAGTGTACTCACTCTTGTCATCACACCAGTTTATCAAGTGAGTTTTCATAGCCCCGATTTATTCAAGTTTTACTTATTTCAAACCTACGGGGGAGAATACATTGCACAACATTTTTATTACGATACCAAGTATGTTAAATTCCTTTACATTGCTTAAGTTACCACGTTGCCAGTTAAATGTCCCCATTTCATATGCATGAGCCGTTAATTTCCTAGAAGCGTGTGTGATTGGATAGATCTATCGAGGGTGACGCCTCCATCCGGGTTGGTGAATCCCAACTAGTCATACGGATGCATTTCATTCATAAACATTATTAGAGTTGTTTGGCAAGACACTCTGTTGGGGCGAACATCAGTCGGAGCTTCGGTATCATGCGCTTAAGCAATTGTAACATTTTTATGTGACATGATTGTCATACCTATAACATTTTTATGTGACATGATTGTCATACCTGTAACATTTTTATGTGACATGATTGTCATACCTGATCTATACTTGCGTAGTCGTATAAAACATTTACATAAACCTATGATTTCTCACCAACATTATTGTTGACCGTTTTAGCAATGTATTTTCAGGTAACTAAGGCATACTCATCATGGCATGGTTAAGGAACCTTTTGAGTCGCGGCGTTGACTTACATCATTGTACATTATAGCACTTTCTTTCAAAACCATTGTTTGGACTTGTAATATATTTATATTTCCGCAAACTTTATAAACTTTTGGGACCTATACTTTGTAAACTCTGATTGTTTTACTAAATCAAACGATGTTCTTTTCAAACGACACTTTAGGTCGTTCAATATAACTGTGATTGTGATGCTATGACAGTCTATCCCCAGGAATTCCATTCCGCTGCAAAACAGGTAAATTGGGGGTGTGACAGATTGGTATCAGAGCTTCGGTTATAGAGAACTAGGTTGCATCATTGACCCTAGACTATAACTACATCATCATAGCATCTCATCATTTCATCATGAGTGCATGTTCACTTTGCATGTGATTTATACGTACATTTTTCGAGTTATTTACTTTCATTTCAAACCGATTGTCACATGGATGCTCTTAAATACCCATCCCATTATCATTTCCTCATACTCTAATGTGGAGAATTCCTTGTCATTCCCTATCACAATTTTTACATCAATTGACTCATCACCGATAACGTCGAATGCCGAGATAAACCTTTAAGTACGGCAAAGTCACTCTCATCCCTTTATATCACCACTAACATGTCGAGTTACACGTTATTCACACATTAAGCCACTAAACCACCATACATTTGAAGCACTTACAACACCTCATAACCCATTTCTTAGGAAACCGTCGATCATTTTAAAAATAACCTTAAACTTATCACCTTCTATCACATCTCTTTAGAGCGCTTATTCTTAACATAGGACTTGGCTACGTCTCATTTTTCCTCTTATTTTGAAGAGTTATGGCGCCGAAGAAAGCTGCACTAGAAATGACACCAGCTGCTATCCAAAAGTACGTAGAGGATAGTATATCCAAGGCACTAAGGAAAGAACGAGCAATGGTAACTGCTATTGCCGAGGCCACAACTGCTGCTGAAACTGCTAGACTTGCTTACATCAAAAGATTTCAAAAGTTGGTTGTTCTTTGCCCAGCTATGGTTTCGGACAATGAGAAACTATTAGAGAATTTCATTGGAGGATTTCCACAAAGTATCCAAGGAGATGTAACTCCTTTCGATCCATAAACAATTGAAGAATCTGCCCGGATAACTCAAGTACTCATGGCACAAGTAGTAAAGAGGGGCAATATCACCAACACCAACCATAACAACAATATCAACAACCGCACCAACTACCTCAATAACCAAAACAACAACAACAACGACGATAACCAAATCAACAACAACAAAAGAAAAAGGGAAAATGACCAGGGAGGTTATAACAACAACAACCAAAGCCGTAACCCTAACCATCACCAACAACAGAATAGAAGGCAAGAAGCTACTATGGTTTATGTTGCTGCGCCAACAGAAGGCAGAGGTTATGCTGGAACACACCCACTATGTACTAGATGCAAGTTTCATCACTCAGGTCTTTGCCTTGCCAAGTGCCGCAAGTGCCAAAAATTAGGACACCTCGCTAGGGATTGTAGAGGTAAAACTATAATGACATGTTTCGAATGTGGGGAGCAAGGACACTATCGGAGCCAATGTCCTCAAAACCAAGGTCAACAAGTTGAAGGTGCTCATGGGAATGCATACATGTTAGGAGGAGGGAAAGCTCGTCAAGGTATCAACGACGCGGAAGACTGAAGAAGTTCGGAAACTAACAGTCTTATTTTCCCTATGTATTATGTCGTACTAAGTTTATGTCTTCCATCGTATCCGAAACTTTATAACTTAAAGATGTACTACTTTTGATAAACCACTCGTTGTAAAATATTCTCATCTATCGTACTTTATTTTCTTTCCGATTTGTTATTACTCACGAGAATTTAAATTCCTTTTACTTTAACTATCATTTTAACGACACAGTTTAAATCCTTGTAAACATTGAGAGTTATAACAACTAAACCGAACGTCACGTTATCGTTCCTTAATTATACATAGCCTAGCTAACTATGTCTAATTCTGGAGGGATCATGTTATGTTGGGAGAGGTTATTTATAAATCTTAGTGCAAGCAAAATTTTCACATATTTCAAAGTCAAAGTGTTACTTATGAGAGATTCATCCAATATTTTCTTTACTACGATGTTTTATACGCTCTCAATCATCGATAACCGTAACGGCACTTCTCCATGTCTTCTTTCCTCGATATTCATCATAAACTCAAAAATTCGACAGACTAACACGAACTGAATTCAGGGACTGAATTCCTTTTTGGATGGGCGAATGTGACAACCCGTACTTTCAGGTCATTTCTCGAAACAATTCATGCTTCACTATTTCAACATTTATCGTAAACTAGGTTTACGTGTTCCAAATTCGCGTAACCTTTATGGTTTAGCGGCGAATTCATGATCATATCATCACGAACATTTCATATGGACTAAGTTTAGTCTACATTTCATTAACATCATTTGCATCATATTAGTTCATTCATGACATTGCATTTCACATTAAACGCGTAAATTTTATATTAAATAAACGTTATCGCGTGAGTTATTATTTTGAACATTTAATCCGTTATTTCTAAAATTGATCCCGATATATTTTTATACATACATTTAGTTTCTAAAAACTATATTTTGAGTTTACCTAGTGTTTTAAATTTATTTTGTATATAAATCGTTAAAGTTATATTATTACGACACTTTTCTTAAAAACTATACGATAATTATTATATCACTCAAATTTTACAAGGAATGTATTTTTACAATTTTTATGATCTCATTACATTCTACTTTGATCTATTAAAAATCTCTTTTTACCTAAAAGCTACCATTTACCTTACAAGTTACATTTAACTACACACTTTACTTATACATTTTTAACAAATTATACACAATTATAATTTCATACAAGTAAAAGAAAAAAAAAATTATTATTACCAAATCCCTCCCCCCTTGGCCGACCAAGGGGAGGGTGGTAATTAATGTTGGTATGGTTTGTAGATTATATAGATTTATACACAAAAACTTATCTCATTTCACTCATTCACTTCACAATAAT
This sequence comes from Chrysanthemum seticuspe, assembly GCA_019973895.1. NCBI lineage: Eukaryota > Viridiplantae > Streptophyta > Magnoliopsida > Asterales > Asteraceae > Chrysanthemum > Chrysanthemum seticuspe. The sequence continues at coordinate 36,528,005 of BPTQ01000006.1, forward strand.
TCAACAAGTGTTAAAACTTTTCTTCTCTCTTGTTCTTCATCATCTAAAACCGGTTCATCATAGGAGTTCAAAGGGATCACAAAAATTTTTGCAAGATCAAGTTAAACAATCTAGAATTACACTCTTATTAAGGTTTTGAAATAAAAACCTAGAGTGTTTAGGTTAAACCTTTGTTCTTTGCACCTCATCATAGTAGCTTGTAAGCATATTTCTTTCATTTTATATCTTTCACTTTCATTTCATATTTATCTCTTCATTTTTGGAGCAAACATGCAAGACTTGTGTTAGTTATACCATTTTTACATGATTTTTAGAGTTATATATATATATATATAAAGTTATCCTATAATTATTCCCTTGGTATATTTTGGTCTTGATGATGTCTAGGAACCCATGACACCCTAAGAAGGTGTATGGTAGGATTAGATTAGCTTTGGAGTTGATTTGAAGGGATTGGAATAGGTTTAGTACGAGAAAAACTATTTTCGACAAGTATATAAAAGTGTTCTGTCCTTATTTTGTTTTTATGGAAAATCCGACAGTAGGCACGAAATTTTGGCCTTGATATTTAGAAAATATACTCTAAAACAAATCCGTGGCCGCTTGAACGGATTAAAACGGAGTTATAACGAAGAAGTTATGAATTTTTCAAGTTTGACGACGATATATACATTTTCAGAAAATTTCAGCAACATGTTTTTATTTTGTACGAGTCAAAAACGAGTCCTAAGCTTTACAAATTATTTCGACTTATCAAAAATATAATAATATACTTTGATACGAAGCTAAGGACGTATTATACGTAGAAAACGGATTTGAAACGACTAAGATATGCACGTTTTCATAAAATTGCCGTAACTATTATTTTCAGAAAAACTATATTATTTTTACTAGACAAGTGTTACGGTAACTAAAACGACCATGTTGAAGGCTGTTTTTAACTATGATGTGGAACTTTTTGTAACGAGATGTCTTCTAATAAAATCGAGATCACCAAGCATATTTTTCAAAACGACCAACCGTTTGTATAGCGGAATTGTAATAAATTATTTACGGATGCTTAAAATTGGCTGAAACTCATTTTTAAACAATATTTTGGACAAAATCACCATCTTTAACCCTTATTATCTTTATGTTCGAGACCTTTATGTCGAAAACTCCTGAACTGAAACTTCTAGATTTTGATACAAACTTTCTAAAACTGTCGAGTTCGTTTCCTAACGATCGACGCACACCATTTTACGACTAGTTTTTCGAAGCCATTTTTGTCACTTTCATGAAATTTCCGACGACTTTATTTTACGACGAAAAGTGATAATTTCACTATAAATCATTACGAAACCATTGTAGGATGACATTTTGACGTAAATACTTGTAAAGTGATTTAAGAATAGTCAAGACGTCAAAAGAGTATTTTTCGACGATAAATATTATTTTCAAAACCCGTAAATGGTATAAATAACATACGTAATGCATGCATATCATAACATCATAACTCATTACATATCATATCATTCGTAATAGGTCCAGATTAAAGTTTCACGCTATACCTCAGTGTACTCACTCTTGTCATCACACCAGTTTATCAAGTGAGTTTTCATAGCCCCGATTTATTCAAGTTTTACTTATTTCAAACCTACGGGGGAGAATACATTGCACAACATTTTTATTACGATACCAAGTATGTTAAATTCATTTACATTGCTTAAGTTACCACGTTTCCAGTTAAATGTCCCCATTTCATATGCATGAGCCGTTAATTTCCTAGAAGCGTGTGTGAGTGGATAGATCTATCGAGGGTGACGCCTCCATCCGGGTTGGTGAATCCCAACTAGTCATACGGATGCATTTCATTCATAAACATTATTAGAGTTGTTTGGCAAGACACTCTGTTGGGGCGAACATCAGTCGGAGCTTCGGTATCATGCGCTTAAGCAATTGTAACATTTTTATGTGACATGATTGTCATACCTGTAACATTTTTATGTGACATGATTGTCATACCTGTAACATTTTTATGTGACATGATTGTCATACCTGATCTATACTTGCGTAGTCGTATAAAACATTTACATAAACCTATGATTTCTCACCAACATTATTGTTGACCGTTTTAGCAATGTATTTTCAGGTAACTAAGGCATACTCATCATGGCATGGTTAAGGAACCTTTTGAGTCGCGACGTCGACTTACATCATTGTACATTATAGCACTTTCTTTCAAAACCATCGTTTGGACTTGTAATATATTTATATTTCCGCAAACTTTATAAACTTTTGGGACCTATACTTTGTAAACTCTGATTGTTTTACTAAATCAAACGATGTTCTTTTCAAACGACACTTTAGGTCGTTCAATATAACTGTGATTGTGATGCTATGACAGTCTATCCCCAGGAATTCCATTCCGCTGCAAAACAGGTAAATTGGGGGTGTGACACATATGGATGAATTTTGTGCTAACAAAGGAATCAAGAGGGAGTTCAGTATTGCAAGAACACCACAGCAGAATGGTGTTGCTGAGAGGAAGAATAGAACTTTGATTGAAGCAGCCAGAACTATGCTTGCAGACTCTCAACTACCTATTCAATTCTGGGCTGAGGCTGTAAGTACTGCTTGCTATGTACTTAACAGAGTATCAGTCATCAAACCACAAATGAAGACACCTTATGAGTTGCTAATGGGCAACAAACCCAACATTCGATTTTTGAAGCCTTTTGGATGCCCTATTACTATTTTAAACACAATTGACAATCTGGGAAAGTTTGATGGCAAGTCAGAAGAAGGTTATTTATTGGGCTATTGTACCAACAGCAAGGGTTTTAGAGTCTACAACAGAGTCACTAAGAAGGTTCGAGATTGTCTTCATGTTGTTTTTAGAAGATCAAGAGAATCAGAAGGGTAAAGGTCCTGATTGGAAGTTTGATCTTGAAGTTTTGTGTCCTTCCATGAACTATGTACCTGTCAGAGAAGAAAACCAACCTGTGTATCATGGAGAAGATTCACAATATGTTGTTCATGGAGTTCATATTAGACCTGATGATATCCCTGATGAAGAACCAAAGAAAAGCACTGATGCTCCAAAGCAAAGTACTGATACACCAACTCAAAGTACTGCTGAACCAAAATCCTCATTATCTGCTGAGGATCAAGCTATTTAAGAGACACTTAATCAGATGCTTCTTCAAGATGTAATGGCACATTCTCATTCTGATGAACAAAGAAGAGCTTATGAAGAAGCAAAGAAAAAGAATAAGCATGCAGAGTATTCTCACAGTCCTTTGGACAGTACTTTCAACCAAAGTACTAATGCAGCAGTTGACAGTACTTTAGATGATTTGGATGATCCTACCATGCCTGGATTAGAAGATACTGATGATGAGCTGGATAATGAAGGTATTTTCTCAGATTCTGATGAAGATGTTAATTTCACTAATTTGGATGATACTTATGGAGTTCCACAGTCTCCAATCTTAAGAATTCATAAGAATCATCCAACTGATCAAATCATTGGTCCTTCTACTTTTGGAGTTATGACAAGACACAAAGCTAAGAGTTACACAACACCTCATAATGCTTTAGTTAGCTTTGTGTATAAACAAAATAGGCTGAATCATAAGGATCATCAAACCTGCCTATTTACTTGTTTCATCTCTCAAGAGGAACCCAAGAATATTGCTCAAGCATTGACTAAAGAAAGCTGGGTTGAAGCTATGCAGGAAGAACTTCTTCAATTTAAACTTCAAGAAGTTTGGGTTTTATGTGATCTTCTAGATGGGAAGAGAGTTATTGGAACCATATGGGTTTTCAGAGTAAAAAGAGATGAAAGAGGCAATGTTATCAAGAACAAGGCAAGGTTAGTAGCTCAAGGTTATAGACAGGAAGGGGTAGATTATGATGAAATATTTGCTCCTGTAGCATGGATTGAGGCTATTAGAATATTTCTTGCTTTTGCTTCATATATGGGTTTTCAGGTTTACCAAATGGATGTCAAGAGTGCCTTTCTCTATGGCACTATTACAGAAGAGGTGTATGTTAAACAACCTCCAGGTTTTGAAGATCCTAAGAACCCTAACAAAGTCTACAAGGTGGTTAAGGCTCTTTATGGCCTTCATCAAGCACCTAGAGCTTGGTATGAGAGGCTCTCCACTTTCTTATTAAAACATGGTTACAAAAGGGGAGCTATTGACAAGACTTTGTTTATCAAGAGAGACAAGAAGGATATCATGTTAGTTCAAGTGTATGTTGATGATATTATCTTTGGAGCTACCAAACAGTCTATGGTGAAGGAGTTTGAGCAGCTGATGCAGAAAGAATTTCAGATGAGTTCAATGGGTGAGTTAACTTTCTTTTTGGGACTTCAAGTTAAGCAGTCTAAGGAAGGTATTTTTATCAGTCAAGACAAGTATGTATCTGACATACTTAAGAAGTTCAGTTTTGATGCTATGAAGCCAGTAACTATACCTATTAAATCAATTAACTCATTGGGCAAAGATGAAGATGGACAACCTGTTGAATTCAAGTTATACAGATCAATGATTGGCTATCTAATGTATCTCACTGCATCAAGGCCTGATATCATGTTTGCAGTATGTTTATGTGCAAGATATCAAGTCTCACCAAACGTCTCTCAAATGAATGTTGTCAAGAGGATTTTTAGTTATTTGAAACAACAACCCAAGTTGAGGTTGTGGTATCCTAAGGATTCACCCTTTCACTTAGAAGCTTTTTCAGATAGTGATTATGCAGGTGATAACTATGATAGAAGATCAACAACTGGAGGATGCCAATATCTCGGAAGAAGGTTAGTCTCATAGGAATTCAAGAAGCAGACAATTGCCGCAACATCATCTACTAAAGTTGAATATGTGGCTGCTGCAAGCTGTTGTGGACAAGTTTTGTGGATACATAATCAACTCTTGGACTATGGGTTCAATTTTAAGAATACTCCTATCCATATTGATAATGAGAGTACTATCTGTATTGTGAAGAATCCAGTTTATCATTCCAAGACCAAGCACATTCAGATTAGGCATCACTTCATCAGAGATTGTTATGAGCACAGGCTCATTAATGTTGTTAAGGTTCACATAGATGACAATGTAGCGGACTTACTCACCAAAGGCTTTGATGTTTCAAGATTCAATCATTTGGTGGTGAGCATTGGCATGATTAACTACTGAGCTACATTTGAGGGGAGGACTATAAGGTGTTAGTATAGTCCTATGCATTGTTTGAGGGGAGGATATGTATGTATACTTAGTTTTTATAGAGGAATTTTGGAAAGTACTGCTTTTAATTTCATGAAAGTACTGCTTCAAAAGTACTACTTGGGAAAGTACTGCTTATGTGGAAAGTACTGTTTGTCGTATTAAAGTACTGTTCCAACGGTAATATTGAGGGGTAATTGTTAGTAACGGTAACTTTGTTATTATGGGCTGTGATTTTTCAAATCCCACCTATAAGTAACTACTTTCTGAGTTTCCCTCTAATATTGATACATTAGTATCTTTTCCTTCTTTATCTCACCATTCACCATCTCTTTATTACTCGATCATATCTTTTAACTGTGCTCATCTATTCATCAATGGCGAATCGACCTACTGTTTCAAAGCACAATATGGTGGCTAATTTGGACAAGACTGAGGCGAATGTGGCTTTTCACGATATCATTGATTATCTTACTGGGTCGCCAATCAGTTTTGCTCTTTTAGTGGATCCGGAAATAATTGCACCTTGGATTCACGAATTTTGGGCTAATGCAAGAGATAATATGGAAGAAGATGAATACTATATTAGACCAACAGTTGATGGAAGAACTATCAAGATTACAGAGGCCTCTATTCGAGAAGATTTATTATTTGGTGATGAAGAAGGGGCTATTCGTTTTGACAAGCAACTGCTTCGGGATACATTTAGGGATCTTGGTTATGAAGGGTCTTTGACAGAACAAACGTTCAAGAAAGTTTTATTCTGTCCTCAATGGAAGTTTTTGATTCATGTATTGCTCCATTGCATAAGTGCTAAAAGTACTTCTTGGGAGCAGTTTGGGTCAAATATTGCATCTGCAGTGGTTGGATTAGCTACAAATCGAGTTTTTAACTTTTCAAGGCTAATTCTGGATGGGATGCTTTGACATATATCATCTGGGTCAAAATGGTTAATGTACCCAACGTTTATACAGGTTTTCTTAAACAAGCAATTGGCTGATGTACCAAAACTTGCTGATTTGTTACCTGTCATTGTGCAACAAGCTAAAATCTTTACATTTATGGCAAGGAGGAGTGCTTTATTTAGAGGAGAAGATACTCCATTAACTGCTTCAATGATGGAGGTTGTTCAGGCTGTTCGTGATGAAGCTGGAAAGGATGAAGAAAGTGAAGGTACTGCGTCTTCACAAGGTACTGATTCACAAAGTGTTGCATCTGAAAGTGCTGCATCTCAGAGTTCTGCATCACAAAGTACTAGAACACAACGTACTGCATCACAAGGTACTGCTTCTCAGAGTACTGAATTTCAAGAGCATATTGCAGTTACATCTCCACAATCTCAACATGTGTCTCCACAACCGTCTCCACAACCATCTCCACACGCATAATCTTTGACATCTGGAGGAACTGAACCAGCCATGGAGACTGAAGGTCAAGTTCTCACCAATTATGCTTTGACTAGAGAATTGACAAGGTTGAAGAAACTCTTTGAAGAGCAAGCTAAAGAGTTTAGGCATTTAAAACTCAAGTATTGAAGGCTAAGGAATTATGTTACGCCTTTTGTTAAACGATATCGGTTATGGGTTAAGGAAGAAAACAGGCGTCGAAGGCAGTTTACAAAGGCTTCTAAAACCAGGAAGGTTCATAAACCATCTTCTGTCAATTTGGGGAGGAATTTAGATGAAAATTTGAAAGAAGATGTTGTTAAGGAGAAAGAATCTAAAGGTACTGAAGAGCAAATTATTATTGAAAGTACTAAATAAGAAAGGATTGAAGATTAAGGTACTGAACAACAAGGTACTGCTTTTGATCAAGGTTCTGAGCAACAAAGTACTGCTCTTCATGGAACCTTCAGACAAGAAGCTATTACTACAAGAGTATTAGATTTTGAAGAGGAAGCTGGTCCTTCGACAACTGTTATTCATGGTGAAGAACAAGCTGGTCCTTCAAAAACTGCCATACCAGAAGTACCTGAAAGAACTGCAAGTGATGATGAACTTGTTGCAACCATACTGCATGATTTATCAAGGCCAACGGTTGTTATTATTTCTGAAGTTGCAGAGGAACAAACAAGAGCTTCTCAACCTGCTATAGATCCTAAAGACAAAGGAAAGGGTATTCTGGTAGAAACTAAGAAGAAAAAGCTAACTTTGGCAGATATTAGAGCAATTGAAGTTGCTAGGAATGAAGAAGCTGCTAAAAAGGTCCAAGAAGAGCTTAATGCTGAAGTAGAGGCTGAAGTGACTAATGAAGAAGCAATGAATGAAGAAGTAGCTAGGAAGTTACAAGAAGAATTGAATGCTGAACCATTACAGTCACCTACACCTATGTCTTTTATGCCTAGAAGACCAAATCTTGCTAAAGAAAGGAATGCCATGATGGCTTATTTGAAAGCTAGAAGATATGAGGGATTACAGAAGCTGAATTATATTGATATGAAAAGTGTATATGATGCTGAGAGAGAAGCTTATAAGAAGGATGTTGCAAGCATCAAAGATTATAAAGATGAAGCTACTTGGACTGAAGCTGAAAGAAAGAAAAGTTTGAAAAGAAAAAGGAAAACTGAAGTTGATCAACAGTCTTCAAAGAAAGAGAAAGTTGAGCTAAGGACTGAGACTAAGGATGAACTAAGAAACTATCTTATAGTGGTAGATTTTGATTATTCCAAAGAAGATGCTGATATGAAGAAGAACGGATCTCAGATTACTACATTTGAAGTTGTGGAATCCAAAGATGGAAGCTATATGATGTTTCATAGAGATGATGAAAGCTTCAAAGTTTTTAATAGACTATGGGATGTTCTGCATGCAATTGACAGAGTAGATTTATTTCATCTATACCATTTGGTGCGAGACTACTTTGAACATCACCCATTAGGAGGAATTGGATTAGTATAGCTTGGAGATCTCACTATAGCATGGGAAACTGAAGAACAGAGCAATGATGAAATTTGGAAGAATCAAGAGAGCTGGGAAATTGTCTATTGGAGATTTTTTGAAGAATCTGGAGTACATGTTGTAGAGCTGGAAAATGGGACAATGATTCACATGTTTGCTGACAGAAGATATCCTCTCACTGTCGATCTTATGAGAAGGATGCTAGAGCATGGATTGGAAGTAGAAGAGGATAATGAAACTGCTCTCATGGTCATCAATTTGTTTATAAACTGGACTACTATTGCTGAGGATGATCAATAACTGGTATGAATTTTATTTGAATAAATACTTTTTGATATATCAGTACTTTTATTCAAAGTACTGCTGATCAGACAGTACTTTCATCAAAGTACTGTTTGCAGAAATAAACCAGTTAAATGATTTTTAGAAGAAACCTTTTGCTAAGTAATAAATATTTTGAAACAAAGGTTGAATAAATGGTTTTTGAGATGGTAACATCAATAGGTTATCAATCCACCATGGTTACAAAAGGATTGGCTAATCCATGAGCAAACGGCTCTAGTAAAGATATCTCAAATCCGTTTTTAGTTGACAACTTGTTAATAAGTTGTATGGTAATCAACTCACCATATCAGTTAATGTGAAGAGTTGGCTAGCCCACAAGAAAATGGCTTTTGGTAAAGGCTGTGGAAAAACCATTATTGGTAATTAGTTCACCATTAGATAAAAGAACTAACTAGTCCAGAAGGGTACAACTTTTGGTAAAGACAAATCAAATCTGTTGATAGCTGGTGATTTGCTAAAAATCATAAGGTTATCAATGTTCCATGGTCTAACACACCAAAACATTTGGCTACTCCAAAGTTAATGGCTTTGGTAAAGAGATTAAAATCCATTAATTTTCAATGATTCACCTCTCACAGGAGTTAACACACCTGGACGTGATGAGAATAGTATGCTACTTAAACTGAATTAATGTATAAATATTCATATGCTGCCGTGTTGCTGAAAAGATGGAGCTTGCTGGATGATGCTGTAAAAGATTAAAGATACTTTGATAAAGTGCAGAAACTACAATCCAAAGACAAAGACAATCATACCTTGAAGCTGGAAAAGTGAAAGATTAATTTACAAAGAAACTTGAAGTCAAACAAGTAGAATTCAAGTTAGGGGAGGATTGTTGGGATATGAAAGTGCTGAACAGTTAAAGTACTGAAGATTTATAAAGTACTGCAGAATGGCAAAGAACTGGAGAAAATCAAAGAGTCAAAGTACTGCTAATGATAAAGTCAAAGTACTGCACATGAAGGTCAAAGTACTGCAAGAGTTAAAGAACTATTTATTCGTTTATGGAAAGTATTGTAATTCTAGATTAGATTACTTGTCGTACAAGGATACAATTGTAAACCGACAAGGGTTATCCTTGAGCCTATAAAAGGACCCCTAGAATGGCATTAGAGGAACGAATTCACAAGTCTTAGAGTTTACGATTACAAAGTTGTTTAGAGTTTAGAGAGTTCGATATTATTAGAGTTGTTAAAGTATATGCATAAGAAGCAGATTTAGAGTTATTAATAAAGTTGTTCTTCTTAGATTTATTGAGTAAATTCCGCGTACTTAATAAAGATTACTCAGTGTTTCATTGTTAATAACTTAGGATTTATCCGAGGTTATTAAGCCTTAAACAAGCTAGTTAAGTTAGTTTGGTTAGAGTATATCGATCCAACAGTAACCCCCTTATCTTTTCTTCATAAGCTATCTGATTCTTTTGAAACCATACCTTTTGTCTTTCTAATGTTTTTAAAGCATGTTTATAAGCTTCATTGTCAACATAGCATGCATTATATTTAGGTTTCAAAATATCATAGGCTTCCTTAAGTTCATTGTATCATTCAATACAACCAAAGATACAATTGTGTACCTGAGAGAGTCCCATCAAGGCAAGTTGATCATGCCTATCCTCTGAAGTACAGCTTGCCAGCAATCCAAGCTTCTCTGTATCAGCAGCTTCCTCATACATAGGTTCATGCGCAGCCCAGTTGACTTGTTCATCCATGGTGACAAGAGCTGCTGAAGTTCCAGCTTCCTTCTGATTTTGCTGATAGGAAGTGTAGTTAGCTCCATCTCCAGCCTTCCTATCTTTGCATTCCCTTGAGAAATGACCCATCTGGTAACAAGAGAAACACTTGACTTTTATCCTGTCAAAACGAGCTGGATCCTTTCCCTTGAAGCCAAACTTTCTCCCAGACTTCTGCTCAAACCTTTTGATGTCTACTGAAAGCATGGCCACCTGCCATTTCAGTTTCATCTCATCCATATCAAGTGGGTCCACCTGCTTAAAATCTTCATAGACAAGATGCTGCTGAGTATCATAATCAGCAACAAATGAATGAAGAACATCCTCCAACACACCACCAGATTTACCTTGAGAGCTTGATGGAGTGGGAGTGTAAGAAGATGATGATAAGTAAGTTGGACTTGGAGCATGTATCATCATATTGGAGGGAGATGCCCTAACAAAAGCTGTATGACTAGAAGTGGATGCACGGTAGGGAGTTCTAACATCAGGCTCAAGAGATTTGAGTCTGTTGTACAACTCATCAAAAGTGAGCATTTCCAACCCACCTTTAGCCTTGATGGCAATACTTACTTGTAACCATGATGAAGGCAAAGATCGTAAGAACTTTGAATTACAATCATCATTGTCAGGTTTTGCATTCAGTTGGTTTAGTTGACTCAAAATCTTATGAAACCTGTCGTATCCCTTGTGGATACCTTCTTCTTCTGAGATATGGAACTCTTGAAAGTGTTGCTTCAGCATGGACTTCCTCATTCTTCTGGACTCGTCATTGCCACTGAACCTTGCTTTGAGCGCCATCCATATGTCCTTTGCATCTGCCATGTAGTGAAAATCACCCAAGTGATCTTCAGGTATAGCTTGTAGAAGGATGGTTCTCACTTTGTGCTCTCTTTGTACAGCCAGTACTTCTTCACCAGATTTGGGAGGAGCAATGGTAATCTTACCATCAGGGTCTGAGACAATCTTCTTCAAACTGTTTCTATTCTTCACGATCTCCCAAAGATTCCAATCAATGTTGGAGATCCAGTTTGGCATCTTCATCGTCCACAGATCATACTCTTCCTTTTTGAGATAAGGAAACTTAGCATTACTGTTGGACAGACTGAGTTGTTGCATGGAGGCGGTGTTGTTGTTGTTGGTGGCTTCGGTTTCATCATCAGTTCCAGGCATGGTGAATGTAGTTTTGGTTGTATGGGGGTGAGGTTAAATATGGTTCTTATTATCGTAGAGACTTTCCCGAGGCTCTGATACCACTTGTTGGAAACTAAGACCTTGATAGATCTTGAGCACTCGTAGATCGTTAGTGTTGCTTATGTAATCACAAACAAACTAATAGAAAATCTCTATAACTCGTATTCTTTAACGGAATATAAATACAAGTTGTAATAACTAAGAACACTTAGATCCTCTATGGATGTTTTCATTAACTGAAACTCTGTGTTTCAATCGCCTATCTATTACATACTATCATGTTCCTTTTATAGACAAGGAACCCTAATTCGTTTCTTGGGAAACGACTAAGCATGCAACTAAAAAATATGTTTAACCCATACAAAGAATAATTATGGGTAAACTCTAAACATGCCCATGCTAACTTTGGGCAGTACAATAAAAACCATGCTAACCTCGAGCAGTACACAAATGAAGATGGGTTAGCATATAAATAATAATGCTCATGCAAATCCTACGTGGATTCACTACTTCAGTAGAATCACTGCATGGCTTCAACACTTCAGCAGAAACTCTTCTTTAGCAGATTTTGCAATACTTCAGCAGAATCCTTCGGCAGAAATGAGAGCAGAATTCCTACTTTGCATAATTCCCAACAGTAATCTATGATGGCAATGAGATTCTTAAACCTAGACAGAAACCTAGTTGTGTTGAGTGCACAGAGGAATATTTTCAATTAGAAGATGCCTCTAGGAAGAAAATGGATGAGAAATTAAATGATCCTGAGTGTAAAAAGCAGAACTTAACAGTCAAACCCCATGATTACAAAAAGGAAAATTGGGTTTCCCTAAACAATTTTAAGCCTCAAACTCTGTTAACGCCCGAACAAGTGTCCTGGAAAAAGGACTTAGATAATCAAAAAGCAGATAAAATTGTTGAGATAAACATCCCTCTTAGGAAAATGCCTCCAGCTACTGTGTATCCTACTAATACACCAATGCATTTAGTTCCTAGAACTATTTCCACTAACAGTAAGACCTTAATCAGCCTGTATGTAGTTTACCAACTATTTGTTGATTTTGAGAAAACGTGTAAAAAGAGAATCACACCTACTGGGATAACTGAAGGGGAAAGAGGTTTTGAGCAAACTAAAGAATGCTATTTAACTGAGGTCATGCCTTTCTTTGAACAATTAAAAGGTCAATTTGAGAGTCTTCAAAAAGGGATAAACTCAGATATTAAAGAAATGGAAAAGAAATTTGATGCAATGATAGTTGAGGTTAATAATTATGAACGGGAACTCACATATAATGAAATTGAAAGAAAGAACCTGCATATCTTAAATGAGAACTTAGTATTGAGTTATGTGGCTCAAGATGTGTTTTATACTGTTACTAAGCAATCTATTACTGCCTCTCAATTTCATGAATTAACTGTTGCTTTGAAAGTTTCCCATGATCTAGTCATTGAGCTTGAAAACAAAAACTCTGAACTAAATGAGAAAATTGATCAGGATGATCATGATAATTTGGTAAAACATCTTTCTAAACTAGAAGTTGAACATTTTGATTTGCAATTAAAGTATCAACATCTCAAAGAAAATGTCAAAACCTCAAACATCAATACATCCTCAAATATTCCAGAGTTTGATGCACTTTTTGAAATAAACAAATGTGACGAACAGATTCAAGCTCATTGTAACATGATCAAAAAGTTGAAAGCCCAAATTTCACAATTAAAGGGTGAAAAGAACAAAGTGACTGGCTCCCAAATGCCTCCTCCTTTATATTCTCAGTGTTCTTAAACTTTTCATCTTCAAAACTTGGTTAATGATTTACAAAAGGAAAATGAGAGTTTTCTAGAAGAAAATGAAAAGGTTAAACGACACTTTAAAGAGTTATATGATTCAATGAAAGTCACTCGTGACAAGAACAACAAAAAAATAGTCTTTACAAAAGGAAATTAAGAATCTGAAGAGTCAGGTAAAAGGGAAAATGCCAATGACCAATGGGGAGAATGGTGCATCAAAGGTGCCTGCTTGTAATAAATATGCTATGTCTGTGAATTATGTTCCTCTTCATCTTAGGAATAACAAACTTGCAATTCAAACATATTTTTCGTACCTTAAGTATAGTCTAGAATGTCTCCGTGAGATTGTAAAAGAGGATAAGTTAGAAAAACCACTTGATAATGCAATTGGGCAGGCATGCTTATATTCCAAACGATCTCAAGAACTTCTAGAATTCTTAATTACAATATGCCCTAAATCCTTAGGTGAGAAAGTTAATGCTTTGATGCCTTGTTCTATGCCTAGTGCCAAGCATGTAACCCATTCGATGCCCAGTGTTAAAATAATGAACCTTAGTGTGCCTTTAAGTAGTTCAGATCCCAGCACTTCTAGTGTTAAGAATGTGAACTTTAGTGTGCCTTCAAGTAGTTCAGATCCCAGCACTTCTAAACCGGAAGTGCAAAGAGTAGCAAAACCAACTAATGTTCCCATTCCCTTTACAAGAGTAAAAAGTGACACCAGAGCGAGCAGGTCAAAGCCTCAAGGCAACAAAAGGAATGATATGACCTTGAAAGCTAGGAATGTTCAGTGGAAGAAAGTAAAAGATCACCTTATGAAGAATGAAACTATCTTGAATAAAATGAATTGTGTTGATTCTAGTATTAGCTCTAAGCGTGCTGTAATTAATACGAATTCTGCTACTCTTGGCAAAACATGTATTGATCATTGCTTGGTTTCTATTACTAATTATGTATGTGGTGTGAATGATTTGATTAATACGGTAAAATACCCTGTTAAAATTGTCAATACAAAAAATAAAGCTAAGAAGGCTAGAAAGCAAAGGCGGAAAAAGGTTAGAAAACAGTGGAAACCCACATGAAGAAAATTTAGTAATGTAGGATATCAGTGGATACCTACTGGCCAAAAATTTAAACTTAATGAGATGTGCCCTAAATTAACTAAGTCAATTCCCATCAGGAAATGGATGCTTACCGGTAGAACTATTCCTTTAAGAAGTGAACATACTTTGAATAGATCTAATTTGCACACTAGTACTGCATCTATCCCTAATGATTCCATTGATTCTGTTTCTGATGAGGGTGTTCCAATCACTGTTACTAACCAAATGGAACCCATTCTTGCATGGGGATCCGAATTATCGAGTTATCCATTCTTGTTTGTGTTCAACTGCAGATCGTTCAAATCATTCTGTGGTACCTGGACTCAGGCTGTTCCAAGCATATGACTGGAGATTGCTCACGGCTCATGAACTTTGTGAGTAAATTCATCGGGACTGTTAGATTGGGGAACGATCATTTTGGTGCTATTATGGGTTATGGAGACTATGTTGTTGGAGATAGTTTAATCTCCAGGGTATATTATGTAGAAGGTCTTGGTCATAATCTGTTTTCTGTTGGTCAATTATGTGATTCCGATCTAGAGGTAGCTTTTAGAAAACATACCTGCTTCGTTAGAGAACTTGATGGTGTGGAACTGTTAACAGGTACACGTGGTTCAAACCTATACACCATCTCTATTGAAGATATGATGAAGTCTTCTCCAATTTGCTTGCTGTCAAAGGCCTCTAAAACAAAGTCATGGTTATGGCATCGTCGTCTCAATCACTTGAACTTCGGCGCCATTAATAATCTGTCTAGAAAGGACCTAGTAAGAGGCTTACCCAGATTGAAATATGAGAAAGATCATATTTGTTCAGCATGTCAATTGGGAAAAAGCAAGAAATATGCCCACAAATCCAAACCCACAAACTCAGTTATGGAAGTTCTGCATACCCTTCATATGGATTTGTGCAGACCTATGAGAGTGCAAACGATAAATGGGAAGAAATATATTTTAGTCGTGGTTGATGACTACTCTCGATTTACTTGGGTAAATTTTTGAGGAAAAGGATGAAACTCCAGATGTCATCATCAAACTTATCAAGCAGCTTCAGGTTCGACATAAAAATACTGTTAGAATTATTCGAACAGACAATGGCACAGAGTTCGTTAACAAAGACTTAAGTCAATTTTATGGAAGTGTTGAAATCAGTCATCAAAAAAGTGTTCCACGAACTCCTCAACAGAACGGTGTAGTTGAAAGACCAAATTGAACTCTTGTCGAAGCCGCAAGAACAATGCTAATTTATTCAAAGGTTCCAATGTTTCTTTGGGCTGAAGCCATTGCCACTGCTTGCTACGCCAAAAATCATTCCCTCATACATACATCTCATGGAAAAACTCCATACGAACTTGTCAATAAACGAAAACCTGATCTCTCCTACCTTCGCGTGTTTGGTGCTTTGTGTTATTCAACGAATGACGGTCAAGAATTAGGTTAATTAAGAGCTAAGGCGGACATTGGAGTTTTTGTAGGTTATGGATCAAACAAGAAGGGTTACCGAATCTACAACAAAAGAACTCGAGATATCATGGAAACTATTCACGTCACGTTCGATGAGCTGTCCGGGCAAATGGCTCTAGGACAATCAAGTTCTGTTAGGAATTGCAAATTACATGTTAAAGTGTCGATCACCCCAATTATAGTCTAGCATATGTTAGCTCGTAGAGTTGTAGTTATTTACTTTGTTTAGTAGTTAATTAGTCAATTAGTAGCATAGAATAGTTTAGTGTAACACCGTGGAGGAAGGACGGGTCTTTACCCACTGTATGCCTGATTCACAGTCCGATAGGAGGATGTATTCATTGTTACTATAAATACCCCTTCCATCCATGGAAGGGGTGGTGCTTCTCAATCAAACATTTGATAATTTACAAAGCAAGTCTCTAAGTAGAACACCCTCTCATTCTTTCTCTCTCTAAACTATGGCATGTATTTCCGTCATCCAAGACCACCGGAATCATCAAACACAATAATATTACGATCCTACAAATGGTACCAGAGCCAAGGTTATTATGTTGTGTTGATTTGTTGTGGTCTTTGATTCTTGTTAAAACTGTTTTATGTACTTTTTAGGGGTCAGAAATATGTTTTCTGCTATAAGTTTGGTAAACAGTTTTTAAACAATGTTTTGTATCCTATTTGGTCAAAAGTGTGAATGAAATCTGTCTTGTGTCTCTTACTTGTCCATGTCAGATTTTCATTTATTTTATGACTATTGTACCAAATCTGTTAAAAGTCTTGTGGTCACTTTCATATGGTCAAAAATGGTCATGTTTTAGTGGTAAAAACAGATGCAGCTTTCAGTTTTTCTGGGTCATTCATCATAGCGACTTGTGTATCTGATTTATTACAGCGCCTTGTAATGTGTTGTGAGTTTTAACTTTTGAGTCAAAAGACTATAGCGTCTTGTCAAAAATCAGTATGCTAAAACTTGGGTCAATGGTCAATAGCGAATTGGACCAGTCAATAGCGACTTGTGTAGCAAATTTAATGGCGACTTGTTAAAAAGAGTTTTGGTAGCGAGTTGTGTGATTATGTTGATCTAGCAACTTGTTATTTAACAAGTTAGCGAGTTGAGTTAACTGAAAAGAAGTAGCGACTTGTCTATTGACTATTGAGTCAATAGCGATTTGTTGTAAAAGGTTAGCGACTTGTGTTTTGACTTATCAAAAGTAATCTAGCGACTTGTGTTTCGACTTGACATGACAGAAATGAATGAAGAATAAGATGAAAAAAGATTGACCACACGACCACAAACAAAATACCAACAAGAATCAAAATGACATTAGGTTAAACCCATCATCAGTCCATGAATATCATCAAGATTGTAAAACAAATCTTAAGGAAAGCAAAAAGGATGTTCACATCAGCCACGAGACCATGTCTATCAACTCACTAATCCTAGACCTAAACACAACCATCATACCATCTCAGTCACTCTTCAACAAACTTCATACAAACTCAAAATAAAACCACTAATCTCAGATTACTATCTCATTTTTTTTAATGACACATCAAGACTCTAAGGTCTTTCTAACGAGAAAGAGTTCATCATCGATCCAAACGTTTTTTTTATGTCTGAATTTAAAGAAAAGATTTTAACAACTTTGTTAAATTTTTTTCCTTTGGTTCGTTTAATAAAAATCAAAACAAAAGATGGGTTAATACCTACCTTGAAGCCTTCTCAACACCCTTTTTGCCATCCCTGTGGCAAGGTCTAACGAACCATCTCTCAAACCAACCATGTGGCGAGACTAAATTGGTGAAAGGTGTCGACTAAACATTGATCTATTATTGTGTTGGTTCGAATTAAGCAGAGGGAGGCGGGTTTATTTTTTAAGATGTGTTAGGGTTTGGAGTTGTAAGAGTAATTGAGATAAGATTGAGGCGTATTTTGCTAAGAATGAGTTTAGGGTTGTTATGAGATTTTTTAGGTTAAGTGAAGTAACTATGTGTGAGTTACCTTACGTTTATAACCTGATGGATTGTGCAAATATGGATCGGGCATTCATTTGCTAATTGGATCAGATGAATGAATCATGGGCCTCGCTATGTGTTAACGTTATGATCTCACAATCAAGTATGGTCTAACATTAATATGGTGGGCCTCATTAAGATACATCATTATCTTGGGAATAAATCATAATAAATCACTATCTTGGGTATTGGTGTATTCACGATCTTCAAAACACGATCATATCTTGTGGTGGTTCTCGTATGTTATTTAACATAATTGTTTGGTTGTTATAAGTATGGTCTTCAAAACGCATAACGCATCTCATGGACTAAGAGTTAACATTACGAGAGATGTTAACATTACGTTATGTGTTAACATTACATGAGGTATTAAGAGTTGGATTGGATTTATTGATTTGATTTCATGGGCCTTGAATGAATCAAGAATGGACTTGTATATGATATTGTATGTGAGATATGGATTGGGCTACAAGTTTGACTATTGAGATCGGGCTGCAAGTGGTAAAATAATTGTGTTATCCAAATGTTATTGTCACATGTAAAAACGTTGACACATAACTCTCGATACTTTTTGATAATGAGTTTGTGTTTGGTCATAAATTTTCTACGGATGATACATTTATTTATGGCTATTGTTGGTATGGGCTTCTCATAATTGGATAATATGTGACTGATGAGAGTTCAAAAAAACGAGATTGATGATGTGAGGTTTAGTGAGATTTGGTGTGATGATGAGATTTGTTGTGCTATACATTTTGATACTTTGGTTTATACACTTTCACAGAGGATATTATGTCACGGCCTGAATTGATATTGAAACAAGGGTGACTATGGGGTTGTTTGAGCACGGTATTTCTTATTCGGCTTTGAAGTGAGGTTTTCTGGGCACGATTACTTATTTCGTCTTCTTTCTTTCTACCCTTCTGCGAAGATGACTTGTTTGGGCAGTTATAGTGTGTGATAAAGACTTGGCTATTTAATTACGGTTGTGATTCTTTCTCGATTAACCCACAACGTAGCTATCACTTCGGTGTCTCAAGCAGTTGAGGATATGTCAAGAGGTTTTGTACATTGGGTACACCATTTCTTCTTCACAAGGAGTAGCGCAATATTAAGTAACAAATCCGGGGAATGTTACGTCTTGCTCAAGTTTGGCATATCGGGTCTATTTCTCCATGTGGTCACTACAATAGCCGACAAAATGCGTGATTGATGTATTTACCAAGGTGTTTATTAGATGGTTGGTGAGATTATTGATAATGAACCACTGCATGTTCCCCTAAATCAGATATTCACCGAAACCAAAGTTGTCATATCACATTCAAGCTAACATTGTTCACGGTTTTGTCTTGATTTTGTAAAATCTCACGAAAGAAACTATTTCTCGGTTTAAATCATAGACTTGTAAAATTCCGTGACAATGAAAGCATCCTAGTAATTGTAAAGTGTATTTCTGGATCTATCTTACGGTTTATTCTTGGTTTTGTAAAATCCCGCAAAAGAAACTATTTCTCGGTTTAAACTATAGAATTATAAAATCTCGTGATGATGGAACCATCCTGGAGAAAGGAAAGTGTATGTCGGGATCTTATCTGATGTAGGTGCTACGGTTTTTGCTTCGAAGAAGGGATAAAAGGGTGTATTTCATGAATTGGGTGTTTGTTTGGATTTTCTTCATGACAGTTTGGTTACTTCAAAGTTTTACGGGGATATGCTCATTATACCATGGTCAGGATGAAAACCATTATCATAGTTCACTTAAAACGTCAAAGAAGGCTAGAGTTGAACTTTTAACTAGAAGATGTGACAACGGGGTTAATTCACTATTATTTATTTGAGGTTGAAGTGAAATATCACGGGCGAGTGTACTTAGTATCTGAAGGTATCGGGGATGGTTGGATGAAGATTTTTCAAGATCCTTGTTTGAGCTTATTATCAAAAACAAAAACTTGGAAATCTAGTTATTGTTGGGTGTATTTTACCTTTTCTTTTTTCCACTTGGGGGAATTGGGCTTTTACCACCACAAAATAACTATCACTTTAAGGAGTTACGTTGTAGTTCTCAGTGTCACATTCAACTGTGGATTTTCAAGAGGTGATGTACGTCTTATACTTGATGGTTGGTTGGATGAAGAGTATAGAGTACTTAGAGATTCAATGGAGGACGAAGTCTCGGCACCGCTCTTTGTTACATATGTGCAAGTTAAGTCACGAGTTCGGGTTGGTTTACTTCAGGGTCAAATTTATCATATTGGGTTTTCTCCATCAGCTGTCACGACAAAGAGCCTACTTGTTGGATATTGGATTTCACTTACATATCATAACATTAACACAATGGGCATATAGATGATTTTAGAGAGAGAGAAAGTGGGATATTCTAGTAAGAGAAACTTGTAGAATGTTAGATTACCAAAGAACATCCAACCCTCTACCTTGCAAGGTAGAGGGTATTTATAGGTTACAAACTAAATGACCTCCTAACGACCTGTGGATCAGGGATACAGTGGGTAAAGACCCGTCCTTCCTCCACGGGGTTGCACTAAACTATTTTACGCTACTAACTAACTAAATAACTACATAAAAATGTAAATAACGACAAGTCTACGAGCTAACTTATGCTAGATAATAGTTGGGGTGACCGACACTTCAATACTGGAATTATCTAATTCCTAACAATCTCCCCCTAAGGGAGGTCACCCCATGTTTTACATTTCAAATCCTAGCATTCTATTCTTGACTTGGTTCTTGAGCTCGTAGACTTTAATACATCAACTTCGCAATCTTTGTGCAAAAGTAGTTCAACTTCAAAGTCTGTATAGATTTGTACTTTAAAGTGGAGGTCATTCATGATCCATGAGCTAATAATTATGAGCCATCTTTTGAGATCATCAGCTAAAAAAAAACATCTCTGAGATATCCTTTGTGGTGTTGGTATTACTTGATGTTGTGACATTTGGACCGACATGCTCATATTCTGGATCATGATATCTTCTCATCAGAGTAGCGGAAGCTTTAGTTGATTCATGATATTGGTAGCATCGTAGCAGAAGCATGGAGTGAAAATATCAGAGTCATTGATGCACTAATCATGATTTCTTTTGAGATGAATGTGTTGAGTGAGCATGCGGCTATGGATTAACTGCTTCATTCTGATCAGCTACAGACGTCGGGCGTACCTGCATACAACAGTTAGCAATAAATCGCACAAAAGTGTCTTTTATCACTTTCGTTAAATTGAGGTACACGGCCCACGGTTCCCCGTTGATCAGTACATGTACTGCCTGTGATCAGGTAGGATTCCGAAGAATCTCCTTGACAGGGTTTCGCAGTTGCTCTAGCTGTTCTCAAACCGGAACGTCTCAAAGAAGACAACACGGAGTGAGTGAACCAGCGAATTTTAAGTCCACTGATTGATGAAAAGAGATTTGAAAAACAATCGTGTATTGCTCAATAGAAATTGTTTTTGCAATACAACGAAGGTTTTATTGAAAATCAATTATCAATCATAAAAACACCTTTTGGTTTGAAGAATGAGTACACGGTCGATGTGCTAAAGAAAAGAGTTGTTTAGCACAAAGACCGGTTTTTCAAAGGTATCCGTCAATCCATATCCTGAACCAGGATCGATTCAAGAGATTGAATCGCCCCATTGTTTCTGTTCAGTTGTCACATGGTTGATCTATATAATAGATCTCACATGCCACCTACCAGGAGCTTGTTTGATGTTGGCTCCAGAAGGGTTTCCATCTTCATTGTGAATATGTAAACACATCACTCAGATGTTCTGGCAATACCACAAGGATAATGCGTAGGACTCAAGATATAATCTCTCTTTCCACATTGTGTGAAATAGAGAGTCTTCATTGAAGGTGTCCTAATGAGATTTATTGATGATCTCGTGGCTCTAGACTCAATTTAGTGCATATTTGGATCCTGTGCCGGAGACTAGGGAGAGGGTCTCTTTCTTCAATATCAACAATCTCTAAGAGAAAGTCGATAGATAATGTAGGTTCCCCGTGAGAATGAAACAAGTCCTTTTAAGAGGAACTTGAGTGGTTTGGAAAGTTGAAGTGCAGTGCGTCACTGGGTCCATGACGTCTTGTCTTCAATACCGATGTTACCATCAGTAGCATATGAATTGAACCCGGTTTCTGCCCTAAGGTTGAATACATGGAGGGCTAATTGTTTTCACCCTTTTCTCATTAAATTCTTTTTAATTCTTCAACCCCTTCAGTGCTTACCGAGACTTCATAACTAGAACCTTGTTGGGTTTATTCCAGTACTAGCTCAATCTCAGTCTGCACTCTTCCCATTCCTCATTTTTCTCCTTTTATCATCATACCTAAGAACTCTACACTAACTAGTGGATAGTCCCTGGGTAGATCCCTCCGGTTCTGGCGGATCATGGGAACAAAAACCTAACCTTATCATCCTTATATCACCGTACATAAAGTAAAGTTGGTCGGTCTATTTGGTATTGTTCATCTGCCGTTGGAACCAATTGAAAACCATTTGAAAATCAATTCAGATACTTATGATATATTATTAAAGCATTTTGTACCTGTCATTGTTTTTGATATTTTTAGAATAAGTGCTCCCCCTCAACATGTGCATCAAATGTTTGAAATCGTTTTGCACATGGAGGCAAGAGGAAGAAATTACTTCTTTGATTACCATTTTTCTAAAAGATATCACCATCACTTCCTTGATCAAATCAAGTAGATAAAGCATTTCCAGGAAGGATGAGGTTTCCATAAATTTGCTCCCCCTCAATATGTGCCTTGAGGTTTAAAAAGAGTTTTGCACATACTAGAGGGAACCCTTTAAGAAGGGCATACATGATCACCAACGGATTAGAAGCAATACAATCAAGGTACCTTAGAAAGATTTAAAGTTGTGTACCCTGATGACTTGAGTTTGCAAAGAGAATTCTCCCCCTTAATATATGCTTCGAGATTCGAAAATTGTTTAGCACATATTAGAGAGAAGTATGCACAAAATAAAATTGGTCATCTTATCTTTTAACATCTTTCATATTTATATCACATTTTCTCCCCCGATCAAAAATCTTAAATCCTTTGAGATTTTGGATCTCAAGTGATTTAAATATGTATGAGGTAAAATATTTGTAGGAGAAAAATGTGTCCGGTTTTATATGATCAGAAGTGGACAACACAGATGTTTCCCTTTTTACAAGGGGAAACCACAGTACAAATCCTAGCACTATTACATGTTTTACAGTTGATCACATTTAGTACACCACATATTACACATATTATTAAAAAAACACAACATAAACTGCTTCCCGAAGATGTCTTCATTCAGTCCTCTGAAGAAGTTTGTAGTGACCATCACGAAGCCTTCCACCAACAAAACTTTCCAGGCTACGGAACATCATTCGTGTCTTGAGTCTTCATCTGATTGCAGCAATGAAGTGTTCACACCTCTTCAAGTCATCATCAGTCCAAAAAATAGTTTTAACCCAAGATTTCATATCAATTTTGGCTTCTTTCACTTTGGTGTCAAGTTCTTCTTCGACCAATTTGAGAGTACCATCACTAAACTTGTAGAGCTCACATAGACGCATAAGCATACGAGATCCATATTTGTCGGTGAAGATGACGGCTCTAGGGGTGTCAAGGACTTTGTATTCGCGATGAAATTCATGCCCAGTTGCATTCCATTGTGGACTTGTAAGGTTGATCCTGGTTTGGTAGCTTTCTATGCCAAGCTGAAAGTCCTCAACTCGTTTTCGAATGACTAAGCCCCTGATCCAAAGAGTGACAGCTGCAGAGAGAGCCTTTTTCTCACGGACAGGTAAATGCTCAAGGTGTCCTTGAAGATTCAAGAGATAGAGATCTTCGAAATCATTTGGCAGAAGATGTTTGAAGTCGTTTTCTTCAATAGTATACTCTTTGAGGTTTGCTCTTTTAAGGACTATCTTCTTCAAATACTCATATCCATAGATAGGGAAGATCTCTACTCGAACAACACTTAAGATTTGCAGCTTTGATCTGACATCATTGCGTCTTTTATCAGCACCATGTCTTTCGATGTAGAACTTCTTCTTTTTGAACCACCAGTGAGAAATACCATAAGAAGCGGCAATATCATACTTTTGTTCTTCATCAGCCCAGAATTGATCAGGAACCATCTGTTCAAGCCCCTGATCAGAGTAGGTTGCAGCTTTCATCTTTGATATCGATAGAGCAGGTCTTCTTTTAGCAGAGCGAGCACACAGATAGTCCAAGTTGTGATTGAAGAAGAATTCAGCCTGAATGGTCATCTGACCAGTTTCACCACCAAGAGGAAGAGATTTGTTGACATTGAAGCGACTGATTTGATCACTGACTTGGTCATTTAGCATCTTATGGCATTCTTCCATCTGATATTGAAGATGATTTGCATTTGAGTGGAAGACTATGACAATTTCATAAGCTTTTCCTTCAAGATCTCTTGGAGTTATGGATGAGATACTCTTCCGTTCACAAAACCATCTAATAAAACTTCCCATATCACCAGTGTAGTGCAGAAGAGAGTCTTCAGCTGGAACTTCATAATTATTGGTGATAACTGATGCCCAATTGTTGTCAGGAATCATAGAGTCAGACTCAGGGATGGTCCATGTGGGTTCTGGAGAAGGAGGTCTATCTTCCATAATGCAGCTTTGAATTGTGTCTCTTGAAGGTGCTACTCTGGATGTGCTAGTGCGATTCCCAGCCATGTAAGTATCAAACCAATCTTCTGATGGCATAGGAATATGCTTTGTAGATGCATCATCTTCATATGGTTCTGAGTCCGCCATGAAATGCGACTCTTCGTGAACCATTTGATCATCAGGAATGGAGGTGGATGTGGATGTGAACCTTGAATCAACCGTCGTCCAAGCCGCAGATTTCTTCTTAGTACTCTGTTCTTTTGTAGGACCTGATCGATTGGAAGGTTTTGGCGGTGATGATGGTGGTTGTGGTGGAGGTGTGTTGGTTGTCGTAGAAGGATCACCAGCTCCAGACGTTCCAGCGCCCCCCATAGGTGGTGGAGGTGGAGGAGGATCTCTACGGTCCTTCATCAAGGATTCCATCACAATTGTTCTCCTTTTCTTTTTAGCTTCTTTTTCCCTGATGTCAATCATATACTGCTCATAATTTTCGAACTTAATGGATTCTTCAAGTGCCTCATAGAGTTTCTTGTGAACCTCATGCTTGTCCTCTTCAGCATCATACATCTTTTCAAACAGAGCTGCTCTCATATCGGTGATAGGTAGGTCCTTGAATTGTCTAAGAAGTGGAGCCTCCATAGCCCATTCCACATCATCCTTGACTTCTCCTTCAATAGCAGCAGCAACCCCTTCATTGAAGTTGTGGTGCTCCAATCTATAGACACGATCCACAAGAGAATCAACAGATTTAGGAAGTTGCCTTTCCAGAGCTTCTATCCTTTTTACGGCTTTGTCCAGTAGTTGATCAGAGGTGAGGATCTGTGGAGATGAAGCTGGTGGAGCATCCACATCAGCAACTGTAATGACAGGTTCAGGAGTTGGTGACGATGTTGGTGGTGTTTGTATAGTAGATTGAGTTGGTATGGGAGGTGGAAGTGCAGTTGATAATGAAGATGCTGACATCGGAGGAATGGTTGACGTATCTTGCTGAATGCTGACAGTATACATGGATTATGCAGTATCTAAGGGTTTGTCATTAATGTATTGATCTCCAAAAGAGAAGTCTGTATCGAGATCCTTAAGTGAGGATAGAGAGTTAGTAGACAGATTTGGTTCATCCATCTTCAAGGTCTCATCAGATCTTGTCTCAAGGTTCTCCTGCGAGCCTTTTTGTAAGAGAGCGTCAACATTCAAGCCAGATTGAGTCTCACTAAGTGTAGGAGTTTCTTTAGACATTTCAGGCACTTTGTCCACTCCAGATTGTTCTTTAGCATGAGATGATTCTGTTCTTCTCTTCAGCTCATATTGATTGGTGGTGCTTGATGGAGATGATGAGATAGTTAAAAGCATGTGAGCGGCTTGTTCAGTTTCAACACTCGCAACCCCTTTTCCTTTGTCATGTGTTATTGGGGTTATTTGTCGAGGTAGTTGAATAGGTTCTCTTAACACAACTCCACCTACTCGTGCTTTAACATTCTGACTTTCTAGGCTTTGCTGGATTCCAAGTTGTAGATCAGCATCATCTTCATTAGTTAACCTGGTAATATTCCTTGATACCTCAGTGTTCTCACCAATTTCCTTTTCCACTTTCTTCCTTTTTACTTTCTGCTTCTTGGTTGCGGTGTCTGAATGTTGTGACCTTTCAAGTCTCTTTTTAGGAAGAGAGGCATAGGATGCTTGTGAGGCTGACTTGGACATGGGAGCATTTGGTTGTGGAGGAGAGGGTGTGACATCAGCAGAGGATCTGGTAGCTCTTTTCTTGTATTGTTTGAAGTAGTCCTTCTTCTTGATATCTTCTGTGAGAAGACAATCAGGAATTGGCAATCCAAATAGTTCATTATCCATACCTCTAGGAACATATTTCAGGTTTCCTAAAACATATTTATCTTCTGCATTATGTAGAGTTGATTCACTCCTAGGATTGAATTTGTGAATTTGTTGCAAGTACTGGATAACAAGCTTAGAGAATCTGATGCTGGGAATCACAAGCTTGTTCTGTTTCTTTCGGCCTTGAGCTTTGTTCTGGAAATTGGTTCTATCAGATATGAATATGTGCATCGATAAAGAAAATTCTTCCCAAATACGATCTGAGACATTCACATCAACCCTATTAACTATTCCCCATAGGATTTGCAAGATAGGAATTCTCACTTTATCGAACCCTGATGTTTTGCCAGATAAGCACAAGTTAAGAATAGTAGTAATAGCTCTCCAGGGTTGATACATGTGTCCGGTGATGACGTCGGATGCTCTTGAAATACTGTTCTGATAACCCAACCCAATTAGAAAGACAATCAGATCGTCAGCACCAGGTGGAGATTCAGAACGAAGGTTAGGGTTACATGGGGTGATTCCAAGAGCCTTGCTCAGAATAGCAGAATCAATCGTGAATTCCCTGTCATCCAGTTTGCAGGAGTATTGAGCTGTGATTTTGTCCCATTGAACGGTGTTCTAGAATTGTTGAATGTAAATAGTGGGAATCGAGCATTGCTTGGTAATAGCACCGAAGAAGTTTGTGTTCTTGAGGATGTCAATAGACACTTTGAGTATCGGATTTTGTTGTAGCTTTTGTAGGTCCACATAACAGTTACTTTTTCCAATATCAGCCCATTGACTCCTGGGAAGGATTTCTTCGTCTGAGAGAACTTTGGATGATGCCGAAGGAGTAACGATTTTTTCAGGGTTTGAGCTTGCCATTGATGATCTGAGCAAACATACAATCAACAGTAATGGTTGGGAACGAGTTAGATAATAACTGATAAGTGAGACAACATTAAGAGCACCCTTATGACATAGATACATAGAAACAGTAACTCAGAAGGAGTCCCCAAAACACATACAGAGAAATATTGAGTGACATAAGTGAGATATTTCAATGAAGTAGAATCTTACAGATAAATTTTCACACGATGAGCTGATAAGGGATTAAAAGGCAAAAGAGTGCATTGCAAAGGGATCATGTCATGAGCCAAGATACAAATGTAGAAGTGATATAACAAATATGCATGAGGCATAAAGTAACATTTGGTTGTCATGAGAGAAACCAAGTACCTTTTACCTAAACAGAAATGTCATAGCAGATTACATAGGGTATGTTGACTCAACAAGTTGAATTAGGAGATCCTAAGTATTGTGAGAATGAGATCAACTTTAGCAATAAACCTCTTGAACATTTTAATAACCCTCGACCCTAAGACTAATTCTCAACATGAAAGTGAACAATGTTGCTAACTTGTAAAGACAAGTAGCCATCACTAGTACCACAGACAAGTCGCTAATAGTTTAGCTCTCTAAGTCGCTATGCTAATTCGCTAACTTGTAAAGACAAGTCGCCATGAACAGTAACAAAACCAAGTCGCTACAGATCTGTTAACTAAGTCGCTAAGGTTACTAATTCGCTAACTTGTGAAGACAAGTCGCCATGAACAGTAACACAACCAAGTCGCTACAAATTTGTTAACTAAGTCGCTAATGTTACTAATTCGCTAACTTGTAAAGACAAGTCGCTGACAACTAACTCGCTACCCAAGTCGCCAGAATATAATAAACTAATTCGCTACAGAAACATAATCGCTAAGTTGAATGCTAACTCGCTATGAAGAACATTTAAGCTAAGTCGCTACCAAGAGCATGTTAAGTCGACATCAAGAACATTCATAATTTCAACAGACAAACCACCCAATCCACCAATCATTCATCATCCTTACATGGTAACACATTACACAGCAATCACAATAAAATATACCAACACTTAGTATACTTGCAACATAATAGTCAACAAAGCAACACGATTTAATGAACCATCGAACCTAAGAGGGAATCAAACAGTCATTGTACACGAGCTCGTACGGATCTGGTTAAAGTGACAAGTTAGAAACATAGCACAAACGCTTAAGAGAACTAAGATAAGAGAGATTCGAGACATACCACTTGCTAAGTCGCTAGGATGAGCAATTTGACGAGGAAAAAACGAGAGAAAAAAAAACTTATTTGAGAAAAAATGGTAAGTCGCTAGGGGTATAGAAACTATCTTTGGCAGTTTGACACATTTGGTCCTTGTGGTTTTAAAATGAAGTGAGATAAGTCGCTAGTGCAACACAACTTTCACATATATGACAAGTTTGGTCCCTATGGTTTTGAAGAACGAGTGGTAAGTCGCTAACACAGATTATAGACTAAGTCGCTAGCATAGATTATCACAATGATCACCATGAATCAATTAAACATTTAGTCAAATAAGCATTTAATGCTAGGCACTTAATACATAGGTACACAATGATAATCACATGAGCAAGATACGACCACAACCTACAACTGAGATAAATACCATAGCCAGATAGTTAACGAGCAAGCATTATAACCAGCACAGAAGCCAATGGCATAGATAGTCAAGAAAAACATATACACAATCTTCCCCTCAATCAATGTCATCAAAGAACATTGATTGACATTAATCAACCCCGTTATAAAAACAAGAATATTTCAATTGTTCGAACTTCATCTATGATCCCGTGCCATTATGGTATGACATTTCTAGGACCGTAGATGTTATTGATAACAATGAAAGTATTCTTTATTAGAGTGAGAAAAAAATGATAAAATTGTAAATTTAAAAGAGTGATATATATAAAAATTTAACAGATTGAGAAATATATATATATATATATATATATATTTTTATAAGAAACTTGATTTAAAGACAGATATAGAAGAGCGAGTCCTGATTCAAGATGAATAGGAGTCAAAGTAAGAAGTACATCAACTCTGGCACGCTATAGCTCCTGAATGAGCTATGTTCATTTCTGATGGGAACCAGGTCATGAAGTTCCTGATTGAGTTGAGCATTGTACCTGAAAAAGACTGAGAGCACATTGTACTGGAAGCACATGTAGACTTGTACATAGAAGGGTTAGTGACATGTTTAATCTCACATTTGGATGCATCACAGTATAACACAGACGTATCATTAATGGATATCCTATTAGGTTCTACATTCTTGAAGAGTTTACCTGTGGGAATCCATTTGAGGCATGATCTAGGAATGTAAGTTCGTTTAAGTCCTGTAAACTTAAAAAATCTGCCAGTGGGAATCCATTTGAAACCACTGTTAGTTGAACTAAGTGAGTGCACAACCTTGTTTTGACTATTTGTCCTTTTGTGATCAGAGTAATTCTTAGGGGATTGATCAGTCAAATGATGTTTTGCATGAGACCTAGTTATACTTATTGCATTTCTAATCTGTGAGAATTGACCATAAGTCCGAGGTTTTGGATTCATCATGTCTGAACTAGGCAACGAAGTGACTGGTTTTGACAAAACAGACATATTATCAATTTGGGGTGTAAGCTTAGATTTCAATGGTTTAGTTCTTTCAGACCTAAAGGCATTAGGTTGTTTACTAACTGTTCGTTTCAAGTGGTTCTGAACATTTGACTTTCCCACAATTGAAGGTTTTGCAAACTTAGTGTTCATCCTATTTCCAACGGACTTCCTGAGCTCATTTTTTAGGGCAACAATATTGAAGCTCTTATCCTGAATTTGTGCTTTGAGGTCATCAATGTCTTTCATCAAGAGGTTAGATTGATTGACTAACTTAGAGTTTGTTTCCTCAAGGTTCTTTCTTAAATGCTCATTTTCTCTTAAAAGGTTGGACACACATAGAGCTAGTTCAGAATTTCTGGATTCTAGAGCATCACTCATCTCATGACAGTCATATTTCTGGGCTTCTGAAAGAAGTAATTTCAGATTGCCAATGGTCGAATCTTTGTCCTGAATCTGGGATTTTAACTGATTAATTTCAAAAAATTCTCTAATTCTGGAAGTTCCTGAATAGTACACGGTTTTTTTGCTTAGAACATTTCATCCTTTTGTTGTATTTCAATTTGCAATGAGATACAGTGTTTTTCAAGAATTGAAAATTTGTTTGAAAGCTCATCATATACCCTTTTTTCAATCATGTTACTTGCATTAGATTCAGGTAAAACAAAGATTGATTCCACAATGTTATGTTCAGAGTAAGAGTCATGTACCTTTTTATGAGAATTTGTGTGATCAGATGAGTGTACCTTATTGATTGACACCTTTTCTGACTATGAGAATTTGAGATCAGTGATGTTCTCATCATCCTTTTTCATTACAACTGAGATTCTGCAATCAGTGTCATTTGCTGGTTCAACTGGAATGTAGCTTGACACGTTACCATTGCTCCATAGAATCTCTTGGCACTCATTCATCTTGTTATTCTCTTTTGCAGCTTCCTTGATGTATGTTTCCATATTACCCATAAGTTGAATAAATGAGTTTCTTAACTCATGAATTTCCATTCCCGTGTGTTTCTTGAAAGATATTCCAGTCATGATGTCATCAAAATCTGAGGAATATTCTTCCCAGATAAGTGGCTAAAATTGATTGAAGATAGTTTAAAGAGCGGTATGAGACTCATCAGTTGAGAACTTTTCTTTGGTAATTTGAAACCTCAGTCGTTCTAAGTTAAGTAAAACAGTTCTTGTCAAAGTGGGAAAATCCTGACGAAGGATGGCACAACTTGTTCGATCCATGGTTGTAGATAAGAGTAATTTGAGAAGTTGACTGAGATGTTGAAACGGCTCACTGGTGCATTCCATATTCTTAGCATCATTTCCAGACATTACGAGTGACTTATTTGAGTTGTTATGATTAATCGATGCTGAATCATTAAATGTATGGCATTCAGGTAAGCATTCTGTTTCACTATTTTGTGTTGTGTCATAGAGAGCAAGTACTTTGGTGATTAAAGGATCCATGATGACTGACATTGTGTTATTATGAATTACTCCCCAAGTCTCTAGAGATTTTGAACCAACTCGCTAGCAACTAAATAGCAATAATCCCAAGTCGTTAAATCAACATCCAAATCGCTAAGTACAAATCGCTAATCCTCTAGTAGCTAACACCTAATTCGCTATACCACCAAGTCGCTAAACAATTGCAAGTCACTAAGTAGTAACTCGCTAAGCATTAAGTCGCTAGCAAAATTTTGGTAGCAATTCGCTACACAAGTCGCTAAAGATACAAGTCGCTAAATAGCAACTCGCTACAAACCAAGTCGCTACCTCCAAGTCGCTACCTGTGGTGGAATGTCCACTACTTGTACTTTAAGTCGCTAGTTCTAAGTCGCTAGGTCTAAAACTGTAACTCGCTACAAATTTGTAAAGCAAGTCGCTACGAAGAAAGTATTCCGTGTGTTAAGTCGCTAGCAAGAAAAAACCACATAAACATCACTTTTCAATCCAAAAACAACCCAACCAAGATGATTCAAGCTTACCAAATGAAAACCTAAACACTTGTGATGATTCTAAACATAAAAGTACTAACAAAATCCAAACTTTAACACAAGAAATCAACCAAATGATGCACAAACCACTAGACTTTTTCAAACTCAAAAACCACCTAAAAACCACTAGAAATCCAAAGATGTGCAAGATATGATTTAACCATGGGTCTTGATACCAATTGTTGGATATTGGATTTCACTTACATATCATAACATTAACACAATGGGCATATAGATGATTTTAGAGAGAGAGAAAGTGGGATATTCTAGTAAGAGAAACTTGTAGAATGTTAGATTACCAAAGAACATCCAACCCTCTACCTTGCAAGGTAGAGGGTATTTATAGGTTACAAACTTAACGACCTCCTAACGGCCTGTGGATCAGGGATACAGTGGGTAAAGACCCGTCCTTCCTCTACGGTGTTGCACTAAACTATTTTACGCTACTAACTAACTAAATAACTGCATAAAAATGTAAATAACAACAAGTCTACGAGCTAACTTATGCTAGATAATAGTTGGGGTGACCGACACTTCAATACTAGAATTATCTAATTCCTAACACTACTGAATGATTATGGGGTTGATTACATGTTTTGCCAAGAGAGCTAAAAAGAGAGAGATTTATGACGTCTATTCACATCAGTTCAGGCCTCGTACTTCATCATTACGACGTTTGTACTTCAGTTCAAGCCTCGTACTCTAAAGAAAAGAAAAGTGTACGCTTTAGTGCGCTTTATCTTCAAAGAAGAGAAATCTTCTCATTTATGACCATTCTCATCAACGTGCTTCATGCTTTTTCCAAGCGCTTTTAATTATCAAGTGAACTGGGCTACCATTGATTGTTTTCTCATTCCACTTGCTTTATAAATGGCGACATCACGTGCTAATTTTGCGAGGGAGAAGTGTGAATAGTACATTTGGATGATATTCACTTATTCAGTCAAGAATGGCAACTCCGTATGCAATTCTTGAGGGGGGATAAGAAGTGTGAAATTACTGCATGGTTGATATTATATGAGAATAAATGGTCAAACGGCTCCAAACTCATGTAAGAACCGAGCTTCTTCTTATCAGGTCATCTTCATATGGAGTTTTCTTATAAAGAGCTGTTGGTTAACATCTTCACACGAGCTGATTTGGATTAATGACAAAGTGCTTCCAGTTGCGAGGTGGATTTCCTTGATGAACGTCTTTCTGTTCTTTTTTGATTGGGAGGGATTTGAGTTAAGGGGATTTGCTATATACAAGTTAATGGGAATGCATTGGTGAGTTGAAGATGTTAACTATCTATTCCCCAACTGGACTATCTTGAAGAAGGTCGAGTCTATAGTCGATTCTACATTTTTTGGTACATGTTAGAAGACTAAAGAAGAGTTGCATTTAACGATCTAAAGACTTCTTCTTATTCCGGGTATTCATCATAAAGATTTTCAGTTTAGGGGAGAGCACTAATTGGGGGAGAGTGAAGTGCCATATTTAATCCCCAATTAGACTTGCTCACACTCTTCAGCAAGTTGATTCTCACAGATATATCTGAACTAATGATGTTCTTCTCAACAAATTTCAAGTATTTGGGCTGATAATATGTTGCTGATTCTGAAGTTTCAAAACCTGCAAGGGGGAAGGAGACACGCATCTAAACGCGAGTAAACTTGATGAGCTTAATACTTCTAAGTGATTGAAGATATCCTGGGAAGACTAATGTCATTACCGCAGAGAAACTCAATGTTTGACTCAAGGCGTTTAGTGTTCTTATTCTAACTATGTGGGGGAAGAGATGGAAGAGTTAGTTTCTGAAGATGAAAGAGGTACACATGTGTGTGATGATTTTGATGTTATCACAATCATCAGGGGAGAGAGATTGTGTACATTGGGGATGCTCAGCTACTTCACTTGAGGGCTTAATCAGTGATTCAGAGATATAATCACTTATTCTGATGTTGACATCCGCAGAGATTGTCACCCGAGGAGATAATCAGTGATTCGGCCTGCCTCTTCAATGTTATCGGTTATTCTATCTTTGGGCATTCGGGTACTTCGGGTTCTTGAGCTTCATACACTTTCTTCAGGGGGAGAGAAAAGTATACATCGGGGTTATTCTTTGGCTATTGGACTTAATCTGCTACTTCGATGGTATAAGTTTCTTTGTCTTTGGGTATATGTGTATTCGGGTTCGTGAGCTCTAGTCTAAGAGACTCACTGCATCAATTCGTCTACTTGGGGGAAGTGGTTTCTTGACAACTTGTGGTATGGATTGCTTCAGACTTCAGTGGATATGGAATATGAGAAGATTATTTATATGTGGGATGATACGTTGTTGTTCTTCTATTGGATGATATAACCTCGAACGATGAATCACAACGATTATTCTTAAAAGGAGCAGCAAGTTCGATGATAATGGTGTGCTTCTTGTGTAACTGGCTAATGGAAGCTTGAAAGAAAGCTTTGAATATGCTCAGCTAAAGGATTTTCGGTTTGGGGGAAAGCTGCCAAAGTCTCTCATTCTTAAATGCTCAATTTCTTCTCTTCAAGAGCCTCGGAAGCTTTGGTGGTGGATATTTAAGAGATGACGATTTCTATCTTCTACAACGAGGCTGCTCGATATCCTTATCTCGGTATTCGTATCATCATCTTTCTTAAACTATATCATCACTCTATCTGTGTAAATATTTATCAAAAACCAAATACAAAAATATAAAACCAAGAAAAAGAAAATAGAAAATATAAAACCAACAAAAACCCATAAAAATCAGAAAATTTGGAAAATACCAAAAATATTGTTTTCTCATGACATGTCTTCTGGTATCAATAACATCTGCGGTCTTAGAAATGTCATTCAATAATGGCACAGGACCATAGATGAAGTTCGAGCAGGGGGTGTAAATATTCTTTTTCATCACATGTCTAAAACTATGGCTTGCAGTTACTTCAGACTATAACCCGTGCCTAAGACCATGGCTTGCTATTATTTCAGATAGCAACCCATTTTTCAAAGAAGGAAAGTGCTATGCTTAAACAATTTTCTTAAATCTCGTGCACTTATCCTAAAACAAAACAAGGAAAGCATGCCGTCAAAAAGACTGCTGTTCCTACACAAATGTTTTTCCGTCTAAAATTCTTCAGGAAAATATTTGTTGTTTTTCAAAAATGGTGGTAAATGAGTTGCTTGAAAATCAATCTTATTCAGATTTTTCGAAATAATTGAAAGCTCAATCAATGACTTTAGCGCTTTTAAACTTTTCAGAAAAATAAGTCATTGATTGAGGGGGAGAATGTTTTCAAATCTATATCATCTAACGAGATTATCTAATTATCCTATATGCTTAATTGAAAATGATGTTAACCTACGTTGAAGGACTAGGTGCCTAGGATAAGATTGTTAGGATTAGATGATTAGAGCTTGATAAACACATTATTCCCATGCCATATATAAATTGATTGACTTGTTGGATTGACTTTTATTAGTCAATTACTGTTTAGGTATTGTCGACCACCATATATCTGTATGTGTGTTCACTAACGTATGCAGGTATATTGGTATATAAGAATGTTCCTGATCCGAATCCCACAATTGAAGATGATTGGATGCTGAAAGGAAAGGGTAACTATATCTTGGGTTGACAAATGAAGAAACAGAGCTTAATTGGACTTCTATGGAGAGTTGGCATGGAAAAATGCAACGTAAGAGGTCTCACTGCATCAGCAGATTGTTTTCTTCATCAGAAAATGAAGAAACGGAGCTTAATTTGACCTCAGTTGGCATTAAAATGCAACGTATGAAGTCTCACTGCATCAGCAGATGGTTTTTCTTCCAAACCCTACAACAACATCAACAATAGCAACTTATGATTCTCTCCACCTAACGTATCTTGTGCAGGAAAAGTAGTGAAAATAGTGTTTTGAAAATGGAAAAATATTGTTTTGAAAATAAATTGGTCTTAATTTTAGAAATCACCGGACTTCATTTTTCAAAACTTAAGTCACTCAATCAACGACTACGATCATCGATTGAGGGAGAGAGTGATTTAAAATAAAATATTTTCAAACAATATCTCTTCATAAAAGTCCGTTTGTACAATAATAAGTGGTGATCTAAAGATTTAATGTTATGTCATGGTATGATTTTATTTAAAACTCAAAGATCTTTCAAAATGAAATTTTTTCTGTTCTTGTTAGATTGTGAAATTGTTTTATTTTACTTAAAGATCTCTTAAAAACTATCATACCTGACACTAACAATCTTTAATGTCTTAAAATGGTCCTTATCTGTCATTTTTCAAAATTAAATTTTGCCACGTCTTTCCTTAAAATTTTCTAAATGATTGAAATCAATCGGGATCCAAAATCTCAATTGGTTTGAAATTTTGATCGTGGGAGAGATCGTGATTTAAATCTCAAATCGGTTTTAAGAAGGTGATTGTTTCAAAAGCACTCCTTCCTTCATGTGCCAAACGATTTCTAATACATAATGCACATGATTGTGGAGGAGCATTTAACCATAAACCAGATGAGTATTTAAACCAGGCCACATATTCTCCCATGTTTTCTAAACCTTATTAAATCACTTGGGATCCAAAATCTCAAAGGGTTTGATATTTTTGATCGGGGGAGAATTTGTGATTTAATAATGAAATTTGATAAAAG
Source organism: Chrysanthemum seticuspe (assembly GCA_019973895.1). Classification (NCBI taxonomy): domain Eukaryota; kingdom Viridiplantae; phylum Streptophyta; class Magnoliopsida; order Asterales; family Asteraceae; genus Chrysanthemum; species Chrysanthemum seticuspe. The sequence goes on from BPTQ01000006.1 coordinate 36,564,367, forward strand.
ATGATCATTTTAATTCAAAATGCATGTTCTCTCTAATATGTGCCAAACTCTTTCGTATATCGATGCAAATATTGAGGGGGAGCGAATGAATGGTTCTTAATGGCTTGTGTGATCATAAATGTGCTTCAAAAGAACTCTTGCCTCTATGTTATAAAATGATTTCAAATATCCTACGCACATATTGAGGGCGAGAATTTACCAAGAAAATCAAATGGCTTTTTCTATGAAAATTGTGATCAAAGAAAATATTTCAAAGTCCTCTTGCCTCCATGTGCTAAACAATTTCTAAATCATATGCACATGTTGAGGGGGAGGTTTTCTAAATGATCAAACTATTAAGGTACAAAATGCTTTGATCTCGTATCACAAGTACCTTGATTGTTTTTCGAAATGATTTTTCAATTAGTTTCAAAGAAGAATGAACTATACCAAAAGACCGACCATTTTACTTTATTTATGGAGTTATAAGGATGGTGAGGTTAGGTATTAGTTCCCACGATCCACCAAAACCGGAGGGATCTTCCCAGGGACAATCCACTAGATAGTGTAGAGTCCTTAGGAATGTTGAAAAAAGGGGAGAAAAATGAGAAATGGGAAGAGTGCGGACAGAGACAGAGCTAGTACTGGAATAAACCCAACAAGGTTCTAGTTATGAAGTCTCGGTAAGCACTGAAGGGGTTGAAGAATGAAAAAGAAATGAATATGAAAAGGGTGAAAAGAAATAGCCCTTCAATAATTCAACCTTAGGGCAGAAACCGGGTTCAATTCATATGCTACTGGTGGTTACTAAGGTAACACTAGTATTGAAGACAAGACATCATGGACCCAGTGATGCACTGCACTAAACTTCCCAAGCTACTCAAGTTCCTTTTAAAAGGGCTTGTTTCATTCTCACGGGGAACCAACATTATCTATCGACTCTCTCTTAGAGATTGTTGATATTGAAGAAGGAGACCCTCTCCTTAGTCTCCGGCATAGGAACCAAATGTGCCCAATTGAGTCTAGAGCCAAGAGATCGTCCACAATATTTCATTAGGACACAAAATTCATGAAGACTTGTTGTTTCACACAATGTGGAAAGTAAGTATATATTAAGAGTCCTACGCATTATCCTTGTGGTATTGCCAGAACATCCGAGTGATATGTAAATATTCACGATGAAGATGGAAATCCTTCTAGAGCCAACATCAAACAAGCTCTTGGTGGGTGACATGTGAGATCTTGCAAAAGATCAAGCTTGTGACAACTGGATAGAAACAATGGGATGATTCAATCTTGAATCAACCTTGGTCCAAGAAAAGGATTGACGGATACTTTTGAAAAATTGGTCGTTGTGCTCAAAAACTCTTTTCTCTAGCACTTTGACTTTGTTATGTTTTCAAAATAAAAGGGTATTTATGATTGAAATTTTATTTCTTCTTCTAAACCTTCGTCGTATTGAAAAACTCTTTATCTTAAGCAATACGCGATTATTTTTAAATCATTTTCTATCAATCAGTAAATCTCAATTTGCTGGTTCACTCACTCCGTTTTGTCTTCTTTGAGACGTTCCAATTTGAGAACGGCTAGAACAGCTGCGAAACCCTGTCAAGGAGATTCTTCAGAATTATACCTGATCACAGGCAGTACTTGTACTGATCAACGGGGAACCGTGGGCCGTGTACCTCAATTCAACGAAAGTGATCAAAGACACTTTCGTGTGTTTTATTGCTAACTGTTGTTTGTAGGTGCATTTGGACGATTGTAGCTGATCATAATTGAGGAGTCAATCAAAAGCCGCATGCTCACAGCATCCACACTTAATTAAAGAAATCATGACAAGTCCTTATCTGCGTAACCTGGCTCTGATAGCTGCAAATATCATGAACCAGTAAAGCTTCCGCTACTCAAATGAAAAGATGTCATGATCTAGAAAGTGTGAGCATGTCGGTCCAAAAGTCACAACATCACATGATGGCAACACAACAAAAGGTGATCCAGAGATTTACTATGGCTGATGATCTCAATGAAAGCTCAAAGATCATCAAAGATGTGGATCAGTTAAAGGCCTCCACTAAAAGTACAAATCAATGCGGACTTTAAAAAATCACTACAAATGCACAAAGATTGCGGACCTTGAAGAATTAAAGTCTACAAGATCGAGAACTAAAGACAAAGAAAAAATGGCAGGATGCAAAATGTATTTCATGGGGTGACCTCCCTTAGGGGGAGATTGTTAGGAATTGGAAATTCCCTGTTAAAGTGTCGGTCACCCCAATTATATTCTAGCATATGTTAGCTCGTAGACTTGTAGTTATTTACTTTGTTTAGTAGTTAATTAGTCAATTAGTAGCGTAGAATAGTTTAGTGTAACACCGTGGAGGAAGGACGGGTCTTTACCCACTATATGCCTAATCCATAGTCTGATAGGAGGACGTATTCATTGTAACTATAAATACCCCTTCCATCCATGGAAGGGGTGGTGCTTCTCAATCTAACATTTGATAATTTACAAAGCAGGTCTCTAAGTAGAACACCCTTTAATTCTTTCTCTCTCTAAACTATGGCAAACATGTATTTCAATCATCCAAGACCACCCGAATCATCAAACACAATAATATTACGATCCTACAAGTTCTGGACATGCATCACAACCTACATCAAGTAGTCCCATTAGTTCTTCTTTTGTACCAAATCTCTCACCATCAACTCCTTATGTACCTCCTTCAAAAGATGACTATCAAATCCAATGTTTGATGAACACTATGGGCCAATTGCTAATGAACTGTCAAATCCATCAACAGAGGCTGCTCCTATCCCTGTCAATGTAGATAAGCCTTCAGTTTCTATGTCATTGAGTCAAGAAGCGCCTGCTGCTGATCACTCTATCTCATCATCGAACCTTCAATCATCGAGTGTATATCTTGGAATTGTTTCTGGCACCTATGATGGAGATAATCCCTTTGCTACTCCCGAAGATGCTCCATTTAAGAACATATTTGCTCCTGAATCATCATCAGAACCATCTTCATCAGGAGAAAACGATTTTGCTACTTCAGTTCCTCAACAACAACCAAATGAACACCTTAGAAAATGGACACATGATCACCCATTGGACAACATCATTGGAAATCCTTCTCATCCACTATCCACTCAAAAACAACTTGCTACTGATGCCTTATGGTGCTTCTTCAACTCTGTACTCTCTAAGATCGAACCTAATGACGTTAAAACTACCATGAATGAAGAAAGCTGGTTCAATGCCATGCAAGAAGAAATTCATGAGTTTGATTGACTAGATGTATGTGAATTAGTACCTGCTACTGACTATGCTATGATCATTGCTCTCAAGTGGATCTTCAAAGTAAAGCTTGATGAGCATGGTGATGTTCTGAAAAATAAAGCTAGGTTAGTGGCTAAAGGATATCGTTAAGAGGAGGGTATAGACTTTGAGGAATCTTTTGCTCCTGTTGTACGTATCGAGGCTATCATAATCATCATGGCTAATGCTGCTAGCAAGAATATGGTTGTCTATCAGATGGATGTGAAAACCGCATTTCTTAATGGAGGTCTGAAAGAGGTGTGTGGAAAACTAGAAGGGGGGGTTGAATAGTTTTGTCGATTTTAAGTTATTTTCAAAAACTTTAGATTCGTTAATATATGAGATCTTATGGATGTTGGGAAAGTATAGATCTAATGATAAAGCAAGTAAATAAAGTAAAGCAAAGGGATAGAAAAGACACAACCGATGTACAGTGGTTCGGCTACAAGGACACCTTCCTTGCCCTACTCCACTCCTCGAGTCACCTACTCGAGAGTTCAAGCACTATGTCAACAAACTCCTTCACTTGGCGGAGAAGCCTTCACAACATTGCTTACACCTTTTTTCGGTACAAAGCTAGATACCGAGTCCGTAACACGGTGGACCAAACCAACACGACTATTACACAACAAATATGTGAAATATCAAATACAAGATCTTCGCTACAGAAATATCAAATACAAAGCTAGATACCGAGTCCGTAACACGGTGGACCAAACCAACACGACTATTACACAACAAATATGTGAAATATCAAATACAAGATCTTCGCTACAGAAATCTTGTGGAGTGACAAATCAATCAAGGACCCCTTGCTTGGATGACTTGTAGAATGCTCGTGATCTCACATTAGAGAAGGACCTATATGAGGATCACAATAGAAAGAAAGAAGAACAACTCTCTAGATTAAGTGATGTATATGTTAGAAGAGAATGAGAGTGTTTGAGAGATTTAGTAAGAAGAGGGGTGAGTTAGAATGAAGAAATGGCTCTCTATTTATAGGAAAAATCTTCCACTGTTCCCCGGATCCCACGGATCCCTTCCACTTGGGATCCGTTGGACGCTCCTCTTTACCCATCGGTTTTTTTGTTGTGGGTCATGGGTTATGGGTTGGTCCATGGTTTTTCTTTAGATTCAATGTATCTAAGTATACATTGTATCTAGTCAACTTGGGTATGGGTTATGATCCATGGGTTATGGTCTATGGGTTGTGGTTTTTACCCATCCTAATAAACTATTACAACAAATGCTTAATTACTACATTTTTGTATTTAAATGACTATATGTATATGCTTTACAAAAATAACATGTATCCTTATAATTATACTTAAGATAACATTATATTTGTTATCAACAAAACACAAAGAGATCGCAAAATATTAATAAACGTTTTTACGGTTTATTTGTATTAACAATCTCCCCCTTTTTGTTGATGACAAAACATAATATTATGATGAGTAAAACTTAAGAATAGATGTAAGTTTTGAAAGCCCCTAAGTTTTACTTCTTTTCCCCCTTTTTTTCGAAACAAAAAGTTAACCCTTAGAAGAAATAAACATAAAAGTGTGAAAAAATTAGTCCACGTATCGCTAACTCCCCTTTGACGGTAGCTCCCCCTGGTTTTGGGCGTCAAGTGAAGAAAAATAAAAAATCCTACAAAAAGAAAGGTTAGTAACATGCTTAAATAATCTTGTGATTGCCGAGAATCAAGATTGGGAGCCAAGGTATGTAAACAAGGCCTTGTAATAAAAAAACAAATTGTAGTGGTATTATGCCACCTACAAGCATGTAAAAGTACTAAAAATAGAAAATAGTAGTAGTGATTCCTTCCATGCTTGCATAAGGTTATGGATGGATGTTTGGATGAGTAATGGTATTGATGCGATCAAGGATGAGGTTGAGTATGAATCGCATTTCTTCCCTAACTTTTATTGCAATTTCCCTAGTAGATTGGCAATGTTCACAATGTAGATGATGTGGGTAATGAGTACGGAAATCTTCCGGTTTGTTTTGATTTGTGAGTTGCGGAAGTTGTGGTGAAAAAATAGGAAAATACAGATCAAAGTCCGGAATGATTGGAAGTGGTGGTGGAAAAGAACCTAGATGTTCTTGTAGTTTAATGGGAGCTAAAGGTGGTGATATTCCAAGATAATTGATTATTGTGTTTGGAGAAGTTAGAGGTGTCAAAAAGGCTAATTCTTTTTGCTTTGGCTGTGGAGATCTTGTTGGAGTCGTAAGGAGTTCCAAAAGAGTGATTTTAGGTGGTGAATGATTTGGTGATGAAGTTGGTGTACTCGTTGGTGATGAGGGATGTGCTATAATGGAAGCATCTTGTGGTGAGTTAGTTGATGGTGATGAGCCATATGATGGTTTTCCTAAGCAACAAGATCGGATGTTAATCCTTGCGGATATCCTAGAGTTTGATTTTGGTATTTTGGAAGGTGGAAGAAAAAAGGTTTGAGTTTCATGGAGATGATTGTTTGTACTAGGTGATTCATCTAAAGGGTTTGTGGATGACATGGTGTATTGTGTTTGTGAGGATGAGATGGATTATGCAAGCATTTTAGGAGTTCTATATATAGAAAAACAAAGCATTATAATGAATGCTTGAATCAAAATGTGGATTAAAATCTAATGATTAGATATGAATTTAAGGCATGTGATCATGATAACATAAGCATTAAAGAGCATACTCCCAAAAATAAAACAAATGTGGATTTTTCATCCAAAGTGAGAAGAATAGAAGGTAAAAACAGCTTTTGTCTCACGGATCCCACGGATCCTTCCCTTGAGGGATCCGACCAGTATGAAGGCTGGGATCCGTGGGTCTGGTGATTCAGGCAGCACAAAATTTTCCTTTTGGAAAAACTTTTGCCTAGTGTGTGCCTATATGCAAACTATTTGGAGTTGCGGTTATCTCGACCTCTAAAAAGAAAAAGAAAAGTAAACTAGAAGTAGAAAAGAATCCTATTGAGATAACCCGAAAACACATATTTAGTACATGAGTACGTAATTTAGTGTTATCAAAGCTCCTAATTCATTGTTGCTTAAATGAATGTACCCGAAAACACATATTAGTTATGTGTCCCCTTTAGCATTCAAAAGACATGAGATGCAATGAAAACGGGTTTTTACTTTGTATTAATAATGAAAAAGCGATTTGTCCTAGACGTGAGAAATTGCTTTTGTGAAATTGATACGGGAAGGTATCATCCTTTTTGAAAACATTTTGAAAAGAGATTTTCTTTGAAAATGTGTATGTAGTTATGTGTTTGCAACCAAAAAGAAAAATAAGAAAGCTATAAGTGAAAAACTTATCTTGGGTTTTGAAAATTCCCGTATTGTTTGTAAGTTGTGCATGAAATAGAAATCCTAGACTCAGAAAGAAGAAGGCTAGTGTTTACATACCTTATAGAGTCAAATAAGTTACGACGTTTGTTCCATTAGACCAAGACCAAGATGAAGTAGGTTGAACTGTTCATGCTTCAATGGTTTGGTAAGGACGTCGGCTATGTTGTCTTCGGGTGCTACCTTATCAATAGAGATGTTCCAATTTTGAACATTGTCTCTTAAGAAGTGATGACGGATCTCTATATGCTTTGTGCGAGAATGCAATACTGGATTCTTGCTTAAGTAGATGGCACCTTTGTTGTCACATTGGATGGCTATGTCGCTTAGATGAATGTAGTAGTCGACTAACGCTTGTTTCATCCATAGTGCTTGTTGGCATGCTTTGCTGGCGGAGACGTACTCGGCTTCGGTTGTTGATATTGCTAGTGCCATTTGTTTCTTAGAAAATTGTTGGGATATCAAAGTGCTGAAGATTGACAAAGTACTACAGAAAGATAAAGTACTGTAAACAACAAAGTACTTGAAAAAGTCAAAGAGTCAAAGTACTGCTAAAGATAAAGTCAAAGTACTGCTACCGAGGTCAAAGTACTACAAGACTGAAGAACTATTTTATTTGTTTATAGAAATTCTTGTAACTCTAGAATATTCTATATTAGATTACTTGTCGTACAAGGATACATATTGTAAACCGACTAGGGTTATCCTTAAGCCTATAAAAGGACCCTTAGATTAGCATTAGATGTACGAGTCTTAGAGTTTTAGAGAAGTTCGATATTCTCAGAATTGTTGAAGTATCTGCATAATAAGCAGATTTAGAGTTAATAATAAAAGATGTTCTTCTTAGATTTGTTAAGTAAATTCCACGTACTTAATAAAGATTACTCAGTGTTTCATTGTTAGTAACTTAGGATTTATCCTAGGTTATTAAACCTTAAACAAGCAATTTAAGTTAGTTTGGTTAGAGTACATTGATCCAACAAGTGGTATCAGAGCTTGTGTGGAAACTCTGACTAAGAAGAAACCCTAAAACCTACTACAACAGAACCCAAAGATGTCGACTGAAGCTGTTCCACCACCATAAATAACTTTACTCAGGATTCCAATCATCAAGATGGGAGAATATGACCTATGGTGCATGAAGATGAGGCAGTACATTGCCATTAAAGACCATGCTCTATGGAATGTAATTGTCAATGGCAATGAAGTAGTTCCAGAACCTGTAGAGATTGCTGGACAACCTAAACCACCCAAAGCTGTCTTACCAGCAGCTACCATAAGGAGTCAAGAGAAGGCTCTTAACATTCTCTTATCTGCTATACCTGATGGACATCTACTGAAATTCCATGATGCTAAAGATGTAAAGCAACTCTGGGCGGCTCTCAAGACAAGATTTGGAGGGAATGAAGCTTCTAAGAAGATGCACAGAAATCTACTAAAGAAACAGTTTGAAACTTTCACAGTTGGTGAAAGAGAGGGTCTTGATGCTGCATATGATAGATTTCAAAATCTCCTCAACATGTTGGAATTATACAAGGCATAGGTATTTGTTGAAGATGCTAATCTGAAGTTTTTAAGGAGTTTGCCATCTACATGGCATGTGATTGCTACAATGATCAGAGGATAACCTGGTTTGGATGTCATGGACTTTGATGATCTCTACAACCATCTAAAGGTGTATGAGCATGAGATGAATGGTCAGACAAGTTCTAAGTCTCACAGTATTGCTTTTCTGTCATCTGAAAAGAGGGGCAGTACTTCCACCAAAAGTACTGCTTCTCCTACTCAAAGTACTGTGGCTCAAAGTACTATTTCCTATACTGCCCCTACCTATGCTCAGCAAGCCCTACCAACTACTACCATGCACTCAGATGAAGTTGTGTGCTCTTTCTTTGCTCAACAAGCTTCCTTACCTATCACTTATGAAGAAGATCTCTCACAGATTGAAGAGGATGCTCTTGAAGAAATTGATATCAATTGGCAAGTTGCAATGATCACTGCAAGGATCAAGAAGTATATGAAGAAGACAGGAAAAAGCATTGACTTAAATCCAAAATAGGGGATCACTTTTGACAAATCCAAAATTGAATGCTTCAATTGTCAAAAGACTGGACACTTTGCGAGGGAGTGCAGGCTTGCTAAGTATCAAGCAAATAGGATGACTGAGAAACCAAAGCTAGAGCTAAAAGAAATCCCTATCACTGAAACAAAGGCTTTGGTTGCTCAAGAGAATTTGTCAGAGGTTGACTGGAGTGAAGAGTTTGATGATGAACCAGTAACCTACTGTATGGTAGCTGTGGAAGAAGTAGTTGAAGATTCAGTGGAAGAATTGAACTGGAGCACTGCTTTTGATGAGGAACCTGAACATGCTGCTTTAGAATGCAGAGATTGTCTAGTAGGTTTTGATTGGAGCTTGGAGTGTGAAAATGATCCTGTTCTACTTGCAATGGTAGCTACTTCACCAAGTTCACCCCTATCTCTGAGGTATGCTCAAATTGTCATGATTTTTATCAAAAACTGCTAAATAGTTATGTGATTGAAAGAGATAACTGTGTTAGGGCTAGGTCTGAGGTAGCAGGTTATCAAATAACTTAGAATCTATGGAAGCCAAAATCTTAACACATGAAAATAATGAAGTGGCTTGGGCAGAAAAATGTGAACAACAAGATTATCAGTTAAAACTTAGTGAATGGAAATTAAATTGTAAGATTTCTAAAATTGAGAAATTGACTAAGGAAAGAGATGATTTGTTAGCTAAGTTTGCTGCTTGGGGAGAATCTGGACTATCTCATGTTAGTTATATTGAAAAACAGAGAAGAGCCTATATTAGAACTGGTCTAGGATTTGGTATGGACTTTACTAACATGGAAGAAAACACATCTAGTGATCAGGATGCCCTAGACTTAGAATATTTAACCACTAGTGATGATGAACTCATTAATTATGTTGACACATCTAGTAATGAGGATTCAGTTAGTGATTCACCTCCTGAGTTTAGGAAAGACACTGGTTATCATGCAGTCCCCCATCCCACTGGAATTCATCAACCCCCTAGGCCTGATGTTTCTCGTTTTGGTGTAGACAGTCTAGAGTTTAGGAAGAAGCTTATTGGACAATCTAGGTCTGAAACCCCCAAAGAAACTGTTGAAACCAATGTTCAAAGTCAAGCAGTACCTTCAACTCAAAGTACTGCTCCACAAGCAATACCTTTAGGAAAACCTTTTCAAAACAGTAATGCTAAACCTTTTTATGATAACTTTGGTCAAAACAGGATTAATCATTCACCTAGAAGGCACAATAGTTTTGGTCATAGACATAAAAGAAGTCACTTTGGAAATATGGGTCAAAAATTGTGTTTTGTGGGTTATAGTCCTAATCATTTAATCAATGATTGAGAACGTCACTCAGAATACCTTAGCAAATTTCCAAAGAACAGGTCTACAAACCAGAAACCTAGAGAGAACAAACCAATCTGGAATAATTCAAATAGGGTCAATTATAGCAATTTCTCACCAGACCATAGGTACCCTCACCAAAGAAGACCTTTTTCGAAACCACTAGTACCTTCACAAGCAGTACCTTCTCAAAGTACTGCTCAATCAAACCAAGGTACTGCTAACACTTCTTGGAACAGAAACCCTAGAAGATCTCGTTACTATCAACCTAGAAGAAATTACAATACACATAGGGTATCTAGATCACAGGAACCAAGTGTTCAAACCAAATAGGTTAAGAGAGAAAGTACTGCTGAGGGAAAAACAGTACTTTCAACAAAAAGTGAATCAGATGTTTTTGTGATACAAGAAAAAGAGAATGAATTTGCAAAAGAGAGTTCTACTAAAAATCCAGAAAGTTTTGAAAATCCACATGTTAAAAATCAAAAGATAATTCTAGATCATGTTTTGAAAAATAGTGGAAATTACGTACTCAAAGAATTTGAGTTTGTAACTCCACAAGGGGAAAGTCAGTAATGGATTGGGTTCCTAAAAGAAACTAACTCTCTAAATCTTTGTGCAGGGCAACCCAAAAGAGGAGCTTAAAAATCATTTGATTGTAGATAGTGGTTGCTCTGGAAGCAAGACAGGAGACAAGGAGATTCTGTCTGATTTTAGATCTATTAGTGGAGGACGAGTTGCATTTGGGAATGATCCCAATGGAGGAAGAATTACTGGGAAAGGAACTATCAAAGCAGGGCGTATAGATTTTGAGAATGTTAGATATGTGAAGGAGCTCAAATTCAACTTATTGTCAGTCTCTCAAATCTGTGATAAAAAGCACCCTGTGTTATTTACTGACACAGAATGTCTCATCCTTTCTTTTGAATTCAAGCATGTTGATGATAACTTGGTAGTACTTAGAGTACCAAGAACCAATGATGTGTATAGTCTGGACATGAAGAGTCTTCACTCTTACGGGAGAGCCACCTGTTTAGTGGCAAAAGAAACAACTGAAGAAGCACATCAATGGCATAGAAGATTGGGCCATGTGAATTTCAAGAATATCAACAAACTGGTCAAAGGCAATTTAGTTAGAGGTTTACCTTCAAAGACTTACAAGAATGATCATTCATGTTTGGCATGAAAGAAGGGTAAACAACACAAAGCTTCATGCAAGAAGCTTGAGGAGAGAACTATTAGAGATCCATTGGAGTTGTTACATATGGATCTGTTTGGACCTGTCTCTGTGGCAAGTTTAAACAAGAAAAAGTACTGCTTAGTTGTTACAGATGATTGCAGTAGATTCAGTTGGGTATTTTTCTTGGGATTTAAAGATGATACTTTTGATGCTATTCAAACTCTAATAATAGCACTTGAAAACCAATTAAGACTCAAGGTTAGAAGTATTAGATGTGATAATGGAACTGAATTCAAAAACAAGCTTATGGATGAATTTTGTGCTAACAAAGGAATCAAGGGGGAGTTCAGTATTGCAAGAACACCACAGCAGAATGGTGTTGCAGAGAGGAAGAATAGGACTTTGATTGAAGCAGCTAGAACAATGCTAGCAGATTCACAACTACCTATTCAGTTTTGGGCTAAAGCTGTAAGTACTGCTTGCTATGTACTTAACAGAGTCTCAGTCACCAAACCACAAATGAAGACACCTTATGAGTTGCTGATGGGCAAAAAACCCAACATTTGTTTTATGAATCCTTTTGGATGCCCTCTCACTATTTTAAACACAATTGATAATCTGGGTAAGTTTGATGGCAAATCAGAAGAAGGATATTTATTAGGCTATTGTACCAATAGCAAGGGCTTTAGAGTGTACAACAGAGTCACTAAGAAGGTTCAAGATTGTCTTCATGTTGAGTTTTTAGAAGATCAAGAGAATCAGAAGGGTAAAGGTCCTGATTGGATGTTTGATCTTGAAGTTTTGACTCCTTCTATGAACTATGTACCTGTCAGAGAAGAAAATCAACCTGTGTACAATGGAGAAGATTTACAGTATGTTGTTCATGGAGTTCATATGAGACTTGATGTTGTTCCTGATGAAGAACGTAAATCTGTGGATCCAAAGCAAAGTACTGATGCACCAAAGCAAAGTACTGATGAACCAAAATCTTCACTATCTGCTAAGGATCAAGCAATTCAAGAGACACTTAATCAGATGCTTTTTCAAGATGTAATGGTACACTCTTATTCTGATGAACAAAGAAGAGCTTATGAAGAAGCAAAGAAAAAGAACAAGACTGCTGAATATTCTTACAGTACTTTGGACAGTACTTTCGAACAAAGTACTGCAGCACCAGTTAATAGTTCTTTGGATGATTTGGATGATCCTATCATGCCTGGGTTAGAGGAAACTGATGATGAGTTTCAAGATGAAGGTATTTTCTCAGATTCCAATGAAGATGCTGATTTCACTAATTTGAATGATACTTATGGATTTCCACAGTCTCCAACCTTAAGAATTCATAAGAATCATCCTACTGATCAAATCATTGGTCCTTCTACTTCTGGAGTGATGACAAGACACAAAGCTAAGAGTTTTACTACACCTCACAATGCTTTACTTAGCTTTGTGTATAAACAAAACAGGCTGAATCATAAGGACTATCAAACCTGCCTATTTACTTGTTTTATCTCTCAAGATGAACCTAAGAATATTGCTCAAGCATTGACTAAAGAGAGTTGGGTTGAAGCTATGCAGGAAGAACTTCTTCAATTTAAACTTCAAGAAGTTTGGGTATTATGTGATCTTCCAGATGGGAAGAGAGTTATTGGAACAAGATGGGTTTTCAGAGTCAAGGGAGATGAAAGAGGCAATGTCATCAAGAACAAGGCAAGGTTAGTAGCTCAAGGCTACAGATAGGAAGAAGGAGCAGATTATGATGAAGTATTTGCTCCTGTTGCAAGGATTGAAGCTATTAGAATATTTCTTGCTTTTGCTTCATATATGGGATTTCAGGTTTACCAGATGGATGTCAAGAGTGCCTTTCTCTATGGCACTATTATAGAAGAGGTGTATGTTAAACAACCTCTAGGTTTTGAAGATCCTACACATCCTAACAAAGTCTACAAGGTGGTTAAGGCTCTTTATGGCCTTCATCAGGCACCTAGAGCTTGGTATGAGAGGCTTTCCACATTCTTATTATGACATGGTTACAGGAGGGGAGCTATTGACAAGACTTTGTTTATCAAGAGAGACAAGAAGGATATCATGTTAGTTCAAGTCTATGTTGATGATATCATCTTTGGAGCTACCAAACAGTCTATGGTTAAGGAGTTTGAGCAACTGATGCAGAAAGAATTTCAAATCAGTTCAATAGGTGAGTTAACTTTCTTTTTGGGACTTCAAGTTAAGCAGTCAAAGGAAGGTATTTTTATCAGTCATGACAAGTATGTAACTGACATACTTAAGAAGTTCAGTTTTGATGCTATGAAGCCAGTAACTACACCTATTAAATCTATCAATTCATTAGGAAAAGATGAAGATGGATAACCTGTTGAAGTCAAGTTATACAGATCCATGATTGGTTGTCTTATGTATCTCACTGCATCAAGGCCTGATATCATGTTTGTTGTGTGTTTATGTGCAAGATATCAAGTCTCACCAAAGATCTCTCATATGAATGCAGTTAAGAGGATTTTTAGTTATTTAAAACAACAACCTAAGTTGGGATTGTGGTATCCTAAGGATTCACCTTTTCACTTGGAAGCTTTTTCAGATAGTGATTATGCAGGTGATAACTATGATAGAAGATCAACAACTGGAGGATGCCAATATCTTGGAAGAAGATTAGTCTCCTGGCAATGTAAGAAACAGACAATTGCAGCAACATCCTCTACTAAAGCTGAATATGTGGCTGCTGCAAGCTGTTGTGGACAAGTTTTGTGGATGCAGAATCAACTCTTGGACTATGGGTTCAATTTTAAGAATACTCCTATCAATATTGATAATGAGAGTACTATTTGTAATGTGAAGAATCCAGTTTATCATTCCAAGACCAAGCACATTCATATTAGACATCACTTTATCAGAGATTGTTATGAGCATAGGCTCATTAATGTGGTCAAGGTTCACACAGATGACAATGTGGCTGACTTACTCACCAAAGGCTTTGATGTTTCAAGATTTAATCATTTGGTGGTGAGCATCGGTATGATTAACTACTGAGCTATATTTAAGGGGAGGACTATTAAGTATTAGTATAGTCCTATGCATTGCTTGAGGGGAGGAAATTTATGTATACTTAGTTTGTACAGAGAAATTTGGGAAAGTACTGGTTTTGATTTCATGAAAGTACTGCTTGGAAAGTACTGCTTTGGAAAGTACTGCATACGTGGAAGTACTATTTGTCGTATTAAAGTACTGTTCCAATGGTAATATTGAGGGGTAATTGCTACTAACGGTAACTTTGTTATTATGGGCTGTGATTTTTCAAATCCCACCTATAAATTACTATTCTCCGAATTTCCCTCTAATATTGATACATTAGAATCTTTTCCATATTTATCTCACTTTTACCAATAATATTCGTCAAATCTCTTACTGTGATCAATTAATCATCAATGGCGAATCGCAATACAGTTTCAAAGCTCAACATGGTGGCTAACTTAGAAAAGACTGAGGCGAATGTGGCTTTTTATGATATCATTGATTATCTTACTGGGTCACCAATTAGTTATGCTCTTTTAGTGGAACCGGATATAATTGAACCCTGGATACAACAATTTTGGGGTACTGCTAGGGATCATATGGAGAATGATGAATTTTATGTTCAAGCTACAGTTGCTGGAAGAACTGTGAAGATTACTGAAGCCTCCATTCGTGAAGACTTATTGTTTAATGATGAAGAAGGGGCTATTCGTTTTGATAAGCAACTGATTTAGGATACATTTAGGGACATTGGCTATGAAGGGTCCTTAATAGAACAAACATTCAAGAAACCCTTATTTTGTCCTCATTGGAAGTTTTTGGTTCATGTGTTACTTCATTGTATAAGTGCTAAAAGTACCTCTTGGGAGCAGTTTGGGTCAAATATAGCATCTGCTATAGTTGGATTAGCTACAAATCGTATTTTCAAATTTTTCAAGGCTAATTCTGGATGGAACGCTCTCACACATCTCACATGGATCCAAATGGTTAATGTACCCAAGGTTTATACATGTTTTGTTGAACAAGCAACTTGCTAATGTACCAAAACCTACAAACTTACTACCTGTTGTGGTACAACAAGCAAAGATTTTTACCTTTATGGTGAGAAGAAGTGATTTATTCAGAGGTCAAGACACTCCTTTAACTCCTTCTATGATGGAAGTTGTTCAGGCTATTAGGGATGAAGCTGGAGAGGATGAAGACAGTGAAGGTGATGCTTCTTCACAAAGTGCTGCATCACAAGGTAATGCATCACAACGTACTGCTTCGCAAAGTACTGGTCAAGAAGATATTGCAGTTCCACCTCAACCATCTCCACAAGTATCTCCACAAGCAGAACATTCATCATCTGGAGGAGATGAAGCACCTATGGAGCCTGAGGGTCAAGTTCTCAACAACTATGCTTTATCAAGAGAATTGACTAGACTAAAGAAATCTTTTGAAGAGCAAGCTACAGAAATTCGGAGGTTGAAGCTCAAGTTTAGAAGGTTAAAGAATTTTGTTAAGCCTTTTTTTCAATGTTATCGCTTATGGGTTATGGAAGAAAACAAGCGACGAAGGCAATTTAAGAAGGCGAATAAAAGCAAGAAAGTTCCTAAGCAATCTTCAATCAAATTGGGGAGGAATTTAGAAGAAACGAATTTGAAAGAAGATACTGAAAAGAAGAATGAATCTCAAACTACTGAAGCAGCTGATGATACTGAAGAACAGATTATTGAAAGTACTGAGAAAGAAAAAGTTCAAAGTACTGAGGAGCAAGTTATTGATGTTCAAAATACTGATGATTAAGGTACTGCTGATCAAAGTACTGTCTTTCAACAATGAACTTACACGCAAGAGCTGATTACTCCAAGGCTGTTAGACTTTGAAGAGAAAGCTAGTCCTTCTACGACTGTATTAGAAGAAGAAGTTGGTCCCTCTACTATTTTACATGAAGAAGAAGCTACACCCAAACATACTGCAAGTGATGATGAAACCATTGCTGAAATATTACATGATTTATCAAAGCCAAGGGGTGTTAGTTTTTCTGAAGTTGCAGAGGAACAACCAAGAGCTTCTCAATCTGCAATAGATCCTAAAGATAAAGGTAAAGGCATATTGGTAGAGACAAAGAAGAAAAAGAAACTTTCTCTAGCACAGATAAGAGCTGCTCAAGTTGCCTTGAATGAAGAAGCAGCTAGAAAGTTTCAAGAGGAATTAAATGCTAAAGATAGAGAAGCTAAGGAACTTGAAGAAGCTCATAATAGAGAAGCAGCTAAGAAATTGCAAGAGGAATTGAATGCTGAAGGTGCTGAAACATTAGAGTCACCTATTCTTGTTTCTTTTCTACCCAGAAGACCAAATCGAGCTAAAGACAGAAAAGCAATGATGGCTTATCTAAAAAGTCAAGGGTATAAAGGATTGCAAAAGCTGAATTATGTTGAGATGAAACGATTATATGATGCTGTTAGGGAAGGTTATAAGAAAAGTGTTGCAAGTATCAAATATTTTAAAGATGATGCTACTTGGACTGAAGCAGATAGAAAGAAAAGCTTAAAAAGAAAAAGAAAAATTGAAGTTGAAGATTCTCAGTCATCAAAGGAAGAGAAAGTTGAGTTAAGATCTGCTACTAAGGATGATTGAGAAATTATCTAAGAATAGTGGATTTTGAGTATTCTAAAGAAGATGCTGATATGAAGATGAATAGATCTCAAATTAGTGCTTTTGAAGTTGTGGAATCCAAAGATGGAAGTTATCTGATGTTTCATAGAGAAGATGAAAGATTCAGAGTGTTCAACAGGCTATGGGATTTAATGCATGTTGAAACAGACACAGACCTTGATAGATCTTGAGCTCGTGGATCGTTATGTATGCCTATGTAATCACAAGCACAATAAAAGACAATCTCTACTACTAATGTTTATCAGCGGAATATAAACACAAGTAACAAATAACTAAGAACTTCTTGATCCTCTATGGATATTTATATTGACTAAAACTGAGTTTTTCCAATCGGTGCATAAACCTTTCTAATGTGTTCCTTTTATAGATAAGGAACCCTAAACAATATCACTAAACCGTTTTCCAAGAAACGTATAATCATAAAACTAATAAAGATATACACAATCACTTCCTAATAAAGCTCATGTATATCCACAATAAATAAACTAAACACGGAATAAACACTTCCGCAGAAACTAACTAATCACTATTATACTTCAGCAGAATAAGTCTTCGGCAGAATCCACTTCACTTCAATAGAAACACTTCGGCATTAAGTTCAGCAGAATCCAGACTTTCACATAATTCCCAACAATCCTCCCCTAAACTGGAATTTGACTTGTTAAGTTCCAGTTTCTTGATAGATCTTTCATCACCAGAGGATTGGAGACGAACATCAACAGCAAAGAATCCAAAAAGAACATCTCTATGATGAAGAAACTCTAAAACTTCATATCTTTGCAGCAACACAGGACAAGAGGTACATCAAAACAGATTAGTTTCATACTATTCTCATCACATCCAGGTGTGTTAACTCCTGTGAGAGGTGAATCATTGAAAATAAATGGATTTGATGTCTCTTTACCAATAGCCATCACTAATGGAGTAGCCAAATGTTTCAGTTCGAAAACCATGGTACACTGATAACCATCTGATTTATTAGCAAATCAGAAACTATATAAACGGATTTGATATGTCTTTACCTGTAGCCGTTTGCTCAGGACTAGTCAATTCTTAGAATTGGTGAATTGAGAACCAAATATGGAATGCCACTGCCTTTACCACAAGCCATATACAAGTGGGCTAGCCAATTCTTGGATTCCAAATAGGAATAAACCATGGTGAATTGAAAACCATACAACACTCAGCAATAAAGCATAGGTAGTTGCATACCTTATGATTTTTAGCAAATCATTACAGCTATCAACAGATTTGATGTGTCTTTACCAAAGCTGTACCCTTTGGACTAGCTAACTCTTTGACATACACAAAGTATATCAGGTGAGTCAATAACCAAAAAATATACAACAAACCTGCAATAAAAGTTAGATAAAACCAAAATAATTTTTTTTTTTTTTTTTTTTTAACTAAGAAAATAAAGAAAGAAAACAAATATTACAAAATATTACAGTCAAGATGAACCTTTACGAGATAGAAGTTGATTCTTAATCAAACCAACACATTGAGTAGCATGAAGGTCATCATTGCCAACCGGATTAGGAGGCACCTGCAACTTGTGTTTGAGCAACCTTTCCATAAAAATATCAGATAAAGGATAAAGCTTATCTGATAGCATGCACAAAATCATCCCACATGTAGTCTGAACTACATGAACACAAGGCATAGGATAAAATTGCCAACTCTCAATCTCCCATTGATGAGAATTCTTCCAAATAGAATACCCTTTACCATGTGGAGAATCAGAATCAAACATAACCTGAAGATCTCCCAACAGATATAAACCAGAACCAGTTGCTGGATGAGACTTATAATACTGAATAACATGATCATACAGCATTTTCAAATCATGTCTATTCACTAAATGAAGAATATCCTTCAAGAAGTTAAACTCAATTTCAGTATTATCCAGCCTATAAACAGTGTTAAGCTTTCCAGCTTTCCAATCAACCAAGACCACATGAGTTCCTTCAGGAAAATCATCAACAGTTCCAGTGTTAATAAAGGTAGACTCATCAGCCTGGAGATCTAAAGTAGTATCCCCTGTACCATGTTTCTTAGCCAATCTATCCAAACTTCTTGTAACCAAACTCTGCTTTCCCATATCAGCAATGTTATCAGTATCAAGTTGTAGATCAGTTTCCTGAATCAAAGAATCACTTAACTCCACACTTGACAACATTTCAGAAGAAACCAAATAAGATTCAGCAGAAACATCCATAGCAGAAGAAGTAATAGCATCAGAAGATGTATCAGAAAGAACAACTGAAGATACCACCGAAGGCAAAACATCATCAAAACTATCCACAATTTCAACTGTTCTCTGTCTCTTGGCTGTAGGAACCTCAGACACTGAAGCACTATTTGCCACATGAGAAGAAGTAGAACCAGAAGAAGAAAGTTTCATAACCATATGATACTGTCTAATTAAAGCATCATCAGATAAAGTCATGATTTGCTTCATTGTCATCCCAGAATTATACATAGCAGCATTCTTCACAACTCTCCTCATATAATTCCTCTTCTGAGCAACAGTCATAGGTTTTTCTCTTTTGGCTTTATTTCTCTGATCAATAAGTGCTCTTCTCTGTGCAGCAGATTCTTTCTTCCTTTGATTACCAAGTGCCACCATTTTATCCACAAAATCATCATCATTAAAAGATTCTCCTAAGATAAGTTTTGCTAGATCAGGATCAGAAGCACCTTGAGAAATATAACCATCCCATTGATCATCAGTAATCGTAGGAAAGAATGCATCAAGTTCTAATTTCCTTTTAGGAGACAAATCAGAAGCATACTGATCTTGAAGAAACTTAGCCACAACCCGACTCTTCTGGATATTCTCATAATCAGCAAACAAGCCAGCCTGAGCTCGATATTGTTCTTCAGTCACTCTTCCTGATTTAAGCAGATCATCAATCACAGGGTCCTGTAATTTCTCAGAAGATGTCTCAGCAAAACCAATTTCAACAGAACCAATGTTAGCTTCAGAAGAAACAATCAAACCCACATCAGAGGAAATAGGTTGAGACAATTCCTCAACAGATGTAGAGAAAACTTCAGGAGAAGCATTCAACTTATACACTCTTCCAGCAAGAAAAACCTCTTCATCATCTACTGAAAGTGAAACATTTGAATGTTCTGTTATAGATGAAGTTTGACCATCAGTAGTAACCTCTTTCACTAAACCATCAGTAGATGCATCCTCCATATGTAGGTCCTTTGAAGTGTCAGCAGATACCTTATCCAAAGTTTGTCTTCTTCTTTTGCTAGTATAGAGAATAGGCTCCTTGCTAGTCTCCTTTCTTCGTGAAGATTTAGTAATAGGAGAAGAAACATCAGATGTAAGTGCCACATCAGCCAATATATCAAGAGATTCATTCAGATTCTCTTCAGCCTCCTCCTCAGAAGAAACCACACTTTTCTTTTTACCCTTCTGACTTAGTAAATCCTCCAAGTGCTTAACTTTATTCTCCAATTCAACAATCTTGTTACCAAGAATAGACTTGGTTTCTGTAAGTTCTTTCTTAAGACCAGTCACCTCACTTGTAAGCTTGTTCACCAGATCATATAATGAGGTAAGTGAAATAGGATCCTCAGAAGCATCATCTGATTGCTCAGTTGAAAATGGAACTTCAGTAGACTGTTCAGGAGCAACATTAGCCTGATCAACATTAGAACATCCTTCACCAAATTAAGTCCTAACAGGACTAGGTGTAGGCAATCTGTCAATATCAACCTGAATTTCATCAATTTGATCCTGAACTACTTCAATAGGACCTTGGATAAATGCTGGACTAGGACATGGTCTCAGAGAAGGTATGGATTCCTCAGCAACAACAGAAGGACCCTCATCACCATCTACTGAAAGATTTCCATCAGTAGGATTGGAAGAAGGTAAAACTACATTAAGCTCATTATCAGTCTCATTCTCCTGAGGTAACATGGCAGCTAACAAAGGAAAATGTGTCCCTTCAAATTTAGTCCTCATAGTAGCAAATAACTTAGGAGTCAGAACACTTATGGGATGAAAAGCTTGGGTTTGTGTAGAAACATTCAATATCATCTGTAAGAACCTAGGGTACATCAAAAACTTACCCTTTTTCCTAGTTATGTTTTCTACCATATTATCAAAGATATACTTAGAGAAATTATAAGTCAAACCCTGAGATAAGCAAACAATACCACATCCCATTTGTGTTGAAAACTGATCCCAACCTCCAGACTTATTGCTCAAACATTGTATCAACGTATGAACCAAAAACCTCCACATAGGACAAAGCTTGTTTTTCAACCACATATCTGTCCTCGAACTTTGATATCCAATTGCTCTAAGCCCTTCAAGTACCATCGTAGAATCAGAATGATAAACACCATTCTCATCATCCAAGCGAAGTTGTCTTCTGATCAGTTCCTCAGTCACCACATACACTTGTCCATCAACACTTGCAACTATCTCAGTATCTCCTCTCTTTTCTGCCGACGCCCAAAATTGAGTAATCAAAGTTTCATATATAGCATCTGGAGAATGCCAAAAGATGTGAGTGATCGTGCATATCCAACAGCTATTAGTGTGAAAGATGTGAGCAGCCATACTCATCGTGCTCATCTTTAGATGTTGGAACAGATGATATGTAATAGATTAGGACTATTAGATCATGTAGATGCTTTTGATGTTGCTAGTACTCTGTAATCTGTAAGCTGTAAACTGTTTCTTGAATGAATGAATGATCTATTTGCTTCTGTACTTCTTTTGATTGAATCATATAACTTCAGTACTTCAACTTCAGATGAAACAAATAACACACTTCAGCACAATGAATTCAGTGGAAACCAGCTTAAGCTTTCTTGACCATATCTCAACTGATCAGAGACAACCATACTGCAAAACAAACACAGAAACATACACACACCAACACAGAAACACACTAAAATTACATTAGCAGGTTAGAGTTAGTTAAAATCTATCAAATATACAAAATTACATAGCAAAATGCAAAGTTATACACAAATCCTCCCCTGAGGCATATGCCTCCCCTGAGGCCTATGCCTCCCCTTAAAATTTGCAGTTAAGGGTTAAGCATGCCAATATGGACCACAAGGTGTTGAAACCTTGGTCCTTCAAAAGCCTTTGTTAACAGATCAGCCACATTATCATCAGTATGTATTTTAACCACATTTATCAAATTTTTATCATATGCATCTCTTATAAAGTGGTGCCTGATTTCAATATGTTTTGTTCGACTGTGAAAAACTGGATTTTTAACAATGCATATGGTACTTTGATTATCAATAAAAATTGTTGTGTTCATGAAATTATACCCATAATCCAACAACTGATTTTGAATCCAAAGAACCTGTCCACAGCAATTAGCAGCAGCCACATACTCTGCTTCAGTAGATGAGGTAGCCACAATAGTTTGTTTCTTGCATTGCCAAGAAATCAATCTCTTTCCAAGAAATTGGCAACCTCCAGTGGTGGACCTCCTATCCAGATTAGCACCAGCATAGTCACTATCACTATAAGCTTCCAACTTAAAAGGAGACTCTTTTGGGTACCAAAGACCTAGAAAAGGTTGGCCTTTAAGATACTTAAAGATCTTCTTAACAGCATTGAGATGGGAAGTCAGTGGAGTAACTTGATGTCGCGAACAAACACTCACAGCAAAAGTAATATCAGGCCTGGAAGTTGTTAAATACATCAAAGACCCAATCATTGACCTGTATAAATGAACATTTACAGGTGGATCAGCTTCAGTGTTGGTCTTTGTCTTTGGAGCTTCGTAGGGTGTAGTAGCAGTCCTTACTCCCTCCATACCAAACTTCTTCAAGATGTCCCTCACATATTTGTCCTGACTAATAAAGATACCATCAGGTTTCTGCTGAACTTGAAGACCCAAAAAGAAAGTCATCTCTCCCATTGCACTCATCTGAAACTCTCCCTTCATAAGCTCCTCAAACTCCCTGCACCAAGCTTCCTTTGTGGATCCAAATATAATGTCATCCACATAGACTTGCACAAGAATAATGTCGGTGGAATTCTTCTTTAGGAAAAGAGTCTTATCAATTGCACCTCTTCTGTAACCATGCTTCAGCAGAAATGTAGAGAGCCTAGCATACCAGGCTCTGGGTGCCTGATGTAGTCCATAGAGAGCCTTGACCACCTTATAAACATGATTAGGATGATCTGGATCCTCAAATCCTTTAGGTTGAGTGACATACACCTCTTCTTCAATTTCACCATACAAGAAGGCTCCTTTAACATCCATTTGATAGACCATAAAGCACATATAGGATGCATAAGCTAAGAAAATCCGTATAGCCTCAACTCTTGCCACTGGTGCAAATACTTCATCATAATCGATCCCCTCCTCTTGTCTATAACCCTGTGCAACTAATCCGGCTTTATTCTTTATAACAACACCCCGAGCATCTCTCTTATTCTTCAGAATCCATTTTGTCCCAATAGCATACTTGCCATCAGGTAGTGGTACCAATATCCAAACCTGCTGATTTTGAAATTGTTGCATCTCATCCTGCATTGCTTCAAGCCAACTTGAATCTTCAAGAGCCTGAGTAACACTGGTTGGTTCCACTTGTGAGAGAAAACAAGCAAACAGACAATGTTGATAGTCTGTTTGATTGTCTCTCTGCTGACTAGAGACATAAGAGACAAAAGCCACATGTCCATATTTAGAACGTGCCACAGTACCTCTAGTTCTAACAGGTGCATGAGGATCACCAATAATATTAGATTGTGGATGAACATTGTTGATCCTTGTAGTTGTGGTGGTGTTGACATCAATGGAAGAATCAAGATTAGTTACAGTAGGTTCAAAGTCAGTATCATAGGAAGGTGTGTTGAAGATGCCTGCTTTAGGTAAATGATGACCAAGATCTGAAGGTTTGGGAAACCTTGTAAAGGGTTCACCAAGATCTGTTGACACTTTAGTGGACATAGGAGTAGAGTCAACATGTCTTTCAGCCGAATTAGAGAGGTGAGGAGAAACAGATTCCCTTTCAGCAGAATTGGAGTTTCTGCCGAGTGCTTCATTTGAACCTTCTTCAACATTCCTCTCAGCATCTAGATTGGCTGCATACTCTTGTTTCTTTAGTCTGGCAAGGTCCTCAGCATAATAGAATTCATCTTCACCCACATCAGTATAATCTTTAGAAGTGTCACCTACAAAATTGTTAGGAGAGAAGGAAGGTACTACAATGGGTTGTTCATCATCAGACCCACTGTCAGAATTAGCATCCAAAGTGTCTGCATTAGTAGTTGGAGATGATTCAGAATCTGCATTTAGATCAGCCTTATGTCTAGCATAACCCAAGTAATCAGTCAAGTAGTCAAGATCAAATGACCAAACATGACCCTGGCCTTGAACATTAGGCTTGTCTTCAAGATACCTCAGATTCAATGTCTCCTCAATTTTCTTAGCAGATACATTGTAAACCCTGTATGCCTTACTATGAGCAGAATACCCCACAATGTAACCATCATCAGCTTTCTCATCAAATTTGCCCAAAGGATCACTGGTGTTCAAGATTGTCACCTGACAGCCAAACGGTTTAAGGTAATGAATAACAGGAACTTTTCCAAAGAGAAGTTCATATGGTGTTTTAAGATGTGGTCTAGTAATGGACACTCTATTGAGTACATAACAAGCTGTACCAACAGCCTCAGTCCAAAACATGGTAGGAAGTTTAGAGTCTGCTAGCATTGATCTAGCAGCTTCTATTAAGGTTCAATTTTTTCGTTCTGCCACCCCATTTTGTTGAGGGGTTCTTGGAGTGCTATAGTCCCCTTTTATTCCCTTTAACCTGCAGAGTTCTATTAGAATGGCATTTTTGAACTCTGTACCATTGTCACACCTAATTCCTTTCACCTTTTTGTTCAACTGATTCTCAATAAGGGTAATGAAGTCTTTCAAAACTTCAAATGTTTCATCTTTGGTCCTTAGAAAGAATACCCAACAAAATTTGCTAAAACCATCAGTGATCACCAGACAAAAATATTTATGATCAATGCTTCTCACTTGAGTTGGACCAAACAGATCCATATGAAGCAGCTGAAGAGGTTCAAAAATAATGGTTACTGCTGTAACAGGAACACCTTTGTAAGAGGCTCTATGCTGCTTTCCTTTGTTGCATGCAACACAGTTATGATCATTGGTGAATACCTTAGCAGGAAGACCTTGAACTAGGCCCAACTTAGAGAGCTGGTTGATGGTCTTGAAATTGACATGGGTCATCCGTCTGTGCCATTTGGTGGACTCATCCACAGATGCTTTAGCCACCAAACATGTTAAGTCACCTGCTGGTTTGACATTAGTTAAGTTGAATGTATACCAATTGTGACTACGAGGAACCTTCAGTAGAATTGAAGTATCTTCTGGGAGTTTGAAGTCTTTAGATAGCACAAGACATTCATCCTCTGTGAAGAGTACTTTGTTCTTAGTGTCACAGATTTGTGAGACTAAGAACAAATTAAAGTGTTGAAGTTCCTTGACATAATAAACATTCTCAAAGTCCAGCTGAGGTGTTCTGATGGTCCCTTTTCCAGTAATTCATCCATCACTCCCTCCAAAGGTTACATTGCCTCCACCTTCAATAGGTATAAAGTTATGCATCATGTCCCTGTTTCCTGACATACTTCTAGAACAACCACTGTCAACAATTCCAACATCTTTATGCTTAAGGGGATGATCCTACAACAACAAAAATATACAAAGAATTAGTACATTATGGAGGCTCAAGTCATTGCTGACTTGAACCTGCCTTGTGGATCATATGAGTTGTGCCATGTAGAAGTATAAGATCCACTATTGTTCTTGAGTTGCCAATGAAACTTAGATCTCTGTTTATTCCAAGAACAACATGCTGAGGTCTTGACAGCAGTACCCCAGTACCCTCTCCCATCACTCATAGGGTTAACATATCTAGGCCAAAAACCATTTTTAAAATATTCACTGGTTGGTTGAACATATGGTTTGCCAAAGGATCTTCTCCAAGGAAAAGAAGTATTATTATTAGCAGCTTGTGGAACATAAGGTGGTATATCATTAACATTGGTCCACATTGGTCTAGAATCACCACACCTACGCATTCTTTGCTCATGATAATCACAATCCTTAATTAAATGAGATTTACTTCCACACACAAAACATTTCTTCTGAAGAGAAGATTTATTCAAACCAAAAGAAGTATTCTTACAAGCAGAAGTATTCAAACCAAAACCATGAAAAGAATTGTTTTTAACAGTATTATTATGCAAAGAATTAAAAAGCAAGTCTTCAGAGACAACTGTCTTGGAAGGGCATTCCTCGGCAGCAACTCTGACATGCTTATTGGTAGTCTTGGGTGCAGGCAGGGGTGAAGATTTGGGAAGGTCAGACTTGTCATTTGAATCACACTCTGTAGACCCTTGCTTGGAGGACTTGTCACTGTTAACACAAGAGACAAAGTCATTAGAAGAAGTATTAGGGTCAGGCAAGTCTTTTGACTTTTTGCCATACAGATGGTATGATCCATCAAAGTCATTAATAGTGGAAAGGTCAATGGGCATGTGCTCACCTCTAATTGGTCCACGAACAGCATGTAGGTCACCTTCTTTCACAAAATTTGCTAGGCCTGCTGGTGTAGATCTACGTGTGTCATCCCTAGCTTCTAAGCCTACATATTTCTTAAAACCTAAAGCCACTGTAGAATTTGGAGCTTGACTGCTATAAATGAGACTAGCCAATTTATTACCATTCATCATCCACTCATTATTCCTAGCAATTTCCTCCTTAATTTTCTTCTTAAGCTCTAGATTTTCTGACTCTACATCTGCTCTTAACTTCTCAGACCATTTTAATTCATTTGTAGCACATTCGAGATCTCTTTCTAAAACACCTATTTTCTCACCATAAGCTATTTCATTCTCCTGTAACCAAACCTTTTGTCTTTCTAGTGTTTTTAAAGCCTGTTTATAAGCTTCTACTTCCACATAGCATTCATTATATTTTGGTTCCATAATATCATAAGCTTGTTTGAGTTCATTATAACGCTCACTACAACCAAACAAACAGTTTTGTACCTGAGAGATGCCCATCAAGGCAATCTGATCATGCCTATCCTCTGAAGTACAGCCTGCAATCAACCCAACATTATCAGGACCATCATTATCAGACTCCTCATGTTGCTTCCAGTCCACATTGCTATCCAGAGTGACCAAATCAGTTGATCCCTTTGACGTTCCTGCCTCATTCTGATACTGCTGATAAGAGGTGTATCTTGTCTCATCACCAGCTTTCCTGTCCTTGCATTCTCTGGAAAAGTGACCCATCTGTTGGCATGTGAAGCATTTAACCTTCCTCTTGTCAAACCTTGCTGGATCACGCCCTTTGAATCCAAACCTTCTTCCAGCTTTTCGCTCAAAACTTTTGATGTCCATGGAAAGCATAGCCAACTGCCACTTCAGCTTCATCTCTTCAAATTCAAGTGGGTCCACTTGATCAAAATCCTCATAAGCCAGATCCTGCTGAGGATCATAATCAGCAAAGAAAGAACCAAGAACATCTTCCATAATCCCACTGGATCTAGGGACAGAGTTTGATGAAGGAGCAGCATAAGATGAAGATGGATATGGGCTTGGACCATAGCTGGACTTTGGAGTAGAGGCTCCAACAAATGCAGTATGACTAGCAGTAGAAGATGATCGAAAAGGGCTTCTAACATCATGTTCAAGAGCTTTAAGTTTGTTATACAGCTCATCAAAGGTCATCATGTCCAAACCACCTTTAGCTTTTAAAGCTATACTTATATGTAGCCAGGATGGAGGTAAAGACCTCAGAAACTTAGAGTTACAGTCATCATTATCCGGCTTTGCCTGTAGCTGGTTTAACTGACTTAAGATCTTGTGAAACTTATCATAGCCCTTGTGAATTCCTTCCTCTTCAGAGATCTGAAAGTCCTGAAACTGTTGTCTAAGCATGGACTTCTTCAGCCTTCTCGACTCCTCATTCCCTCCGAACTTCGCCTTAATAGCTAACCATATATCCTTGGCGTCATGCATGAAGTGAAAATCACTCAAGTGATCCTCAGGAATAGCTTGCAGAAGAATAGTTCTGACCTTTGTTTCTCTCTGAACTGCCAGTAACTCTTCAGCAGTTTTGGGAGGAACATTAATCATGTTCCCTGCAGCATCCGTGGTAGTTCTCTTTAAGCTGTTCCCCTTCAAAATTACCTGCCATAGATTCCAATCAATGTTGGAGATCCAGTTGTGCATCTTCATAGCCCAAAGATCATATTCCTCCCTCTTAAGGTAAGGAAACTTAGCATTGCTATTAGACAGACTTAGTTGCTGCAGATGGGTGGAGTTTTGGTTGTTGGTGAGTTCAGTATCAGCATCTGAACCAGGCATGATGTTTTTGTTATGGTTGTATGGGTGTTAAGAAAAAGCTTGTCCTTAGTATCGTAGAGACTCTCACGAGGCTCTGATACCACTTGTTGAAACAGACACAGACCTTGATAGATCTTGAGCTCGTGGATCGTTATGTATGCCTATGTAATCACAAGCACAATAAAAGACAATCTCTACTACTAATGTTTATCAGCGGAATATAAACACAAGTAACAAATAACTAAGAACTTCTTGATCCTCTATGGATCTTTATATTGACTAAAACTGAGTTTTTCCAATCGGTGCATAAACCTTTCTAATGTGTTCCTTTTATAGATAAGGAACCCTAAACAATATCACTAAACCGTTTTCCAAGAAGCGTATAATCATAAAACTAATAAAGATATACACAATCACTTCCTAATAAAGCTCATGTATATCCACAATAAATAAACTAAACATGGAATAAACACTTCCGCAGAAACTAACTAATCACTATTATACTTCAGCAGAATAAGTCTTCGGCAGAATCCACTTCACTTCAATAGAAACACTTCGGCATTAAGTTCAGCAGAATCCAGACTTTCACATAATTCCCAACAATGCATGCAATTGATAGAGTGGATTTATTTTATCTATATCATTTGGTGCGAGATTACTTTAACATAATCCATTAGAAGGAATTGGTTTAGTATTGCTTTGGGATCTCACAACTATATGGGAAACTGAAGAACAAAGCATTGATGAAATTTGGAAGAATCAAGAGAATTGGGAAATTGTTAGCTGGAGATTCTTTGAAGAATCTGGTGTACATGTTCTAGAGCTGGAAAATGGAAAAATGATTCACATGTTTGCATATAGAAGATATCCTCTTACAGTTGAACTTATGAGGAGGATGCTAGAGCATGGAATGGAAGTTGAAGATGATAATGAAATTGCTTGTATGGTTATCAATTTGTTTATCAACTGGACTACTATGGCTGATGCTGATGAATAACTGGTATGAATCTTAATTGAAAATTATTTTTGATAAATCAGTACTTTATTCAAAGTACTGCTGATCAAACAGTACTTTAATCAAAGTACTGCTTGCAGTTTTTAACCAGTTAAATGATTTTTAGAAGAAGCCTTTTGTTAAGTAACAAATATTTTGAAACAAAGGTTGAATAAATGGTTTTTGAGATGGTAACATCAATAGGTTATCAATCCACCATTGTTACAAAAGGATTGGCTTATCCATGAGCAAACGGCTCTGGTAAAGATATCTCAAATCTGTTTTTAGTTGACAACTTGCTAATAAGTTGTATGGTAATCAACTAACCATATCAGTTAATGTGAAGAGTTAGCTAGCCCACAAGAAGATGGCTTGTGGTAAAGGCAGTGGAAAAACCATTATTGGTAATTAGTTCACCTGAGATAAAAGAACTAACTAGTCCAGAAGGGTACAGCTTTTGGTAAAGACAAATCAAATCTGTTGATAGCTGATGGTTTGCTAAAAAATCATATGGTTATCAATGTACCATGGTCTTACACACCAAAACATTTGGCTACTCCAGAGATAATGGCTTTGGTAAAGAGATTAAAATCCATTAAATTTTCAATGATTCACCTCTCACAGGAGTTAACACACCTGGAAGTGATGAGAATAGCATGCAACTTAAACTGAATTAATGTACAAATAGTCATATGTTGTTGTGTTGCTAAAAAGATGGAGATTGCTGGATGCTGCTGTAAAAAAATAATTCTAAAGATACTTTGATAAGCACAGAAACTACAAAGATACAATTTAAAGACAAAGACAATCATTCCTTGAAGCTGAAAAAGTGAAAGATTAATTTACAAAGGAACTTGAAGTCAAACAAGTAGAATTCAAGTTAGGGGAGGATTGTTGGGATATGAAAGTGCTGAAGATTGACAAAGTACTACAGAAAGATAAAGTACTGTAAACAACAAAGTACTGGAAAAAGTCAAAGAGTCAAATTACTGCTAAAGATAAAGTTAAAGTACTACTGTCGAGGTCAAAGTACTGCAAGACTAAATAACTGTTTTATTTGTTTATAGAAAGTCTTGTAACTCTAGAATATACTGTATTAGATTACTTGTCATACAAGGATACATATTGTAAACCGACTAGGGTTATCCTTGAGCCTATAAAAGGACCCCTAGATTGGCATTAGATGTACGAGTCTTAGAGTTTTAGAGAAGTTCGATATTCTCCGAATTGTTGAAGTATCTGCATAATAATCAGATTTAGAGTTAATAATAAAAGTTGTTCTTCTTAGTTTTGTTAAGTAAATTTCGCGTATTAATAAAGATTACTCAGTGTTTCATTGTTAGTAACTTAGGATTTATCCGAGGTTATTAAACCTTAAACAAGCTATTTAAGTTAGTTTGGTTAGAATACATCGATCCAACAAAAACCAAGATGTTAAACAACATCCCATGAAAGTACATACCCCACTTATACTTTTTCTATCAACGTAATCACCTGCATGGTCAAAATCTGCATATACAATTGTTTCTACTCCCGTGCCCTTAGGATACCATAATCTTAATTGTGTTGTACCCTTAATGTATCTAAATATCCTTTTTACAGCTTCTAGGTGTGATGTTTTAGGCTTTTCTTGAAACCTAGCACATAAGCAAACACTAAACATGATATCCGGCCTACTCGCCGTCTTCATCATTTGTGAGTTTGGTGTCGGATGACATTGGTGTCCTAATTGGTTTCGACTCTTCTAGACCGAATTTCTTTAACATCTCCTTTATGTATTTAGATTGATTAAATAAGATACCAGCTTCTACATGTTTGATTTGTAGACCAAGAAAGAAAATAAGTTCTCCCATCATACTCATCTCGAACTCGTCATGCATGATTTTAGAGAAATCATCACACATGTCTTGACAAGTGGATCCGAATATAATATCATCTACATATATTTGCACTATGATTATATGTGAATCTCTTTTCTTAGTAAAAAGTTTGTTGTCAACTAACCCCATGGTATAGTTGTGTTTAATTAAAAAACACTTGAGTCTATCATACCAAGTTTTTGGAGCTTGTTTAAGACCGTAAAGGGCTTTCTTTAATTTATACACATGTTTGGGTTTTTCAAAATCGATGAAGCCCGGAGGTTGAGCTACATATACTTCTTCATTAATGAAACCATTTAGAAAAGCGCTTTTGACATCCATTTGATAAAGCTTTAGATCACTAGCACAAGCATACGCAAGAAGTATTCTTATAGACTCTAGTCTAGCCACGGGGGCATAGGTCTCATCAAAGTCTATTCCTTCTTGTTGGTTATACCCTTGGGCAACGAGTCTAGCCTTGTTCCTAGACACTACTCCGTTTGCATCTAATTTGTTTTTATAAACCCATTTGGTTCCTATTATGGTTTGATTACTAGGTGGAGGGACAAGCGTCAAAACATCATTAGAAACGAATTGATTTAGTTCTTCTTGCATAGCCATTACCCAACTCTCATGTTCTATGGCTTCTTGTGTATTCTTAGGTTCTATAGTTGAAACGAAACAAAACAAGCTGCTTTGGTTTTGAACTTGAGACCTTAATGTTCGTTCGTTTAGCTTTCCTATGACTTTATCTACGGGGTGATCTTTGGACTCTTTAATGTTTATGACTTCATCATTTAAAGGTTCTTCTTCATTTATCTTTTTATTTATTACTATAACTTCACTTTCTATAATCTCGTCATCGACAAGAGGTGGAGAGGGTTTGGGTGGACTTTCATCAAATTTTATATTTAATGAATCTTCTACCTTCATTGTTTCTTTGTTTAATATGATGTAAGCTTTGCTATTTGGCGAGTAACCTATAAATATACCTTCGGTTGATTTAGAATCAAATTTTGTAAGGTAATCTTTAGTGTTATGAATAAAACATTTGCTTCCAAAAACTCTAAAGTTATTTAACGTAGGCTTTTTGCCTCGTAGTAACTCATATGGAGTTTTACCTAAGATAGGTCTAATTAAGACTCGATTGAGTATGTACGTTGAAGTATCAACGACATTACACCAAAATTTTTGAGGTTTCGATTTTTCATTAATCATGGTCGACTCATTTCTTGTAGGGTTCTATTCTTTCTTTCTACTACCCCATTCGATTGTGGAGTGCGTGGAGCCGAGAAGTTGTGAGTAATACCATTAGCGTCACAAAAGGCTCCAAATTGCACTTCATTATCGAATTCCCTACAATGATCCGTCCTAATGGACACTATAGGACTTCCTAGTTGTCTTTGGATCATTTTGCTTAATATTTCAAATTAATTAAAGGTTTCCGTTTTGTTCTTTAAAAATTTTGTCCATGAATACCTAGATTAATCATTCACTATGACCAAAGTGTAGTAGTTGCCTCCATAACTTTGGATAGCGGATGGACCAAATAAATTCATATGTAGTAATTCTAGACACCTAGTTGTAGACACCATGTTTTTAGCTTTATGACTAGAATGAGATTGTTTTCCTACATTACAAGCATCACAAAAGTGATGTACATATTTTAACTTAGGTAGATCTCTTACTAGATCTTTGGATGATAGTGATTGAAGAAGTCGTATGTTGGCGTGACCCAATATTCGATGCCATAAGGTCGAAGTATCATCCATTGAGGTATGACATAGTTTGTCTTTAGCTTCATTACCGATTTTAATGACATAGACTCCACGTTTCCTAATTCCTTTTCCTATGGTTATGCCATTTTTTAATATCTTACTACCGTTTTCGGTAAAAAGTACATTGCACTTTTTATCACATATTTGTCCTATACTTAAGAGGTTAAAGTTTAGGTTTTCTACATGACACACATCGTTAATGGTTAGAGATTTGTTAGAAATCGTACCTTTACCGATGATTCTACTTTTGCTATTTCCAAACACCACATTACCTCCATTGAAGGATTCATATGTGGAGAATAGATCTCTATTGCCGGTCATGTGCCTCGTGCATCCGCTATCCTTGACCCATTCATCCAGGTCTAGGTCAACCTTTAAGCATACCTAAGACAATAATAAACTCAAAAGTTTGGTTCCCATTTGTTCATGGGTCCATTAGTGTTAAACATCCCACTCATGTTAGACATGTATAGATAAGATGAGTATGCATTCCATGGAGCAAAGTTTTGAAAAGGAAAACCATTTTGCGTATTTGGATTCCATCCCATTTGATGATTACTTCTTGGATAAACGTTATTAGGTCTCCTAGATGGATTATGTTTTGAAAAAGATGGAGCTTTGTTTCTTGCAAAAGTAGGATTATATTTTGGAGGTGGTTGTCTAATGGTGAAATGAGTTGGTTTCTTCCTATTAACGATAAAAAATTCAGTTCTAGATGAGGAAGCTACGTTATTACCACTTTTTGCTACAGCAGATCTGCGGATCCCTGTCTGTACACTAGCCGGTTCCCTTTTTAGGGGATCCGTGGGATCCGCCACAACAGTGGCTGGTTGTTGAACACCTAAACTCATGTCTAATGGTGACATGAGTTGGTTTCTTCCTATTAACGATAACAAATTCAGTTCTTTACTTTCACAAGTTGATGGATCAAGTTGTTGAACACCTAAACCCTTTTGGTTTTACCGGTTTTAACACTATCTAATATAGTATCTAAAGTGTTCGTACTCATTCTAGCAATTTTAGAATCTAGATGATCAACTAGTGTTTGAAGTTGAACGCAAAGTTCACATTCACCACTTGCTATTTTACCCTTTTCTAAACATTTTAGTTTTGCTATTAATTCTCTGACTTCTTTATCTAAACATTGGTTTTGACTCTTTAAAAGCTTGTTTTTGTTAATTAGTTTTAAGCTAAAATTGCATAGTTTGTCATATTCATTATGCAATGAGTCGTTATCAAGTGATGAGCTACTATAGTATTCATGACATACGTCGTCATTTTCCATGAGACAAATTTCTTCGTCCTCCTCGACGCTCATTCCCCACGTGCCGCTCACGAACGCCTTTTGATCATCCCGTTTGGGACACTTAATAATAAAGTGGTTTGGGTCCCCACATTTAAAGCAAGTACGATCATCTTTTGGCTTTTCGTCCTCTTTGCTTTTCCGTAAGCCTTTCTTAACGTCATACGGTTGTTTGACGTATCTTCCCTTTCTTCTAAAGAACTTTTTAAAGTCTCTTACCGCCATAGCGTACTCCTCGTCGTCACTACTTGAGGAGGAGTTCTCTTCATCGCTTGAAGCCTTTTTGGCTTTAAGGGCAAGAGATTTGTGTTTCTCTTTCACCTTTGAGGCTTCGGAGTCTTTAGCAAGGACAAGCTCGTAGACTTTTAGGTTGCCTATGAGTTCATCGAGGGTGACGATTGTCAAATCTTTTGACTCTTCGATCGCCATCACCTTGGATCTCCACTTCGATGGAAGTGTCCTTAGATATATCCTAACATGGTTACGGCTAGAAATAGATTCATCAAGTGCTTGTAAATATGTAATAATAGTATTAAAGATAGTAAATGAATGATCTATAGTTTCCTCATCCGATATTGAAAATTGTTCATATTGTTGAACAAATAAATCAATTTTATTATTTTTAACTTGTTGGTTGCCTTGATGAGTTACAACTAAAGAATTCCAAATTTCTTTAGAGGTTTTAAGCATAGAAATTCTTTCGAATTCCTCTTTTGGTAAAGAATTATATAAAACCATTTTTGCTTCACTATTTTTAGAAAGCTTTTTCTTCAATTCATCATTTAGTTTATCATGAGGTATGTTAACTACATTCCCTTTATCATCTTTTGAGGTAGCCTCAAAATCGCCTTCAACAATAATGTACCAAAGATCAATATCTTTAGATTTCACATATGTTTCGAATCTATTTTTCCAATATATAAAACCATTAGTTTCATGTAGTGGTGGTCGTTGCATAGATTGCCCATCCTTATAATTTTCAGAACCCATAGTGATCGAAAAGTTTTTAAAATACAATTTACTTTAAAACTTTTATAAACTTAGCTCTTGATGCCAATTGTGGAAAAATAGAATGGGGGGGTTGAATAGTTTTGCCGATTTTAAGTTAGTTTCAAAAACTTTAGATTCGTTAATATGTGAGATCTTATGGATGTTGGGAAAGTATAGATCTAATGATAAAGCAAGTAAATAAAGTAAAGCAAATGGATAGAAAAGACACAACCTATGTATAGTGGTTCGGCTACAAGGACACCTTCCTTGCCCTACTCCACTCCCCGAGTCACCTACTCGAGAATTCAAGCACTATGCCAACAAACTCCTTCACTTGGCGGAGAAGCCTTCATAACGTTTCTTACACCTTTTTCCGGTACAAAGCTAGATACCGAGTCCGTAACACGGTGGGCCAAACCAACACGACTATTACACAACAAATATGTGAAATATCAAGTACAAGATCTTCGCTACAGAAATCTTGCGGAGTGACAAACCAATCAAGGACCCCTTACTTGCATGACTTGTAGAATGCTCGTGATCTCGCCTTAGAGAAAGACCTATATGAGGATCACAATAGAAAGAAAGAAGAACAACTCTCTAGATCAAGTGATCTATATGTTAGAAGAGAATGAGAGTGTTTGAGAGATTTAGCAAGAAGAGGGGTGAGTTAGAATGAAGAAATGGCTCTCTATTTATAGGCAAAATCTTCCACTGTTCCCCGGATCCCATGGATCCCTCCCATTTGGGATCCGTCTAGTGTAATCCTAGGGATCCGTGGGACGCTCCTCTTTGCCCATGGGTTTTTTGGTTATGGGTCATGGGTTGGTCCATGGTTTTTCTTTAGATTCAATGTATCTAAGTATACATTGTATCTACTCAACTTGGGTATGGGTTATGATCCATTGGTTATGGTCCATGGGTTGTGGTTTTTACCCATCCTAATAAACTATTACAACAAATGCTTAATTACTACATTTTTGTTTTTATATGGCTATATGTATATGCATTACAAAAATAACATGTATCCTTATAATTATACTTAAGATAACATTATATTTGATATCAACAAAACACAAAGAAATCGCAAAATATTAATAAACGTTTTTACGGTTTATTTGTATTAACAAGGTGGTTTACGTCAGCCATCCTGAAGGTTTTGTGAATCCAGAGCATCCTACTCATGTTTATCGCTTGAAAAAGGCCCTTTACGGTTTGAAGCAAGCTCCTAGAGCATGGTATGACACGCTATCAAAGTTTCTTCTATCAACTGGATTCAGCAAAGGAGCAGTTGATCCGACATTGTTCACCAGAAAGACAGGCAAACATTTAATCCATGTTCAAATCTATGTTGATGATATTATTTTTGCCTCGACCGACCCAATGGAATGTGATTGTTTTTCTAATGAAATGGGCTCAAAAATTCAAATGTCAATAATGGGACAAATGTCATTTTTCTTGGGATCCAAATTTCACAAAGTCCCGGAGGCATTTTTATAAATCAATCTAAATATGCAAATGAGATTTCAAAGAAATTTGGATTTGATTCTTGTGACCCTGTTGACACTCCCATGATAGAGCGTACCAAATTGGATGAGGACCACTTAGGGATCATGGTTGATCAAACGAAATATCGTAGTATGATCGGATCCCTGATGTACCTCACAGCCAGTAGACCAGATATTTTATTCGTTGTATGCATGTGTGCTAGATATCAGGCCAAGCCTACTAAAAAGCACCTTGAAGCGGTTAAAAGGGTCTTTCAGTATCTCCAAGGAACCATTAACATGGGTCTTTGGTATCCGAAGGACACTGGTATGTCACTAACGGCCTATGCAGATGTTGACCATGCAGAGCGTTAAGATACACGTCGAAGCACATCAGGAGGTGCTCAAATCTTGGGTGATAAGCTTGTGAGCTGGTCTTTAAAGAAACAAATGAGTACTTCTATATCCTCTACAGAGGCTGAATACATAGCCATGTCATCTTGTTGTGCTCAAATCCTTTGGATGAGATCCCAATTATCTGACTATGGCTTTGAATTCAATAAAATCCCTCTGTATTGTGATAACAAAAGTGCCATTGCTCTTTCATGCAACAACGTTCAACATTCAAGAGCAAAGCATATCGACATTCGACATCATTTCATCAGTGAACAAGTGGAGAACGGTGTGGTGGAACTTTATTTTGTGAGGACTGAATACCAATTAGCAGACATCTTCACCAAAGCTCTTCCTAAAGAACGTTTTGAGTTTATTCTTCCACAACTTGGCTTGAAAAGCCTTCAACCAGAAACACTCAAACGTCTTCAGGAGGAAGACGAGGAGTAAAGGTTCTTGACTCTATCTGTTCTTGTGAATATTTATTCAAAAAGAAAAATACAATATTATAAAACCAACAAAAAGCAAATAGAAAAATATAAAACTTTCAAAAATCCATAAAAATTTGAAAAATTCGAAAAATTTCAAAAAATATTGTCATTTTGTCATGTTTTTTCTTGATTCAATTAATATCTAAGGTCTTTGTGCTGTCAGTCAAAGAGTGACACGGGTCTTTAGATGTTGTTCGAATGTACATAAATTGCTTTAAAAAAAATTGAGATAAAGTAAAAGAAGGTTTATTGTCAATTCGAGCAGTAACCCGGCTTTAAAAGAAAGAACAGAGCCATGCTTAATCTATAATCTTTCAAATCTCATGCTCTGATTCTAAAAACAAATGTTTCTTTATGAATATTTTTCCTTCTAACAATTCTTCTAAAAATATTTGTCATCTAATGAAAACAAAATTGTTTGGAAAATACCTCAGACTCTATTTTTGAAAATCATCTGGGCTTATCAGTTGTCGAAATCTCTATCCTTCAATCAACTACATTATGTCATTGATTGAGGGGGAGAATGATTTCAATTAAATCAAAAAGAGTATTTTTCAATCAATTGGCACTTAATCAAGCAAGGTATACTTTTGGGTAATCAAAATGAACAATGTTTTACAATGTGTATACAATCGGTACCAGACCTTGGTTATTGTTTTGTTTTCAAAAGATAGTTATGCATGTTTAAACAATGGATTTTAAAGTCTGAAAATCTGATTCTTATCAGTTGAAATGTTTTTCAAAAGCAAGTCACAATTCTCCTCAAAAGCTTTCAAAATTTAATTTAAATCAATAGAGCTCACAAATGTCAAATGATTTGAAAATTGTGATCGGGGGAGAATTTGTTATTTAAATTGGATATAAACTGATAATTCAACAAGTGGTTTAGAAACATATAAATAGGCTCTCCTCCCTGCATGTGACAAATGATTTCAAATTTTCCATGCACATGTTAAGGGGGAGCATCTATCTTAAACCAAATAGGATTGAAACGTGTTTGAGTTATCTCAAAGTGCAGGTTCCTTCCAATATGTGCAAAACTCTTTCAAATCTCGATGCACATATTGAGGGGGAGCAATCTTATGAAAACCTCATCCTTCACCAATGTAACGCCCCGACCCGCCAAGGGTAAAGGAATCACAAGTAATGGTGTCATATCAAAGCAAAACATTCATAACCAAAAGAAAGTCTTAACATAAATGCGGAAAAATCCAAGTCAAAAGACTTCAATACATAGGTCCCAGCGGAAACATAATAAACTTCAACATAATATCCGAAATAAAATAAGTCTAAAGGGTATTATAAGAAATCAAAGCTAAAACTCTAAGGTAAGTCCACTCAAGCACTCATCCCAAAGCAAACCCAGCTTCCAATGCTTAGATACCTGCCGCGGAAGAAAAGAAAAGTGCGGCTGAGCTTCAAAAGCCCAGTGAACAGATATGAAAGCAAAAGCGAATACTAAACGATAACGGATACGAAATAAAGTGAATGAGCAATAGCAAAATCATAATCATTTTATAAGCATAAATCGTAATTTCAAAAGATATTTATAGTCAACTACCACGAGCCCAGAACTTATATCAGATTACATTCATATTCACACAAGGCAACATTTGTAGGGGAGACCTACCAGAGTTATGAAGGACGTGCACGCACGCAGCATCAATCATCAGATAACATATAACATATAACAGATAACAGATCTAGGATGCATCCATACGCCCCTTCCTACATATTCACAAATATGCTTCACCATCCAGAGACGTGGCAAAACATCACTCTACTGCCCTAGAGTCATATCAGAGGTGCATCACTGATACGGACATGGAACCCCCATGACTAGTTAAATATTTGGCTCGGGTGTCAAACTATCTTAGGTCAAATCAGAATGTCATAACTGACATAGATCATATTTATCAGAAAATCATTCATATTTCCAAAATCATAGTTTTCATATCAAATAGTTCAAAATCAGATGTTTCATAATTCAGAAATCAGAGTTCAGATAAGCAATAGCTCAAACAAATCAGATTTGGGATTCATAGCAAAGGCTTAGGAAAACCTAATACGAAAGAAAACATTAAGAGAAACCTTTACTGAAAAGGTCAGAATATCTGTACCTTATTCCAACGCAAAGATCGAAAAGCAGAAAGACGAAAACAAAGGATTACTCCCTCTTCACAGAACCTATAGACATTAACGGTCGTCCAAGTTATTAATGATTCCATAATCGTCATAATGATCTTTTAATATTTAGTATCCATAATTAGTAATCTTTATACTTTAGGGTTTTATTAGTGAGTCTTAAATATTTTATAATCAATGTTGTAGATTAGGGTTTGATCAAACGGATACGAAGCAACGTGTAATGGATGATAATTGTATCCTCTAAGGAGAGATACATGAAACACATCATGAACATGCGATAACTGAGGCGGAAGTGCTAATCGATACGAAACTTCTCCTATACGTTCCAGAATTTCAAACGGACCAATGAATCGAGGACTGAGCTTGCCCTTGATTCCAAAACGTTTCACACCTCTAAACGGTGAGACTTTCAAAAATACCCGATCACCAACACGAAATTGTAAATCACGACGATGCTTGTTGGCATAACTTTTCTGACGAGACCTAGCCTCCTTCAACTTCTCTCTAGCAACAGCTACTTTCTCATTAGTGATCTCAATCATTTCCGGTCCTTCAATTAGACGTTCACCTACTTCATCCCAACAAGTAGGTGATCTACATTTCCTTCCATAAAGAAGTTCAAACGGTGCTGCCTTAATACTAGCATGCCAACTGTTATTATATGCAAACTCTACCAAACACAAATATTCATCCCAGCTGCCAGTCCATTCCAAAGCACAAGCCCTTAGCATGTCTTCTAAGGTCTGAATAGTTCTCTCTGACTGACCATCTGTTTGAGGATGAAATGCCGTACTAAAATTAAGTCGAGTACCCCAAGCTTTCTGCAAACCCTTCCAGAAACGAGAAGTAAAACGCGGATCCCTATCTGACACAATAGCCGTCGGAGTACCATGAAGTCTAACTATCTCTTGCTGAAAAATCTCTGACAATCTGCCAATACCATAATCCTTCCTAATTGGTAAGAAATGAGCTGATTTGGTTAGTCGATCAACAACCACCCAAATCGCATCATGCTTCTTCTTAGTAAGAGGTAGTCCAGTCACAAAGTCCATAGATATCTTATCCCACTTCCATGTCGGAATATCCAATGGTTGTAACAGTCCACTAGCTCTTTGATGTTCGATCTTCACTTGCTGACAAATCATACACTTCGACACAAATGTCGCGACATCTTGCTTCATGCCGTTCCACCAGAAATACTGTTTCAAATCCCTATACATCTTGGTAGAACCAGGATGAATAGTGAAAGGAGAACTATGAGCTTCAGTCATAACTTTCTCGCGAAGTACCTGATCATTTGGAACGCAAAGCCTATCTTCATACCATACAATTCCATCGTTATCAACCTTAAACTCCGTCTGTTTACCTTCTTCAACATTCTGAGCTACGGCCCACAACTCGCCGTCATCTTTCTGAGCTTCCTTAATTTGCAGTATAAGGTTCGACTCCACCTTCATACTAGCCAAGTATCCATTAGAACCTCGTACGCACAACTCAACATCCAAACGTTCTAAGTCACGAATAATCTTAGGCTCAATCTCAACACTTGCAATCATACCTGATTTCCGGCTAAGTGCGTCAGCAACTACATTAGCCTTACCAGGATGGTACTGAATGTTAGTGTCATAATCCTTAAGAAGTTCTAACCATCTTCTTTGTCTCATATTGAGTTCCTTTTGAGTGAAAATATACTTGAGACTCTTATGGTCGGTGAAAATATCACACGTCTCTCCATACAAGTAATGTCTCCAGATCTTCAACGCAAAAACCACCGCAGCTAACTCAAGATCATGAGTTGGGTAATTCTCCTCATAAGGTTTCAGTTGTCTTGAAGCGTAAGCTATCACCTTACCATGTTGCATCAAGACACAGCCCAATCCTTTCTTAGATGCATCGCTATAGATTTGATATCCTCCAGAACCAGATGGAAGAGACAAAATAGGAGCGGAAACCAATCTCCGTTTCAACTCTTCAAAACTCTTTTCTCTTTCATCCGTCCACACGAACTTTTCACCTTTCCTCATCAATTGGGTTAAAGGCAAAGCTAAACGAGAAAAACCTTCAACAAAACGTCGATAGTATCCAGCAAGTCCTAGAAAACTCCTGACCTCAGTCACTGTCGTAGGTCTTGGCCACTTAGTGATAGCCTCAACCTTAGACGGATCCATGGTTATACCATCAGCTGATACGATATGACCAAGGAAAGCGACTTGTCCTAACCAAAATTCACACTTCGAGAATTTGGCGTACAACTTCTTCTTCCTCAAAATCTCCAACACTATCCGGAGATGTTGCTCATGCTCTTCTTCAGACTTAGAGTAAACCAAAATGTCGTCGATGAAAACAATAATGAACTTGTCGAGGAACTCATGGAAAACACGATTCATCAGGTCCATAAACACAGCAGGCGCATTCGTCAAACCAAAAGGCATAACGAGAAACTCATAATGACCATATCTGGTACGAAACGCGGTCTTAGGAACATCTTGCTCCTTCACACGTAGTTGATGATAACCAGACCTCAGATCAATCTTAGAAAAGAACTTAGCTCCTTGCAGTTGATCAAACAAATCGTCTATGCGTGGAAGAGGATAACGGTTCCGAATAGTAATACGGTTGAGTTCACGGTAGTCAATACATAGACGTATACTTCCATCCTTCTTCTTCACAAACAACACAGGTGCACCCCATGGAGAAACACTAGGTTGAATGAATCCATTATCTATCATCTCTTGCAGTTGTTCCTTCAACTCCTTCAGTTCTACAGGTGCCATACGATACGGAGCTTTCGAAATCGGTTTAGCACCAGGAATCAACTCAATGCTAAACTCAACTTCTCGAGCTGGAGGAAGTCCAGGGAGTTCATCGGGAAAAACGTCGGTGAATTCACAAACAACAGAAAGATTTTCAATGTTAGGACTCTCCAAAGATGTGTTCTTAACAGATGCTAGAAAACCTTGACACCCATGAGCAATCATGGTTCGTGCCTTCATAGCAGAAATGAACTTAACAGATTTGAGTGGTTTAGAACCATGATAAACGAATTTAGGATGTTTTACGTCTCCAAAGATCACAGTTCTAGCATAGCAGTCGATGGAAGCTCTATGATAAG
The DNA here is from genome assembly GCA_019973895.1 of Chrysanthemum seticuspe. NCBI lineage: Eukaryota > Viridiplantae > Streptophyta > Magnoliopsida > Asterales > Asteraceae > Chrysanthemum > Chrysanthemum seticuspe. The sequence goes on from BPTQ01000006.1 coordinate 36,607,217, forward strand.
CCAACCAATCCATGCCTAGAATGATATCAAAGTCGACCATATCGAGAGGATACAGATGTGCATGGCGGATACGATCATCAAAACGAAGAGGACACTTAACGTATTTATGATCAATGATCATGTGACTTTTCATAGGCGTAGATATCGATAAGTGATTCGTTAGTGGTTGTGGCTTCATATTAAGTTTCTTAGCACATGTGACAGATATGATGGAGTGTGTGGCGCCGGTGTCAAATAAAACGAAGACAAAATAATCATCAATGAAAAGAGTTCCCGTAATGGTACCTGAAGTATGCTCCGCCTGATTCCGAGTAGTAGCATAGACACGTCCAGTAGTAGGTGGCGGCTTGGTATAGTTTCCAGGAATCGTCGAGTTCCTCTTAGGGCAATCCTTGATCTTGTGAGTAGTAGAACCACAAGAGAAACATCCACCAGTGGCCTTGAAACACGGTCCCGGATGAGCCTTTCCACAAGTAGTACAGATAGGTGGGGGAGGCAAAACTTCAGCTGTCCTTTGCTGACCAGAAGATCCTGAAGCACGACCCTGATTCGATCCTCGAGTCGACTGATCTTTGTTGTAACGCTGGTTATTGTTACCTTGATTCTGACGATCATTTCCATTCTTACCAGCAGCTCTGTTATCCTGACCCCTCGCCTCAGGGCGCCTAGAGTCCACATTCCTTCCCGACTGACCCCGCTGATCATAACTCTTATCCCCTTGTCCCTTCGAATCATAACTCCTGCTAGTATTTCCCTTATACTCATTACTTTGAGTCCTACCTTGAATCCGATCACCATCGCGATTACGCTTGTTGTAACCTGAACCCTCATGAAAGATCTCAATGTTACGAGCTGCATCATTGCAGGCCGACACATCCTCATAGTCAGTGTTAAGCAGTCGGTCCAACACCCACTTCTTCAGTCCCCATTTGAAATGCTTAGCTTGGCGCCTACCATCTCCAGCAATCGCTCCAACAAAGCTTACCAACCTCATAAACCTACTCATGTACTCGTTGGAGTTCTCATTATCAAACTGGTAGATCGCCTGATAATCCCTCTCATACCTTTGCTGTTCAGCATCAGGGAAGTAACGGTTATAGAAGATAGTCCGAAACTCCGCCCAAGTACAAGTAACATCGAAAGCATCTCCTCCTCGTGCTTGTTTCAATGCTTTCCACCAATTCAAAGCATCACCTTCCAATTTGAATGCAGCTAAACGAGTCTTAAATCCATCTCCACAACCCAGTACTTCAAACAGCTTCTCAACATGAGTGATCCAGTCCTCAGCTTCAGTGGGAGTAGCAGCAGTGCTAAAAGAAAGAGGCTTGAGCTTACCGAAACGCTCGAGCCAAGTATGTATGCCGACGGGTTGAGCACCTCCACCGCTTCCCAAAGGTTCACCAGTCTGATTCCGAATATTGTTGATCACCTGTTCCATCATCTCAGGTGTAGTCAAACCAGGGAAAAGAGAGTTGAGAGCATTCGCAATCGCAGCATCCATGTTAACAGCATCATCGTCTCCATCCGCGCCACCAGTAGTACGAGTTCGAACCATCTAAACGATATTCAAACGATTAGCAAAACGAACAAAGATGAGATACGAAATGGAAGTTCGCAGAAGGAAACCTAAGTCTACCCAATCCTCACAGGTCAAATCTTAACTCTAAGGGATAACTTAAGGTTCTTATGTTCACAGGTCCTGACTACAAGTCGTAAACCTGGGCTCTGATACCATAAATTGTAACGCCCCGACCCGCCAAGGGTAAAGGAATCACAAGTAATGGTGTCATATCAAAGCAAAACATTCATAACCAAAAGAAAGTCTTAACATAAATGCGGAAAAATCCAAGTCAAAAGACTTCAATACATAGGTCCCAGCGGAAACATAATAAACTTCAACATAATATCCGAAATAAAATAAGTCTAAAGGGTATCATAAGAAATCAAAGCTAAAAATCTAAGGTAAGTCCACTCAAGCACTCATCCCAAAGCAAACCCAGCTTCCAATGCTTAGATACCTGCCGCGGAAGAAAAGAAAAGTGCGGCTGAGCTTCAAAAGCCCAGTGAACAGATATGAAAGCAAAAGCGAATACTAAACGATAACGGATACGAAATAAAGTGAATGAGCAATAGCAAAATCATAATCATTTTATAAGCATAAATCGTAATTTCAAAAGATATTTATAGTCAACTACCACGAGCCCAGAACTTATATCAGATTACATTCATATTCACACAAGGCAACATTTGTAGGGGAGACCTACCAGAGTTATGAAGGACGTGCACGCACGCAGCATCAATCATCAGATAACATATAACATATAACAGATAACAGATCTAGGATGCATCCATACGCCCCTTCCTACATATTCACAAATATGCTTCACCATCCAGAGACGTGGCAGAACATCACTCTACTGCCCTAGAGTCATATCAGAGGTGCATCACTGATACGGACATGGAACCCCCATGACTAGTTAAATATTTGGCTCGGGTGTCAAACTATCTTAGGTCAAATCAGAATGTCATAACTGACATAGATCATATTTATCAGAAAATCATTCATATTTCCAAAATCATAGTTTTCATATCAAATAGTTCAAAATCAGATGTTTCATAATTCAGAAATCAGAGTTCAGATAAGCAATAGCTCAAACAAATCAGATTTGGGATTCATAGCAAAGGCTTAGGAAAACCTAATACGAAAGAAAACATTAAGAGAAACCTTTACTGAAAAGGTCAGAATATATGTACCTTATTCCAACGCAAAGATCGAAAAGCAGAAAGACGAAAACAAAGGATTACTCCCTCTTCACAGAACCTATAGACATTAACGGTCGTCCAAGTTATTAATGATTCCATAATCGTCATAATGATCTTTTAATATTTAGTATCCATAATTAGTAATCTTTATACTTTAGGGTTTTATTAGTGAGTCTTAAATATTTTATAATCAATGTTGTAGATTAGGGTTTGTTATATCATTTATTAAAGTCCATCTTTAAATGTGAAAATAGTTTTATAAGTTATAACTCACACATGAAATAACACTTACTATATTTAGCTCAAACCCTAATATACTCTCATTTACGTTCTAGGGTTTCTTACTCTTTAATATCTCATTAATATGCATTCATTTTACATGTTACGTCTTAATGAATCTCCACTTAACCTAATACGTAATTAATAACCTTCTTTACTTTTACTCTTTATCTTACACGTTTATGATTTCATGTGACCATAAGTTATTAGGGTTTAGTATACTTTATACGCTTCCCATATTAAAACTAGGGTTTATGTTTACGTACTCTTACTCATTAATTACACGTCTAAATCTCATGTATACATACTCTCAGTTCACCTAGGGTTTCGGCTAGCATATTTTACACAAGACCTAGCTCATCTCAACATGTTTCATATACAAGTTAATATGTTTTAAACCCCATTCGAAACTCATGCATGCCTCGTCCAACTCATGCATGTCTCGGCTCACATTAACTCAACATATACATGACCCGATTCAATATTACTTATCACTTACACGTTCCTTATTAATTATACGCTTAATATAAATTAGGGTTTCTAGTTTCCTTGGTTACCACCTCTCGGCCCAAAACAAAAAGAAAAGAAACGCGACAAATCAAATAGATCTCGACATATACATGCAAGGTATGTTAAAGGAAGATGAATAAACGTTATACCTTCACTTGAATAAGAAAAATCGACACCAAGGGGTGTTTGGGAGTTCTCGGCCGAGCAAAAGAAAAAGAAAAGGCAAAGCAAAACTAGGGTTCCAATTAAGTGATTATGTAATGTATTTATAGTTGTAGTATTTGAGTTAGAATAGGAAAGTGATTGGGTTTGGGTTGGCTTGGATCCGACCGAATACACACACACAAACAAATGGGCTTCGGCCCCCTCCTTGGCTCACACGAACACAACAAACATCCCTCTTGGGCTTAGGCTTGGCGCAAAACAAAACAAATGACACGAGTCCAAACGGCCCAACTTATTAGCGAAACATTTACATCCTTCGTCGTACCAAAGTCATTCACGAAATTATATTCATTAAGTTTTATTTATTAGGTTTTTAATTTCCGTACTTTATTATAAACGAGTTTTTTTTACGTATTTTATTATTCTTGGTTCCAAGGGTAATTTAGTCTTTATATAGGTTTTAGATTTTCGGGTTTTACACCCAAAATGCTTTATCTACTTGAATTGATCGGGAAGTGATGATGATCATTTTAGAAAAATGTTAAACAAAAGATTGGATCTTTCTTTCTCAATCTAAGATTTCAAAAGGCCTCTTGCCTCCATGTGTTTAAATGATTTCTAATACTTGAAGCACATGTTGAGGGGGAGAATTTCTAAAATATCAAAAACAATTAAGATACAAAATGCTTTGATTATAAATCACAAGTATCTTGATTGATTTTTCGAATGGTTTTCAATTGGTTTCAAGGCGGAAGAACAATACCAAAAGACCGACCAATTTTACTTTATGCATGGTGGTATAAGGATGATAAGGTTAGGTATTAGTTCCCATGATCCGCAAGAACCGGAGGGATCTTCCCAGGGACAAACCACTAGATAGTGTAGAGTCCTTAGGAATATTTAAAAAAGGAGAAAAGTGAGAAATGGGAAGAGTGCGGACTGAGACAGAGCTAGCACTGGAATAAATCCAACAAGGTTCTAGTTATGAAGTCTCGGTAAGCACTGAAGGGGTTGAATAATGAAAAAGAAATGAAATGAGAAAAGGGTGAAAAGAAATAGCCCTCCAATAATTCAAACTTAGGGTAGAAACCGGGTTCAATACATATGCTACTGGTGGTTACTAAGTTAACACTGGTATTGAAGATAAGACGTCATGGACCCAGTGACGCACTGCACTAAACTTCCCAAGCTACTCAAGTTCCTCTTAAAAAGGGCTTGTTTCATTCTCATGTGGAAGCTACATAATCTATCGTCTTTCTCTTAGAGATTGTTAATATTGAAGCAGGAGACCCTCTCCCTAGTCTCCGGCACAGGAAACCAAAAGAGCACTATTGAGTCTAGAGCCACGAGATTATCAATAAATCTCATTAGGACACATCATTTTTGAATACTCACAGTTTCACACAATGTGGAATGTGAGAATATATTTTGAGAGTCCTACGCATTATCCTTGTGGTATTGCCAAGACTTGTTGTGTCATCTGGACTTCATAAATGGAGCAATTCAATTTTGAATCATTCCTTGTCCAACAAAATGGATTGATGGATATCTTTGAAAAACCGGTCGTTGTGCTTAAAATCCTTTTCTCTAGCACATCGACTGTTTATTAATATTTCAAAATAAAAGGTGTTTATGATTGATAATTGATTTTCCTTAAAACTTCGGTGTATTGCAAAAACATGTTATATTGAGTAGTACACGATTGTTTTTCAAATCTCTTTTCATCAATCAGTGAATCTCAATTCGCTGGTTCACTCACTCCGTGTTGTCTTCTTTGAGACGTTCCAGTTTGAGAACAGCTAGAACAGTTGTGAAACCCTGTCAAGGAGATTCTTCGGAATTATACCAGATCACAAGCAGTACTTGTACTGATCAACGGGGAACCGTGGGCCGTGTACCTCAATTCAACGAAAGTGATCAAAGACACTTTCGTGTGTTTTATTGCTAACTATTGTTTGCAGGTACATTTGGACGGTTGCAGCTGATCAGAATTGAGGAGTCAATCCAAAGCCACATGCTCACAGCATTCACACTTAATTTGAAGAAGTCATGACTTGTGAATACCTACAAAACCTGGCTCTGATATTTTTATACTATGTTTACGCTACGCTGCTGCAAATATCATGAGCCAGTAAAGCTTCCGCTACTCTGATGAAAAGATGTCATGATCCAGAAAGTGTGAGCATGTCGGTCCGAAATTCACAACAGCCCATAATGGCAATACAACAATAGAGGATGAGTCAGAGATTTAATGTGGCTGATGATCTCAAAGTTTGCTCAAAACTCATAAACACGTCGATCAGTTAAAGACCTCCACCTGGATTAACCAAACATGCAAAAATGAAGAATCAAAGACTACGGGCTACAGAGCAAAGAACATGAACAAGAATCCAAGAACAATCTTAATGTAATTTCTGTTTGTATTCAATGTAATTTGAGGTGACCTCCCTTAGGGGGAGATTGTTAGGATTTGGTAAATCCAGTTATTAAAGTGTCGGTCACCTCAAGTATATGTAATCGTTAGAAAACTCGTAGTCGTAGTTATTTAATGTTAAGTAGTATTTAGTTATGTAACACCGTGGAGGACGGACGGGTCTTTACCCACTGTATGCCTGATCCACAGCCCGTAGGTGGCGTTTATGTAAGAAACTAAAAAAACCCTCTACCTCCCAAGGTAGAGGGTTGGAGCTCATAATAATACTTTTACTTTCTCTCACTAACTTCCCAAACCTCTAACTCTTTCTCTCTCTAAAACCTTAAGTTATACGCCTATTTATAATCATGATTTGATGTGTTTGTGAAATCCAATATGTTACACCAGGTCTTAATATTCATAGTATCTCATTATACCTATGGTCTACCCTAGTACACTAACGGGCAGTGTACCCGGTCGTGTGTAGTGTAGTAATCGGTAAAGCCGAGGTCATCCCAAGAGCTATGTGTGATGGATTATTACTAAGTATAGGTGTCACAGAATAATAATGGTTTCGATAGGGATTTAATTAATTAAACTACTAAAGCAGGATAAAGCAAATAAAAGCAAATAAATGGTAATTAAGGGATATCAATAGAGGAGAGTGGTGCTAACCTATTTAATCCTCCTAGCTAGTTATGTCTACGTCTACTTACTTGCAATTACTTCAGGTGGGGTCAAATTCGAGAGGACAGCATTTGGTCAATTCGCCCTAACCTATCAGCAAAGATGCCACCACAGGAGAAATCAGGCACACCGTCATAAGTCCTGTTGTTCCTGGTCCCCTAAGCCAAGTCATTAAGTACCGCTACATGCTAGATTTATAATAGTGAATGCCCGGCCGTAAGGAACTTAGACAAGCACCCCCTAATTCTTAAGTTCATCCAAACGATAGGTGATCAGTTGGTCAAATCGCACATTGTTCGATAGGCCTTTCAAAGGGTTTCCCGTCTAAATCCGCCGCCCCTCTGCGCGGTACTGGAAGGGCTTTTAGTGAGGTAGCGTTTCCACCCGCGCAGCTTTTATTTTATCTCGGCGCCCGCAAGCTGGTCATCCAACCCGATCTGCCAGGATTGGTAGACGTACACTTGCTTGGGTGCCGGGCTGCAATCAACAAAGGACTGATGCCATAGTTTTCAGCCGGGTTGTTTCCCTTTCATTTGGAAGCTTCTTGTTAATTAGGGGCTGCTTTACGTATTGCGCTCTTTGTCGCCCTTCCCTAGGGACCCAACTCTTTGCACATTCTATCAATCCCTTCCACCGAATTCCCATGATATACTTCCTTCTTCCGCTCAGAAATGACGAGGTTAAGAAGGAACTACCTGCACTTTGAAGATCCCAAATGGCTAATAAGAGTCTAATCGGTTTAAAATCCCACCTTTGGTATGCCAAATGGTCTGGGCAGGCTTCCACAAACTTCAAAGGACACGGGTTTTGGGTGAAGGAATGTTGTGAATGGTCGCGGAGATGGGTTATTAGTCGTCATTTTAGAACGACTAATTGTTATTAGTAGTCATTTGAGAACATGTTTCAGTTGTCGTAGCATCTGCTTTGCGCTTATGTTTTTGTTTTGGGGGGTAAAGGTTTAGGCTATGTATGGGCTTTTTGGAAACGACTGTGCGTGGGCAACGCGTTGTTGTTGACGGACGGATGTATTCTTTTTGTACTGTGTACCATCATGTTCTTTTTCTGAATAACATCTTCAACTTCTCTTTGGTGTTTCTAAAATTTGTCTGTTGCCTAATGTACAAGTCGAACTACTTTTGTTGGTGGAGGAATGGTTCTTTTTTTTGTTTTTTCTGTACTTTCCCCTTTATTTACCTTGCGTATTTATATCGAGGATATTACTGTTATTACACGCTTTATCATTAATTTTTAGTTACTATTTTGTGGGTAAGCACGTGCCTAGGCTCCTTCCCTGGGCATCTATTTTTCCTGCTACATTTGTCATAAAATTTCTAGGGAAGGAACGTGAATATTTACTTGCAAATTTTCTCTCCTTTTTTGGTATTTGGATAGGCCTTATCCGTAATTATAAACAGTTTGAATTTATGGGTTTATTAACATAGTGGTTGCCGTTTTATGTATGGGTTGAATGCCCTACGTCAATTAAGTTTTGGTACAGAAAGTTTGCTATGTCTGTATATACTTTTTTTTGGTAAAATGTAGCTTCCACATCTGTTGTTGCTTTTGGAAATGTAGCTTATGAACGTTTGACAAACTGAAGGCAAACATTCATATCGGCACTTTAAATTTCACTTTTAAAATTTGAACTGCAACTAGTCAACCTTTTAATTCGCAAATACCATTTTGTACTTTAGGGACTTTTTGAATATAAATAATTTGGAAAACACAAACAAAGTTGATATTTGCGTCGACACTAACGGTGGTTTCAGCGACACTAGCAGTGGTTGTGTATACTGTAGCAGTGATTGCGTATTTACATATGAACATGCTTGAGAATTTGTTCAAACCCTGCAGCCTCCTCTGGTTTTTCCAAAAATGCAACCATGTTGTGAGTCGCAGTAGAAGACTTGGGCACCATCGATGTTTATTTCGAAATTGATTGCAACAGATTGTTAGGGGTTGCGAATTATGCTGTGTGTGGGTCTAAACTATGTTTTGCACTAGCAGTTGTAACTCTTTATTTTTTTATCCCCAATTGAATCGAAATTAATTTGTACTTTCAAAGCAACAGTTTTAACACTTGTAGCAGTTGTTAGTATTTTTTGGCGTATTTATCCCCAATTGTGTTGTTCTAATTAGCACATGCAACCGTTATCGTCATCTATTATCTAGAGATGAAAATTCTGACAATATAGTTTATGTTATTGGGCAATTTCGTTTGTACCTCAGGCCACCGTCCAATTTGCAATCTGGGCAACTAAATGCCATAATTGAGCAATACTTCTTGTACAATCGGGTAACTGATGAGTGTGTAAATACTCATCATTTTTGGTTAAATCTGAACTGCAAAACGTTTAAAAATGCTCAGAAATGCATCAAAATACTGAAAATATCTCAAAATTGCATTTTATATGTTTCAGATGCAAAATGTTTAAAATCAGATGAAAATTGAGCTAAGTTTGCATAATTGGCAGTTTCAGTCCCCCAAGTTTCAAAAATTGTCAGAAATAGTCCGTAAGCACTTAATTTTAAAAGAAAAGTCACCAAAGGTCCTTTTAAAATCATAACTTGTCAAAATTAGTCCTTTGGTAAAAAATATCAAAAGTTTTGAGAAATTACAAATTTGGTCCTTCAAGTTTAAAAATAGGCAAAAATGGTCTTTGGAAATTTGAAAATGTCAAGTTTGGTCCATGTACTTTTGGAGCATGTCACTTTTGGTCCCTTGGAACAACTTTGACAAAATGGCAAAAGTGGTCCTTGTATTTTCAAAATTTACAAAACAAGCCCTTGTATTAAAACCTAAGCCTATGCACCTTTGGACCTGCCATAACCCATTTGGACCCTGCCAAACCTTGTGACCTCCCTTCATTTGACCCTTCCCTTTGATATTAAACCTTGGTCAAATCTCAGTCAAACAAGCCAGCCCGCCAAAGTCTTCTCCTTCAACACCTGCTCCTGCAAACACCAGACCTCCCATCCCCCCAGCTCAACCTCACCTTCCCTTGTTCCCCCCACCTCCACCAAACTCCAAAGAGCATTTAATGCTCCCTCCTCCCCCTCACTCAACCCACAACTGGCAAATACTCATTTTGGCGCCAAAATCAATCCAACGGCTAAAATCTCTTCAAGTAATCCAATGGCCTTAAAAGCAAGTGGGATATGCTCAGAGTAGTGAGAGAAGATGTTTGGTGTATAAAAGAAGCAAGGAAAAGGAAGAGAAAGAGTAGCACTTAGTTTAATTTTAAAATGTATGTCGTTTTTAATTTCTTAAACCTTAAATAGATTCTTAGTTGTTATTCCAAGTTTTATTGTATCAAACTAACTTGTTTCAGTGTATTACAACTCTTTTTAAGTATCAATTCAAGTTCATGTTAAGATTTCATGTTTCATGGTTACTGTAACAAAATTCAGTTTTGAATTCTTATATCCAAGTTTCTAGTTGCTTACTTTTAAACTCAAAGAAGCTTATATAAGCCTCTTACAGCTTTTTGTGAGCTTATTTATCAATTTTAAGTAAAGTTGGATTTTGGTCAATGAAAGTCAACTGAATCATCATTGGGCAATGGAAATGGAATTGGGTGATGCAGTGCTGGATTTGGGTTGATTTAGAGGCTATTGGGTTGATATACATAGGATAGAGGTTCTGTGTTTGATTCATCTCAAGCCATAGTGGCTAGGACAAATGTGAGTTCATTTTCAATATCATTGCAAAAATCTGTATCTGTGGTTAATATTGGTTCTTGCCTGTTTATTTAGTGTTAATTAGGGAAATTAGAGTGAGTTTGATCAGTAAAACAAGCTAGTTCAGTAGTTTGTGTAGTGTAAATTGCATATCAGTGAATTTAAGTTGTGTTTGGATTTACTGCTTAAACTGTGTTAGAGGTTTATTCAGTGGTAGATTCCTGTTGCTTTAAGCTTGTTATGCTCTATTTGACTCATTGCAGTCATAAAATTGCATCTGCTAAGGCCCAAAGTCAAAATCACATAAAATTTGTCTCAAATGCATATCTGTTGAAGTTTTTGAAAATCAAACACTTGTTTTGTGTTTAAGATTCGTAGACATAGCTTGAAATAGTTCCATTTCATCATAATATATCACATTCAGTCCACAAATTGAGTTCTAATCTCACAAAAGTCAAAATCTCCAAACTGTTTCAAAAGTCAATAACTGAAAAAGTCATTTTGAGTCAAACTGGGAGGATTTTTCTTGAACTCATTTCTGGAACAAATTAAGTGAAATCATGGGTTTTTAAAGTTCAACTGGTCTATTTTCTTATTACCATTTTTGTAGATTTTTGCAAATTTTTTATAAGCTCCAAATGAGCTTGTCAATTGGGTCTTATTTCCCCTGTGCACAAACTCAGTATTAACTAAGTGTGCACAGGTTTTGTGCAGCGCTTGCACAGAGCTCATTTTAGCTTGTCCAAGTCTGGTTTTTGGTTCATAAGTTTTTAGCCAGGTCTAGTTTAAGTTCCAACAATTGGTTTTCATTTTCAGCTTATTGGGTAGATTGTGCTTAAGTCCAAAGTAGTAGCCTCAAATCTGTTTTTAGCACTAAACTCAAAACAATCAAATCTATTAAGCTTGCAATTTAGAGGTTAAGGCTTGTTGTTTTTAGTTCATTTTGAGTAATTTTAGCATAGTACAGCTTCTGTAATCAGTTGGTGGCCTTGGGTCTTCATTGGCTTATTTAAAGTGCTTATTCTTAAGCACTTGTGATTGCAGTTTCATTTTCTTGCACACAAGCCCCTGTTTTTATATTTTTCCTAGATTCTTAATATTATTTTGGACTTTTCTTGAATTTTTCAGATTTTTCCAAGTCAGTTTACTATTTTTCTTCATTTAAATTAGTTTTTAAGCATTTTTAATTAGCATTTAATACAATTAATTAATAAAAGTTTCAAAAAAATAATTTTTCATTTTTCTTAGGTTAAGATAAATATAAAAAGTCAAAAAAATATTTTTCCAGATTTTTCTTAGTTAAATTTGTATTTTTAAGCAATTTAAGTAGTTTTAAATAGGTTTTAATTCATAGAATATACAAAAATAATCAGAAAAATATAAAATTAGTTTTGAAAATTCTCTTTTGTTATTTTAGATTTTTCCAAGTCATAATTTCATTTTTCTAGCTTTATTTCCTATTTTCTTATATTTTAGGCTATTATTAAATAGTTAAAATTAGTTTTTAATTAATAATAATTAATTAAATAGTTTTAAAAATAATTTTCTTTTTCTAAAAATTTTCTTTTATCATTAGGATTGTAAAAATGTCATTTTCATATTTTTAGGATTTATATTGTTTAAGTTTTACATTTTCTTTTGTACGTCTCGTAGTTTTTAATTTAAGATTTATAAAAGAAAAAAATCAAAAACATCATTTTGCAAATAGTGATAGCGTTTATTTAATATAGTTTATCTTTTTAATTTTCTTTAATTTGCATTTAAGCCTCTGTAATTTATAGACTTTTTCTGTAGTAATAATCATTAAACTCTTTTCCGTTCAAATCTCTCGATCACTATTCGTTTGGTGATTCTTCGCATAGCTCGCTGGGACATAACGACCCAGGAAAACACTATACTCCCCTAATCTTCATTGCATTTGGTTCCAGACTGTTTTAAGTTTGTTACGGTTGGCCATTCACAAGTGGCCAGCTTGTGTGATAAAACTTGACCGTCTGGGAGCGCATCAAATTTTTGGTGTCGCTGCCGGGGAGCTGTGCTAATTATCTTACGCTTAGCAGATTAGTGATTTGAATATTCACTCCTTGTTCATACCATCTATATGTATTTATATTTTCTTATAAAGATGAAAAACCCAAAAAGATTTTCATTCTTTGTTTTTGCAAAATGTTTTTCAAAAATACCAAAAATATTCATCTTAACCCTCTTACCCTTTTTGATTCTTAATCTCTTTACCCTCTATCCATTTGATTCTAACTTCTTATATTCTCATGGAATCTCTCGACTGCGACGAATTCTGGGACGAAGTTGAAAAACTTCAGACTTTATCGCAAATGTCAAGAATTCGTGTTGTTCGTGATGATCCATTAATTCTGCGTAGGGAAATGGAACGAGAAACCGGGGTGACTGATAAGGTTTTAAAAGGTACCATTTTGAGGGGTCGTTTTAGTCCTTATTTGATCACTTTTGTATCCGTTATTGCTTAATATCGTTCCTTTTCACTTTTTAGGTCTCTTGAAGGCAAAATGCTGGAATGGCACTTATTTGGACGAAAAGGCGCGAATATATGAAGAAAATGGCCAAAGTCAGAATCGAGAGACTCACAGCTGCTGAAGATACAAGGCGACGGCGTCAGGTGCTATTGGCGACGCCGTCCCAAGATTTTTGTGACGGGCCAGAACCCAAAACTTGTATTTTCAAGCGACGACGTCCAGTTGTAAAAGAGTAGGCCGTCGCTAGTCAGACGGCCTAGATGCAATCCAGACGACGTCAGAAGCTGAAGAGGACGGCGTCACGGACATAAGGTGACGCCGTCGCAAGGTTAACGTGGCCAAGACGAAACCCTAATGACGTCGACACGACGGCGTCACTAAACATAAGGTGACGCCGTCGCAATTGTAATCTTATATATAGAATCCGAATTTTTCAGTTTTTGGTAGAGAGTCTTTTGGAGTAAAAACCTAAAACCGAACCTAAGGTGTCTTGTACAGTATTTTATGGTTTTACCCCTATCTTACATCAAGATAAGTCTTTACTTCATTAATTCAATTATGTCTTTGATTATTTGTGTGTATGCTTGCATGTTCTCCATGTCCGGCTAATTTATTTGTGTGTTTGCTTAGGAATTATGAAACTTAATTATTGAATATTGATTGGTTGTTTCTTATCTTAGTTGATTAATGATCTAGTAATGCGATAGGTCATTCGTTGTGTACTTAATGCTTGATTCATCTTTGTGAACCTTAGAATATAATTACCTGAGTAGTTGTAGGCTAAACCATCCAAAGAGCGCCTTAGAGTAGGAGTTTATCATCCCTAGTGGGTTTGTAGACGAGACCCTTTGGTAAGTTCAAAGAGTTAGGGAGAAACGCATACCCTACAACTTTAGACACACAACGCAACTAAGAATAAGACGTGACAACTCAACCATCAATAGGAGATAATTAAGGAGTAGTACAACCTAAGTAAACACATCTTTAAACTATCATACGAGCACACATTAATTAGACATAGACTCCCACAACATTAGTTTAGATAATTAGATAATAGTAGAGTAATCGGTAGAAATACCAACCCCCCAAATCCAATACCCGAGATTCGTACCTTTCCATTTCATAAAATATAAAAAGATAAAAAACAATCTTCCTCAACCTTAACCTTAGCGCAGTAACTCCTTACTAGCATTCCTATTCCCCTAAAGAATGATATCAATACTCGTGGCTTACCCTAATTACTACACTACAATGATTAGGTTCACTGCCTAGGGTGTTATAAAACTTGCTCGAAGAAAAGGAAGTTTCCTTGACCCCGAACGACGCGTGTAGCGTTATCAAGTTTTTGGCGCCGCTGCCGGGGAATAGAATAGCTAGTTAGTAGTCCACCTCGTTTAGGTTCTTTGCTTGATTCCTATCAAGTAAATTTTTTTCTCAATTTTTAGCTTTCTCTTAGTCTATCCCCCTTCTTCGTGACCTTTGTTCGTAATCCCATCACTCTTCATCATGAAGAATGATAACCAACCACCACTTAATAACCCAACACAAAATAATTCAATGTCACTCAAAACCCAACCCAATAACCAACACAACCGTCAAAGCCGCTATGTGAGTAGAAACACCGACCTTCAGGATTTGCAGAAAATATTCGATAGTACAATTAGGGAAGCTGTTGAGAAAGTAGTCAGTGCTGCTATAGTTAGCTCTATGATTAGCGGTAATTCAGAAAATGGCATGATAAACAACAACGTGGATGTGGAAAATAGTGCTTACTTCAATCTTTACCCCACTAAGGAAGAGATTGCGTATCATCAATAAATAATCGATAATCCACGATCACCTATCATTAGGATATGCCCAAAGATTAGGAGGGGAAATCCCTGGAACCTAAAAATCCCTTGTATGATCGGATATAGGAGTGTCGACCACGCTTACATAGATACGGAATCCCCCATAAATCTAATGTCATCTGCTGTCTACAATGACATTATGAATGAGCGACTCAATATTAGGAGAGACCCTAAGTATCCGGGAGGAGTTTGCAACTTTGTGGGAAGAGTCAAGGACGTGCATGTCTTTATAGGAAATTTCACCTACCTAGTTGATTTTATGGTCCTAGAAGATGTAGGATGCGTCATTGACTATAGCTTATCCCAAGTAGTGCTAGGGAAACCGTTTGTTGAAACATCTAGAATGAGCCATAACAAGCATGATGGAACGGTTAGGTTCAAGGAAGGAACCGATGAGGTCACCTATAGGATGCCTTGGAAAACAACTGAGTATGGCCACTTGTCCATTTATGATCGAGACAACATCAAAGCTTTTGAGGACAAAAGTAAGGAAGATGTTGAAGAAGGTTATAAATTCATGTGGGAAAGAAGGAGGCATTATTATAAGGATTGCTTGACTTTAGGGCCTAGGTATAGAGTCGATGAAGATTTTGTCAACATGATAGAATTCTCATTGAGGATGCGTGAGGAAACGTAGAAGCACGACTATGAGTCTAGCTACAAGACTCTTAAATAAAGAAAAGCGCTTCGTGGGAGGCAACCCATGCTTAATTGTTTGCTTGTTAGTGTCACATATCTTGTATTAATTGTTTATCCTCATGTTTAAATTTGTAAAAATGCTTTATTTTGTTTTTAACTTCGTCTTAATTGCATATAAAGGTATTTTACATAAGGGATAAGTGTAGGGAGGATTACACACATTTTCAAAAGAAACGTGAACATGAGAATAACAATTAACTAAAAGATATTTATGTTTGTTTGTTCGAGTCAAATGCTTGTATCGAGTCATAATGGATGTTTTGCAGAAATTTTTCCAGATTCTAAAGATGTAAATTTTACAGAATTTTTTCCAGAAAATCGCAGACCAGTTTTTGTCAGGATAACCTGACGGCGTCAGGATTGCAACCTGACGGCGTCAGGAAGGAGTAAAAACATCAGATTACTTTTTTCTCGTTTTCTGAGCTACTTATAAATTTTTGGAATTTTCCAGGTCTTAATTTTCTTAGAAATTCTGTAAACATCCATTCCACAAGCATTATATCCTAGTTTAAATCGAGTCTTATATATATTATTACCGCTGATTTTATGCGAAGGTTTCGTTTGTTTTCTTCAAGTGTGCAGGTTTAGTTTGTCAAGAAGAAGTTACATAAGATTGGAAGGAGTTTTTCACGCAATAATTCTTCTTGGAAAAGAGTTTAACCACCACTTTACACGGATCCTACCGAGCTAATCAGGGGAGTATTAGTTTCTTTCGTTTTTAATTACCTTCTTTTATCATAACTTTGATACTTTCGGGGAACATTGGGGACAATGTTCAGTTTAAGTGTAGGGAGGGAAAATAAAACGGAAACTTTGAAACTATGCTTATCCTTGATTATTTGCTTTGTCCAATTGTGATTGTGTAATAAACCATGAGAAAATGTCGGTTAGGGTAATTTTGGCACCAAATTTAAAATATTTTATGACATATAGGAGTGGGCCATTAGTCTTAACAAAAGCGTCTCACGGATAGGAAGTTGCATGACTAGCACAAAAACCCTTTACCACCCAAATTCCACCCAAAATGTGAGGATCGCCCTTAGATTAGTAGGAATTAAAGCATTCATCTTTAATGCTTAGAGTGTGAACCGGTAGTATATTAGATTCTAGAACTTGTTTTGTGATGCATTCCGAGATCGCAAGTGAGACTACACTTGTGTAGTTAGGAATAACTAAATGATAAGAGGCATTAGGATAACCCTTGTTTGATACCTGTAATATAATTACTTCTTCCATATCGGTTGAGTAATTCCCCCACACCCTTTGCGTTGTACTCATTTTTAGTACACGATACCCCTAGTTAACCCCTCAGAGCCTATCCTTTTCGCGATTCTCGTGATGTTTCGGTTTTTCCGGAATATCAATGAAGAGCATTGTTTACACCCCACCCCCAAATATACACCCAAATCGCCTTAGCCTACCCCTTATGCACTCACTTTTAGTGCAATTGTTTGTTATCACCCTAAACCCTTAGTTCAATTATCTAGTTGCTTGCATAAGTTGCTAAGTCGAGTCATATCCTTTGTATACAGTTTTGGGACGATTGGGATTCATGGGAAAAGTTAAAGTTTATGAAATGACGGGAAGGGAACGTTAAAAATTCAAATTCCCTTTGTTTGCATAATAATGTACCCCAAGTGTTTTGATCTTTTCAATTCGGGTCAAATTAGTGTTAGAGTAATAAAAACTCAAATGTAGGGATGTGCCTATAAATCCCTAGTATTTTGATGTTATCGTAGAGGATGGTAGAGTAAAAGTGTATGATAAAAAAATAATAATAATAATAATAATAAAAAAACGGGCTACCATCCTACATCTATCTTTGAATTTATGTTTATTTATTTCAGTTATGTAGAGTTTAGAGTGTCGAGTCTTGGCTTAGCAACGTCATTCTTCATATGCAGTTAACATAAAGATTTTTGACTTGCCACCACTAAATAGCCTATCCCACCAAACCCTTGTTTCCCTACCGTAAGCCTAACGTTACAACCCTTTAAAAGACCTCTTTGATAGTCTTTCCAAGGTACTTACGCCAAAGCGATGGAGGTTTGATCTATTCTCAAGCCTATGGTAATCTATGTACTAGGACCGGTTAATGAGT
Source organism: Chrysanthemum seticuspe (assembly GCA_019973895.1). Taxonomy (NCBI): domain Eukaryota; kingdom Viridiplantae; phylum Streptophyta; class Magnoliopsida; order Asterales; family Asteraceae; genus Chrysanthemum; species Chrysanthemum seticuspe. The sequence continues at coordinate 36,624,857 of BPTQ01000006.1, forward strand.
GTTTATCTTCCATTTCCTATTTGTTATATTTCATATATACACCCGAGAGAGATGTGAGTATCCAAACACCCCATGTGAGGTGCTAGTATGTAATTTTCGTGCTTGTTATGACTTTTGCGGGGCTTATATGTGTTGTGGACCGTTTTGAATTAATGCTTCATGACCCCTAACTTATAAATTAATTGGCTAAAAGCACATTTGCTTGAGGACAAGCAAATAACAAGTGTAGGGATATTTGATAAGGTTTTAAAAGGTACCATTTTGAGGGGTCGTTTTAGTCCTTATTTGATCACTTTTGTATCCGTTATTGCTTAATATCGATCCTTTTCACTTTTTAGGTCTCTTGAAGGCAAAATGCTGGAATGGCACTTATTTGGACGAAAAGGCGCGAATATGTGAAGAAAATGGCCAAAGTCAGAATCGAGACACTCACAGCTGCTGAAGATAGAAGGCGACGGCGCCAGGTGCTATTGGCGACGCCGTCCCAAGATTTTTGTGACGGGCCAGAACCCAAAACTCGTATTTTCAAGCGACGACGTCCAGTTGTAAAAGAGTAGGCCGTCGCTATTCAGACGGCCTAGATGCAATCCAGACGACGTCAGAAGCTGAAGAGGACGGCGTCACGGACATAAGGTGACGCCGTCGCAAGGTTAACATGGCCAAGACGAAACCCTAATGACGGCGACACGATGGCGTCACTAAACATAAGGTGACGCCGTCGCAATTGTAATCTTATATATAGAATCCGAATTTTTCAGTTTTTGGTAGAGAGTCTTTTGGAGTTAAAACCTAAAACCGAACCTAAGGTGTCTTGTACAGTATTTTAGGGTTTTAAACCCTATCTTACATCAAGATAAGTCTTTACTTCATTAATTCAATAATGTCTTTGATTATTTGTGTGTATGCTTGCATGTTCTCAATGTCCGGCTAATTTATTTGTGTGTTTGCTTAGGAATTATGAAACTTAATTATTGAATATTGATTGGTTGTTTCTTATCTTAGTTGATTAATGATCTAGTAATGCGATAGGTCATTCGTTGTGTACTTAATGCTTGATTCATCTTTGTGAACCTTAGAATATAATTACCTGAGTAGTTGTAGGCTAAACCATCCAAAGAGTGCCTTAAAGTAGGAGTTTATCATCCCTAGTGGGTTTGTAGACGAGACCTGATGCGCGCAAAACCGTCAAGTTCTCTCACGCAAGCGTAAGAAAACCTAAAACAGCTTCAGCACGAAATCAATGAAGATCAGAGGAGTATAGAGTCTCCCCGGGTCGTTATGTCCCAGCGAGCTGTGCAATGGATCAATCAACGTATAGTGATCGAGGAGTTTGAACGAAAAAAGGATTGTGAATTGGTGATTATAACTACAGAAATATCAAACAAATACAAAGGCTAAGATGCAAATGAGAGGAAATTAAAAAGATAAAATCTATTAAATAAACGCTATCACTAAAATTAAAATGATGTTTTTGTTTTTATGTTTTTACGAAACTGAAATTAAAATCTACGCGACGTATAACTAAAAAAATGAAACTAACTCAATATTAACCCTAAAAATATGAAAATGATGTTTTTATAAACCTAATGATAAAAGAAAGTTTTTAGAAAAAGAAAATTATTTTTAAGACTAATTATCTAATTAAAAACTATTTTTAACTAATAATTAATTACCTAAAATACAAGAAAATGGGAAATTAGGCTAGAAAAATAAGATTAACACTTGGAAAAGTCTAAAATATCAAAATAGACTTTTCAAAACTGTTTTTGTATTTTTATGACTATTTATCTATTTTCTATGAATTTTAAACTATTAAAAACTAATTTAATTGCTAAAAATTACCAAATGAACTATGAAAAATATGGAAAATTACTTTTTTTACTTTTTATATTTATCTAAGCCTAAGAAAAATGAAAAATTATTTTTTGGAACCTTTTCTGAATTTTTTATATTTAAGGCTAATTAAAAAGTGCTAAAAACTAATTAAAATTAAGAAAAATAGCAAAACAGCTAGGAAAAATCTGAAAATTTCAGGAAAACTCTAAAATTATGATAAGAAGCTAGGAAAATTGGAAAAGCATGCACTTGTTTGCAAGAAAATGAAACTGATGATTCAAGTGCTTATTGAAATAAGCACTTGATAAGCAAATGAGCAAAACAAGCAACCCTTTGATCACAGAAGCTAAGATACACTAAATATGACCAAATGAAACTTAAACAAACAAGCTATAACTACTGAATAGCAATAGAACACAAATTGATGATTATGAGAATAAGCTTAAATCAGATTTTTGGTACCAACTTGCAGACCACAAATAAGCACTCAAACAAGCTATAAACTTAAAACCAATTGTTAAGTTCTAAAATAGACCTAAGTGACTACCAATGACCAAAAAACTAGCCCCTAACAAGCTATTACAAGCTCTGTGCAAGCTTGTTAACAAACTGAGAAAACCACTCAGTATATACTGAGTGGTGCAGGGCACCTGGGGTCTGCTTTGAGCTTATGCTCAAGCTTATCCAAAGGGCTTGAACCAAAAACAGTTATGAGGTCTTAAAGACCACCAAGGAGACTACTTGTGTTCCAAAAATGAAACCCTGAAAAGCCCTACTGAAGCCTGTGCAGATGCTGCAAATTCTGCTCAAAACCAATTTTACACCATTTTTGACTTTTTGAAAACAGAAACACAGTTGACTTTAGTGAACTTTTGATCCAATTTGATGATTGATTATGATGTTATATGAAGTAAAGAACACAATACAATCAATTTTTGAGACTTTCAAACACAAAACAAGGATTTGCCAAATCTAAAATTCACAACAGTAAGCTGTAGGATGGATTGAAACTTATTTTGACTTTTAATGTTTTTCAGGCAAAAACTTTTACAGATTAGGACTAAAATGAACCTAGCAAAGATGATATTACAAAGTTTGGCCACTGAAGATACCCAAAAGACAGGTAAATCAGCAGAGCCAAACACCCCTATATTCACTTGTTTGCAAACCAAATCTATTCTAAACACTGAATCATCATGTGATTAAGATCAATCTAAACTAAAATCACCTAAATATTACTATTAGGACAGAATTAAACAGATTAAAACCACAAATACTTGTTATGCTAAAAACTTGGAATTGACTTACAATAAGTCCAATGGCCACTATGGCCTGCACAAACAATGAAACCAGTACACTAGTCTAATCCAACCCAATAGCTTCCATTTCAACCCATTTAAATTCCTGAATCAACCCATATCATTTCTGTACCCATTTTGCTCCAACTTTGACTTTTGTTGACCAGTGTCAAGTAGTGTTCCAATCTTAAACACAAGCTTATGAAAAGCTATTATAAGCTAACATAAGCTTGTTTCAACTTATAAAGAAGCTTATTGAAGCTTGGGATTCAGATTTAGATTTTGCAAATTCAACAGTAAGCATAAAAATGGAAACTGCACTTGAACTGAAATTGATGCTTAAATTAAGTTTGAAATACACTTGAGTAGCTAAATTGAGTACAAATAAACTTTAAAACATAAGTGAAAACTAGTCAAGATACTACAAGCTTAAGAACGACATACATATTTTTAAAAACTAAAAACTATCTCCCATCATGCTTCTCTTGGCCTCTTTTTATGCTCCCAAGACTTTCTCTCACTCTTCTGAGGGGATCCCAGCATAAATCTCAGCCATTAATAGGCTAAACTTCATCTTGGCCCTTAATCTGGTTTTGGCGCCATTTTCTGTTTCTGTTATCTGGGACAGGAAAGAGGGTGCAATTAATGCATTGGGAAGGGTAGGTGAGGTGGGGGAGACAATGGGTGGTGTAGGGTGGTTTTAGGTGGGGAGTTGCAGGGGTGGACAGGATGGTCGGGGGGGGACAGGGAAGACAACTGGGGGCGGTTTATTTTATTTAAATCATGGGTAGTGGGTTGGGTTGTCGGGTCAGGATATAGGACCGGGTAAGGTTTTGGGCCAAGGTGTTTAATGTTGGGCTTGGGTATTAAATTAGGGTCCGGATTGGATTTGTAGAGATGTTAACATAGGGACCAAAATTGCAACTTCTCAAAACCAAAGGACCAGAACTGTAACTTATGAAAAGTAGTCAAAAGGGTTTGTTTTGCCAATTCAAATAATCCAAGGGTTAGTTTTGACACTTTTGAAAATTCCCAAGGACTAGTTTTGAACATTTTGGATTTTCAGGGACTAAACTGTAATTTTCTCAAAACTTTTAGACTTTCCACCAAAGGACTAAATATGACAATTTGTAATTTTAAAAAGACCTTTGGTGATTTTTCTTTTGAAATTATGGCTCAGGGACTATTTTTGACAATTTTATAAACTTGGGGGACTAAAACTGCAATTTTTGCAAATTTGATATGTTTTTCATCTGATTTTGATAATTTTGCATTTGAAACACATAAATCATTGATTTGTGATATTTTGATCATTTTGATGTGTTTCTGAGTGTTTTCAGATGATTTTGCAGTTTATTTCGTATAAGAATGATGAGTATTTACACACTCATCAAGACCCTTTGGTAAGTTCAAAGAGTTAGGGAGAAACGCATACCCTACAACTTTAGACACACAACGCAACTAAGAATAAGATGTGACAACTCAACCATCAATAGGAGATAATTAAGGAGTAGTACAACCTAAGTAAACACAGCTTTAAACTATCATACGAGCACACATTAATTAGACATAGACTCCCACAACCTTAGTTTAGATAATTAGATAATAGTAGAGTAATCGGTAGAAATACCAACCCCCCCCCCCAAATCCAATACCCGAGATTCGTACCTTTCCATTTCATAAAATATAAAAAGATAAAAAATAATCTTCCTCAACCTTAACCTTAGCGTAGTAACTCCTTACTAGCATTCCTATTCCCCTAGAGAACGATATCAATACCCGTAGCTTACCCTAATTACTACACTACAACGATTAGGTTCACTGCCTAGGGTGTTATATAACTTGCTCGAAGAAAAGGAAGTTTCCTTGACCCCGAACGACGCGTGTAGCGTTATCAGTGACAAAGGACCAGGTACTTCCCTCTAACAATGGAAGTGCTAAATACGTCTAACCTACGGTTATCCAAAGGTCTAACCCCTCGATTGCTCCTAAGTTGTCTAAAATTGATCCTAAACTTTCACGATTTACGGTTAAAAGCAAACATGCAGAATTTAGATCGGTGACTAGCAAGAATGACTTGCCTAATCTTCACGTTTCTCAAGAACCAGAACCAGAGACCATAACGGAAGTGGTGGAAATTGCTAGCTCTCAGAGCACACCACTTGTCCCACCTCCGAATTTTTCAAAATGTTCTTCGAGACTTAATAGTTATTCGGATCACCATGTTGGTTTTGATGATTCTTTGAATAAACTGATTCCTTCTCATAACTCTCAAATGAAATCGTTTATTCCTTGTGTCGGTTGTGGTGAGCCTCTTTTTGGTTCACCCTGTCGTTGGTGTACGTGTGTACAATGTGGTAATGATATTCATAACGGGAGTTGTTTGTTTTGTGGTTCGAGGAATTCATTTGATTATGATCCTAATCCGAACTCATTTAACGACCCCTCAAATTTTTCCAACTACCCACCACAGCCCGACTTATCTTCATATAATCAACATAACTGCTGTGAATTTTGTGGAGGTCCTCACCAAGGATTTGAGTGTCAATCCAGAAACACATTTGTCTATGAACAGTTTTCCGGTAATGCTCAGAACTTTGGTTATGACCAATATCCATATAATTTACCAGTCCAGACTCAACAGTTTTACTGTTGTGAGAACTGTGGAGGTCCCCATTTCAGCTCTGATTGTCAAATAGGGAATCCATTTCCTTGTAACAATCATGACTCTTACAGGTTTGACAACTTCCAACCTCCACAGTACCATACGGTTCAAACTCCACCTTGGCCGTTGTCTCAAGAAATCTCCCAAAATTTTGAAACCGCAATGAAAACACTTGATGATATGATTAGTAACTTTAAGAATCAAGTGAGTGGTGAAAAGACCATGGGAGAATTGCTAGCCGAAGAACGAGAGGCCCGTAAATCTAGGGAAGAATTATTAGTCCTAGAGCATACAGCTCTAAGGCGTTCCCAATTTCTTAAGGCAGCTCTATATGATGATGACGAGGAGAGTTTTTATCCTTTTAATATTATTTCTCAAATCCCCCATTCAGTTGATATCCCAGCAGTTGAGATTCCATCTCAAACAACTGCTATCACACCCGAAGCTCCCACTCACTCTCTGAACATGGGGGACGAGCATCTTGACACTGTTCCTGAAAAGGAATCGGACGAATTCATAAAGTCTAGTGTTGAGAACCTTGTCCCAATCCCGAGAGAGTCACAGGGAACTTCTGATCATATGTGTGATTCTCTTTCCCCTCTTGAGTGTTCAAAAGATCATTTTGAAACTTTCTCTGATTTTAGCGACGATTGTGCTTCCTATGGAAACATCGAGTATGTTGAGGCATCACTTCAACAATCTGATGCTGATCATCTTCTTGAGGAGTTCACCGATGAACTCACTCACATCAGTCCACTTTCATCGAGAAGTGATGATAGTCTCTTTGATTTCGAAGCCGATCTGGGAGAGACTGAAAGTCCCCTTGATAATGATCATTTACTCACTTCTTATCCCAACAATCCAATAGAGAATGTTGATCACTTTGTTCCTGAAACATTCAAAGCTACTTTCACCAATCCTCTATTTGAATTCGACTCTGAATTCACTTCAATTTCTGAGAATCCACTCTTTGATACTCAGACCGAGGATAGTGATGAGCCCACAATGGAACAAGAGTTCACAATTTCACTTCATGTGAATGATTCTCTTCATGAAGAGTTCTCCGGTGAACTCTCTCATGACATATCTCCTCCGGAACATGATCATTTCTATTTTGATCTTGAGGATGATATTGGCTCGGAGGAAGGTGTACTCTATCATACGAGTTTGCCTATTAATGATACTACCCTCACCCTTCCTCCCGATATGTCTACATTTGAGGATGAAGAATGGATCTTGATTGTTATCAAAATCTTTCTTCCTTTCCTCAAATATCTTGTGATTTCTCTTCATCTTCACTCCTTCGGGAATGAAGACACTATCTTTGACCCCGGCATTTTCATTTATCATTTTTTAGCCGGTTCTATGTATATCTCATCGGTGTGGAACTTTCACGTGCTTCAAATGTTTGTCCAAACATCTTGAATGAAAGTCCGATGGAGATTGTTTCTTCCACTTTGCTTCCCCATGAACAATTTAATTCGGGGTCGAGTCAAGCTAGCGACTCGGGAATCAAAAACAGTAGCATGCCATATGGGTTTTCACCCATATCTCTGACTTCTTTCTATCTTTCTACCACCCTAGTGTGGGGGAGTTGCCCCACATGTTGTGTATATAAGTTTAATATATATATATATATATATATATATATATATATATATATATATATATATATATATATATATATATATATATATATATATATATATTTCAAAATAATGGCCGTAATATTTCCCGTTTACGTTCTTTGTTTCGGCATAACCGCCGGTACTTTGAATATTGAGGGCAATATTCATTTCTAAGAGTGGGGGGGAATTCTCACGAATTTTATCATGTAATTATACCGCCCAATTCCCCCATTTTTGGCCAAAATGTTTTTTTGGAGTAAGTGTTTTGCACTTACTCAATCGGTTATCAGTCCGCCATGTCTAAAAAACAAAAGGATTGGCTAATCCAGGAGCAAACGGCTCTTGGTAAAGATATCTCAAATCCGTTGACGGCTTGCAATTTGCCCAAAATTGTATGGTATTCAACTCACCATATCTTTAATTAGTGTAGAGTTGGCTAGCCCGCAAGTTTATGGCTTGTGGTAAAGGCAGTGGAAAAACCATAATTGGTAATCGACTCACCAAAGATAATATTGATAATTTATCTAAGAGTTGGCTAGTCCAGAAGCAAATGGCTTCTGGTAAAGACAAATCAAATCCGTTGGAAGCTGGTGGTTTGCTCAAAATCACATGGTTATCAGTGTACCATAGTTCTTACTTGAACTGAAACATTTGGCTACTCCAGAAGTAATGGCTTTTGGTAAAGAGATTCAAATCTATTAAGTTTTTCTCAAAAGATTGCTAGGGACTAGCAATAGTTTAGTGTGGGGGATTGATGAGTGTATAAATACTCATCATTTTTGGTTAAATCTGAACTGCAAAACGTTTAAAAATGCTCAGAAATGCATCAAAATACTGAAAATATCTCAAAATTGCATTTTATATATTTCAGATGCAAAATGTTTAAAATCAGATGAAACTTGAGCTAAGTTTGCATAATTGGCAGTTTCAGTCCCCCAAGTTTCAAAAATTGTCAGAAATAGTCCCTGAGCACTTAATTTCAAAAGAAAAGTCACCAAAGGTCCTTTTAAAATCATAACTTGTCAAAATTAGTCCTTTGGTGAAAAATATCAAAAGTTTTGAGAAATTAAAAATTTGGTCCTTTAAGTTTAAAAATTGGCAAAAATGGTCCTTGGAAATTTGAAAATGTCAATTTTGGTCCTTTTACTATTGGAGCTTGTCACTTTTGGTCCCTTGGAACAACTTTGACAAAATGGCAGAAGTGGTCCATGTATTTTCAGAATTTACAAAACAAGCCCTTGTATTAAAACCTAAGCCTATGCACCTTTGGACCTGCCATAACCCATTTGGACCCTGCCAAACCTTGTGACCTCCCTTCATTTGACCCTTCCCTTTGATATTAAACCTTGGTCAAATCTCAGTCAAACAAGCCAGCCCGCCAAAGTCTTCTCCTTCAACACCTGCTCCTGCAAACACCAGACCTCCCATCCCCCCAGCTCAACCTCACCTTCCCTTGTTCCCCCCACCTCCACCAAAATCCAAAGAGCATTTAATGCTCCCTCCTCCCCCTCACTCAACCCACAACTGGCAAATACTCATTTTGGCGCCAAAATCAATCCAACGGCTAAAATCTCTTCAAGTAATCCAATGGCCTTGAAAGCAAGTAGGATATGCTCAGAGTAGTGAGAGAAGATGTTTGGTGTATAAAAGAAGCAAGGAGAAGGAAGAGAAAGAGTAGCACTTAGTTTAATTTTAAAATGTATGTCTTATTTAATTTCTTAAACCTTAAATAGATTCTTAGTTGTTATTCCAAGTTTTATTGTATCAAACTAACTTGTTTCAGTGTATTACAACTCTTTTTAAGTATCAATTCAAGTTCATGTTAAGATTTCATGTTTCATGGTTACTGTAACAAAATTCAGTTTTGAATTCTTATATCCAAGTTTCTAGTTGCTTACTTTTAAACTCAAACAAGCTTATATAAGCCTCTTACAGCTTTTTGTGAGCTTATTTATCAATTTTAAGTAAAGTTGGATTTTGGTCAATGAAAGTCAACTGAATCATCATTGGGCAATGGAAATGGAATTGGGTGATGCAGTGCTGGATTTGGGTTGATTTAGAGGCTATTGGGTTGATATACATAGGATAGAGGTTCTGTGTTTGATTCATCTCAAGCCATAGTGGCTAGGACAAATGTGAGTTCATTTTCAATATCATTGCAAAAATCTGTATCTGTGGTTAATATTGGTTCTTGCCTGTTTATTTAGTGTTAATTAGGGAAATTAGAGTGAGTTTGATCAGTAAAACAAGCTAGTTCAGTAGTTTGTGTAGTGTAAATTGCATATCAGTGAATTTAAGTTGTGTTTGGATTTACTGCTTAAACTGTGTTAGAGGTTTATTCAGTGGTAGATTCCTGTTGCTTTAAGCTTGTTATGCTCTATTTGACTCATTGCAGTCATAAAATTGCATCTGCTAAGGCCCAAAGTCAAAATCACATAAAATCTGTCTCAAATGCATATATGTTGAAGTTTTTGAAAATCAAACACTTGTTTTGTGTTTAAGATTCATAGACATAGCTTGCAATAGTTCCATTTCATCATAATATATCACATTCAGTCCACAAATTGAGTTCTAATCTCACAAAAGTCAAAATCTCCAAACTGTTTCAAAAGTCAATAACTAAAAAAGTCATTTTGAGTCAAACTGGGAGGATTTTTCTTGAACTCATTTCTGGAACAAATTAAGTGAAATCATGGGTTTTTAAAGTTCAACTGGTCTATTTTCTTATTACCATTTTTGTAGATTTTTGCAAATTTTTTATAAGTTCCAAATGAGCTTGTCAATTGGGTCTTATTTCCCCTGTGCACAAACTCAGTATTAACTGAGTGTGCACAGGTTTTGTGCAGGGCTTGCACAGAGCTCATTTTAGCTTGTCCAAGTCTGGTTTTTGGTTCATAAGTTCTTAGCCAGGTCTAGTTTAAGTTCCAACAATTGGTTTTCATTTTCAGCTTATTGGGTAGATTGTGCTTAAGTCCAAAATAGTAGCCTCAAATCTGTTTTTAGCACTAAACTCAAAACAATCAAATCTGTTAAGCTTGCAATTCAGAGGTTAAGGCTTGTTGTTTTTAGTTCATTTTGAGTAATTTTAGCATAGTACAGCTTCTGTAATCAGTTGGTGGCCTTGGGTGTTCATTGGCTTATTTAAAGTGCTTATTCTTAAGCACTTGTGATTGCATTTTCATTTTCTTGCACACAAGCCCCTGTTTTTATATTTTTCCTAGATTCTTAATATTATTTTAGACTTTTCTTGAATTTTTTAGATTTTTCCAAGTCAGTTTACTATTTTTCTTCATTTAAATTAGTTTTTAAGCATTTTTAATTAGCATTTAATACAATTAATTAAGAAAAGTTTCAAAAAAATAATTTTTCATTTTTCTTATGTTAAGATAAATATAAAAAGTCAAAAAAATATTTTTCCAGATTTTTCTTAGTTAAATTTGTATTTTTAAGCAATTTAAGTAGTTTTAAATAGTTTTTAATTCATAGAAAATACAAAAATAATCAGAAAAATATAAAATTAGTTTTGAAAATTCTCTTTTGTTATTTTAGATTTTTCCAAGTCATAATTTCATTTTTCTAGCTTTATTTCCTATTTTCTTGTATTTTAGGCTATTATTAAATAGTTAAAATTAGTTTTTAATTAATAATAATTAATTAAATAGTTTTAAAAATAATTTTCTTTTTCTAAAAATTTTCTTTTATCATTAGGATTGTAAAAATGTCATTTTCATATTTTTAGGATTTATATTGTTTAAGTTTTACATTTTCTTTTGTACGTCGCGTAGTTTTTAATTTAAGATTTATAAAAGAAAAAAATCAAAAACATCATTTTGCAAATAGTGATAGCGTTTATTTAATATAGTTTATCTTTTTAATTTTCTTTAATTTGCATTTAAGCCTCTGTAATTTATAGACTTTTTCTGTAGTAATAATTATTAAACTCTTTTCCGTTCAAATCTCTCGATCACTATTCATTTGGTGATTCTTCGCATAGCTCGCTGGGACATAACGACCCGGGGAAACACTATACTCCCCTGATCTTCATTGCATTTGGTTCCAGACTGTTTTAAGTTTGTTACGGTTGGCCATTCACAAGTGGCCAGCTTGTGTGATAAAACTTGACCGTCTGGGAGCGAATCAGTAACCATAATTCTTTACCATATGATCATAAAAGTAGTTCGACCTGTACATTAGGCAATAGACAAATTTTAGAAACACCAAAGAGAAGTTGAAGATGTTATTCAGAAAAAGAACACGATGGTTTTTGTACAGGAAGTTTGCTATGTCTGTATATACTTTTTTTTTAGGTAAAATGTAGCTTCCACATTTGTTGTTGCTTTTGGAAATGTTGCTTATGAACGTTTGACAAACTGAAGGCAAACATTCATATCGGCGCTTTAAATTTCACTTTTAAAATTTGAACTGCAACTAGTCAACCTTTTAATTCGCAAATACCATTTTGTACTTTAGGGACTTTTTGAATATAAATAATTTGGAAAACACAAACAAAGTTGATATTTGCGTCGACACTAACGGTGGTTTCAGCGACACTAGCAGTGGTTGTGTATACTGTAGCAGTGATTGCATATTTACATATGAACATACTTGAGAATTTGTTCAAACCCTGCAGCCTCCTCTGGTTTTTCCAAAAACGCAACCATGTTGTGAGTCGCAGCAGAAGACTTGGGCACCATTGATGCTTATTTCGAAATTGATTGCAACAGATTGTTAGGGGTTGCGAATTATGCTGTGTGTGGGTCTCAACTATGTTTTGTGCTAGCATTTGTAACTCTTTATTTTTTTATCCCCAATTGAATCGAAATTAATTTGTACTTTCAAAGCAACAGTTTTAACACTTGTAGCAGTTGTTAGTATTTTTGGGTGTATTTATCCCCAATTGTGTTGTTCTAATTAGCACATGCAACCGTTATCGTCATCTATTATCTGGACACGAAAATTCTGACAATATAGTTTATGTTATTGGGAAATTTCGTTTGTACCTCAGGCCACCGTCCAATTTGCAATCTGGGCAACTAAATGCCATAATTGGGCAATACTTCTTGTACAATCGGGTAACCATAATTCTTTACCATATGATCATAAATGATAGACTTAACAACATAAACCTAACAACACTAACTTAGGCATAGAAGCACTATCTCATGGTTGGCGGCATAAACTCATATTTTTTTAAAGGCAACAAACATTGATAACAGGTACAACCATGCATCTAAGTCATGTGTTGTGTTGTGTTGCGATATGATTGGTTGTAAGGCATTTGTTGCCTTATTCTTATTGCCTAAAAGAAATGTCTGAGTGATTTTCTAGAGTGGGTAAAACATCATTTAAAATAGAACTATTAATAGAAGGGTTCATGGATTAAATAAAAGAGTTTCTCTTTTCCCTTCTCGGCGGCATATCCAGTTTGGAGTTCCACACCCTCCTGTTGCAATAGTCTTTCATTTCCTTGTGCACTACCCCCTTTTTCTCTGATCTCGAACCCTCTTTCAGTTTTTGTGATAGAAACACGCTTTGTTAGCTTCCTTCTTTTGAAAGGTATTGCACTACGGCAACGCATGCCAGCGTCCTCTTCCAGCCATACCATGTTTTCGAAATAAAATTGTGACAAAGCCTGTTGCTTGCGCACAATGTAGACGTCCATGGATCCATTCTCATCCGCAAGTTCATACATTCGCCGAACGTCATTGTCTGTGTGCAACAATGTTAAACCATCTTCAAGTGCCTTATTTGGTGCACCATAAAATAAAGCCCATTTTTCCCCTCCAATATCATTGAAAACATGATCAAGTAACCTGGTAAATGCACCTCCGGTGTAGCTAAAACACCAGACATCAGCAAGGCGACCACCTACATAGTGGAGTGGCTGAAATTCAAATTTCCCGTTATGGTGAACTTTAAATATGACTTCTTTGGTTTCCGCCATGTCCTGTAAAACATAAACCCTAATAACAATTAGAATCAAGCACTAAAGTTAAAGGGGTATACTGACCATACCTATGAAACATAAACCCTAATAACAATTTCAATAACTTTTAATTAAATAAATATTTAATAATAGAATATAAAATATAAAGCTGCACAGTTATTTATATTCATGTACTCTATAAATATATGAACGAATAAGGTAACAAACTACATACGGTAGAGTACAACAAACCTGGATTTGTTTCTAAAAAGAATAAAAGGACAATGATTTTTTTATTTGGATTCTTCGATGAAAGTGAACTAGGGTATAAGAAGGAATGTCAGGATGTTGATTATTGGGACGATAAGGATAACTGATGTGTGGTTGGGACCATAAAATGATAAGTGGTGTGTGGGGTAAAAGGTTTATGTGTTTGTCATTCTAGGTCCCTCTTGTATATTACGACTGTCACACTATAGACAAAAAACTGCTTGTTCAAGTTAGGACTGCTAGTGCTGAAGATCATATAATATAAACGTATTGTTACTATATGTTGTCTAAGGTTTCAGAATAAATACTTAAAAAACAGCTATTACATGTTAGCACTGCTAGTGCTAAAGGCCAAATAATATAAACATGTTGTTACTACATGTTTTCTAAGGTTACTGCTGCTATTACAAATATAGGGATGCTTAACGTTACAACTGTCTTTGTACATGATGATATGTCCATCGATCCACCTCTCAGATCAGGTTACAAAGGTTGAAGTGGTGAGGATACTATGAAACTCATTCTTGAATTGATGGATAGATGCACAACTATGGAGTCAAAGATCACTAGTCTTCAAAATTTGAAAACTACTAAGGCTGAAACAATCAGGAGGTTGAAGCACAGGGTAAGTGTTTTGGAGAGACTAAGATGGACAAGGGTCACTACATTCAGGAAACTGGAGAAAACAGGAAAGAAAGCAAACTACTTTGGGAATCAAAGTTTGGAGGATGCATCCAAACAGGGGAGGAGTGAGAGTACAAATTCAGGGGAGGCATTGGTAGATTAGGATTTGGATAGTGGAGACAAAGGTGAAGGTTATTTGGTGGCTCACATAGAAGGTAAAGAAGCAGTAATAGATGATTCTTTAAAGGCTACAATTGAATAAAAGGATAAGGAAGTGGTGCAGGCAACCACTGCCAATGTTGCTGTATCCACTACTAGTATTGCAGTAACCACTGCTGCAACCAATGCTGCTATTATTCTACCTACTGCTGTTTCAGACGTTTCCACTACAGAGGCAACCACTGCTACAGTTATAACCACCGCAATAACACCAACACCAAAACCAAAAGAGGCTGAGAATGAGATTGCCATACAATTGCTCAACCTAAAGCAATCTCACCCTATCCCTGCACCTAGACCTATTGCTAAGAGTCTAAACATTGGTGAACCTGTGCAGAAAGTTGTAGTTACTGAACCTGATATTGGAAAGGGTAAAGGGATTGTAGAGCCAACTTTGATGTTTGAAAGTACAGAGGAGCAGATAGCTTTTGATGAACAATTTCCTAAAAGATTACATATGGAAGTAAATGCTGTAGAAATTGCTAAAGAAAAGGAAAGGGCAAAGCAGGAAGAAGCTTCTAAACAAGCTGTAGAAGAGTGGTAAACGAAACATATGTATTTTACCCTACATAATTACGAAAAGTAGTTCAGTTTACTCGTAATGATTAACTTAACTTCATAGTCCTAAAAAGGGTCAACAAAAACCAAAAATAATTCAGTCCATAGAAGGAATCTATACCAACGTCGTAAACAATTGCATAGATGATGCATATAAACCACTCCTTATTAGTCTAAAAACTGCCACTAAATTTTTTAATGAACCAAGTAATGTTACATACTTAACTAACGACATCTAAGGTATTATACCCTGCATAATTACGAATCAGACAAACATAAAAAGAGCAATGGATTATAAAATGGAATTAACACCTATCTAACATAGGTATTAATCGAATAACAACAAAAATTTATTATAACATAGAACCAATTGGAAATAATCATATGTAATAAACAACGAGAATAATATTTACTTACCATATTTGGCCACATTTAAAAAAATAATAAACTTGATCAATCGAATGTGGTTTGCACTCAACACTGTAGCTTTCTAGATGGTGACATAACTGATGTTACAAGGAAATGAGGGGCTGACAAAGAAGACGGTTTGATTTGTAAAAACAGTAAGTAAGAATGCTTTTGGGCGAGAAGCAAAAACAGAGAAAAACGGTAACTATGGATGTTATTGTGTGAGTGGCTATTGGAATTTGAATAGAAATGTACTGTACTTTCACTATTCAAATGTGTACTTTCTATGTAATGTAAAATGACTAAACAACCCTTTTTAAAATATATGGTTGCCAAGCGAATTTTCGTTGCCCAAAAAACAATACCTTACACATACGGGACACTTGTCACAATGTCGATGAGTTGCCCAATGACACCGGTTCCCCTCGGTCCATTTTGAAATAAAAAATAAAAGTGGTCCGGAAAGTGATTAGCCTCAGGGCGCCGGGGGCATTTGCATCATTTTCCCTAATATTAATAAGTACTACTGATAAGGATTTAAAACATACGTTTTTAGGGGGTCATTTAAGCCCTAAATCGACACATTTTATATCCGTTACTACCTAAAATCGTTCCTTTTCACATTTTAGGTATTTTAGAAGCAAAAAGATAGAATCAAGCATGTTAATACAAATAAACCATAAAATCGTTTATTTATATTTTACGAACTTCTAATATTTCGTCGATAACAAACGTAAAATCATTTTAACGAAACAAATAAAATACGTAAAAGGTTTGAGCCAATAGTGTACTAACGCACTTATACTAAACATATTAAAACCATATCAAAACATGTTTATATTTTACGAACTTCTAATGTTTTGTTGATAACAAACGTAAAAGACATTTTTATAAACACTAAACAAGTAATATTTTTTACATCTTATAGAAATGCATATGTATAACAACTAGTGTTTACATATTATAAAAATGCACATATACATACTTTGTATACATTGTAATGGGTAATGTAATGGGTAAAAACCAAAGTCCATGACCCATGACCCATAACCCATGATCCATTGACTAGGTACAATGAATGTTGTTGGGTAAAGACCAAAGTCCATAACCCATACCCATGGAGCATGATCCATAACCCATGACCCATTGCATGAAATCATGCATGAAGTCATGTTGGGTATTATCCATGATCCATGACCCACGGTCTATGACCCATTGTCTAGGTACATTGCATTATGTTGGGTATCCATAATCTATTACCCATAACTCATGGTTCATAACCCATAACCTATAACCCGGTTTGCAACCCGAAATCAGGACTAAGCTGACCCAGCAGCCGGATCCCAAGGATTGCACTAGCCGGATCCCTCTGGGGAGGGATCCGTTGGAACTGTGGGACAGTAGACAATTTTGTCTATAAATAGTGAGCCATTTCGCCTTTGCTCATCACCACTTTACACATACTCTCTCTCTCTCTCTCAAGTATTGTAACATCTCTAACCACTGATCCAAAGGATCATTCCATGTAGTTTTATATTTGTGTGATTCTCTAGGTTCCTCTTAAAGGCGAGATCACCACCTTTTGAAGACGTGCAAGCTCAAGTCCATGAGTTTCCAAGCTTCGTCATCATCAAGACTACTAAATTGATCTTGTTGATAGTTCTTTCCTCTCTCCATAGAAGTGTTGTGTTGAAGGCATTAGTGAAAGGTGCCAAAGGGTCGTGTCGAGGGCATTAGTGAAAGGTGCCGAAGGGTTGTGTCAAAGGCATTAGTGAAAGGTGCCGAGTGGTCTGTCGAAGGCATTAGTGAAAGGTTCCAAGGGTGTACATTCGATATGGTGCATCGATATACAAAATAGATAGTTTGGGTTAAAGGATGTTGATATCCTTATAGTGTTGTAACAAGGAGTTGGTCTCCTTTGGGATAGGTGTGTTGTGGTGTAGTGTTGGGTAGTAGTTCCTTTCTTATAATGGAACTCGGTATCTAGCCTTGTACCGGATAAAGTGTAGGCGACGTTGTGATAGGTGTGGTTCTACCTCATGGAAGAAATCAGTGTCTAGCCTAGTACCAGATAAAGAGTAGGCGATGTTGTGAAGGCTTCTCCGCCACATTAATGAGCTTGTGTTGTGTAGTTCTTACGAACTCTCATACTCAGGGAGTGGAGTAGGGCAAAGAAGGTGTCCTTGTAGCCAAACCACTATAAATACTTGTGTCATGGTTTTGTGTTTCTTTACTCTTTATCTTTGCATTACTTACTTATATACTTATCTAACACTATCCAACACATACATTAAATAGATTGACATAAGTAGATCTAAATAGTTTAATTATAAAGTTTTAATCGGTAAAACTATTCAACCCCCCTCCCTTCTAGTTTTCTACAATTGGTATCAGAGCTTAGTTACCAAGTTTCTTAGAGTATATTGTACTTTAAAATTTTGATACGATCCGTTTATGTTTGAAAACTACAAAGAAGGAAATTTCTTAAAACAAAAAGTCATGTTTTAGAAACTTTTATACTTTAAATGTTGGATAGTGATAGATCATTCTAACATTGTCTTTTGAGAAATCTTCATGTAGGATTCGTTTAAATGGCTTCGCTCCATCTAAAAGAAAGATGAAGTTAACACCCAAAGAAGAATCCAAAGTAGTTTCTACTTACTTTTACAAAATACGATTAGGTTTTTTAAAAGCTCATGAAGTATTTCGCGCCTATGTTTTTCAAAAATCATAAAAATGATATATAGCAAAGGTATGTTCTCCTATTTACAATTAGTTAATCTAAAAACATACTAATTTCTTATAGATAATGGTATAAACTTCTATATTTTCATTAAGTATTATAATGTCCTTGCATATATTTGAAGACTCATGGATTTGATGTATTACTTCAAATGTCACAAAAAGTCGTTCTTCATATTAAACACATCATCAAGAATAGTATTATTGGTTGATTTCCATACACAAAACTATAAATTAGTAATTATACATCTTTACATCGTAAAGAAAACTTGACTAATCAAAAGTTTTATTTCATCATTATTCTCATGGAAATATTGGTATTACATTAGTAATCTATTTCAATATTCTTCATTCGAAACTTCCCATATCATGATAAAATAGAATTTTGACATGATTCCTAGTTTAGTTACTCATAAAAAGGAACCTCGTCAAAAGTGTTTTGTAAACATAAAAACTCGTCAAAACCTTGAACATTAAACAAACCCTAATTTATAAAGAAAGACCATTGACAAAAATCAAAATCAAAAACTTCCGTGTCAAATTATCAAAATCACTCAACTATTTTTCAACTGAACTGCCGGATCCCCATGCTTTAACTAGCCAGATCCCTTTTTCAAGGGATCCGGGGGAACTGGCACATCATAAGACAAAATAAGTGTTTGATGATCACTGTGCACTTCTACTCCCTACTTTACTCTTTCACATACGAACATACACCCAGAATTACTATTCATAGGAGATCCTTCTTCATCATTCCAAGGAAAGCAATCACTTGTGTAAGTAGTATCTTCACTAAATTGTAATTTCCATTCTCTAAGTTCCTAGTAGCACAATTTTTCATCTTGAGAACTTTGATTCAAGTGGGTTTGTCACAATTTGCTATCACATTGTTTTCTAAGATCACAAATCAAAGAATAAACATTGTTAATACAAATTAGAACTCATAATGAATTTAAAAGAGATGTGTTGAGCAAAGATTGTGATGAACAGGAACTATTCATATAATTAACACCACATTGTGGTTTTGGTATTTAGGATCAATCATGCCAAGCTCTAGGCAACAAGATTACCAAGATACGGCACATTACATACCAATGCACCATCGAAAGGACGGTTTAAGCCCGGAAGACCGAAGTACTTTCAAAATGCTACAAAAGCGGTTGTTTCATGAAGATTGTGTGGTTGATCAATCCTTTCTCAACAATACCGACATTCCCGAGGTCGTTTCCGGAATCAACTTTCAATGTCTTCTAAACATCAACTAACAAATATGCCCCGTATTTGTTCTTGAGTTCTACAAGAGCATTAGGATCATAAGGAATGAGGACGAAACCATCTCAATTGCATTCATCATCAATGAACATAACTACACATTGACCCTTGTTGAATTTGCTCAAATTCTTCGCATTCCGCACCATGGAGTATGCATATATTCAAATGAATGGTCACTTGCCAACCTTCATGATATGGTCAATGAGCATGAGGTCTATTTCACACCCCTCCCAGAACCGGCCACGGTGAGAGATACCGTGTTTATTCAAAGAGCATCCCCATCTCGGGTAACTAGGATATCAAAGGTCATCTATCGGGATCCCTTCCAAATGGAACTTTCGGAGATGTTTCCTCTTTACAATAAATGGGAACAAATTCTTAGGGAGAATTTCCTTTGCTTGGTTGGAAACAAGGATCATCATAACGCGTGTCTAGTTTACATGATCTATTGCCTTGTCAACTCAACTCCTTTCAATCTCGCCACTATATGGTTAAGCGGATGGCTAGTGTGTCAAGGATGGACAATATGTTGCTACCTTATTCTATGCTCCTTACTCACCTAGCTAACTTTGTCTTTGCCTTAGAACCATCTCCCTATACCGATGACCACTTCTTTTGCAACAAATTCATGGTACCCCTATCCGATGAGAAGACAACGAGGTTCATGGTTGAAGGTAAAAGGCCTCATCCACCAACGGACTTATCCGAAGAGAGGAAGGGAGAAGGAAGCAATTAACCCCATAGTCAACTACCATCTCGATCCCATATCTTACATTGACCAATTTCCGGACATTCCAAGACCTTCCTAAGAATTCCAACAAACAAAGGGGATGTTCAAATGCTTTGCCAACTTTCTAATATGGAAGAAGAAGAAATGAGATGGAAGCTTGAGGAGTTTGAAGGAGAAGTTTGAGGGTAATAGTAGGTAAGGTCATGGACCTTAATTTGAACAATGTGTTGTAAAACATCTTAAACAATATGTCTCTTATCTTCGAACTTAGTAGTAGCCGCTGGTATGGCGAAAAACAAAGACACCTTAACCTAGAAAAATCTAATAGGAATTTTATGATTATTTGATATAATATCAAAAAGTCGGTCTTCCTCTTAATTGCATGCCTATATGTCACCTTTACATGTCATGCTAGCTATGCTTTATTTACATACATGAATGCTTGATGTAGAAATGAATAGGTTTGAAATTCGATACATGGTGCAAAATTTTGCACACTTTCTATGTAGGAATTGGTCTCAGTTGCCGGATCCCTGGGGTATAACCAGCCAGATCCCTTAAATGAAGGATTCGTGGGATCCGGGTGGACATAAATGGATTTTCTAACTCCTTCACATCAATCCAATCTTCCAGACCTTATTAGACTTGTTAGCCTTAATAGTTTTTATTAGAAGTGATGGTCATTCACGATTAGGAACTTCGTAATGTGTATTAGATATCGTGATAGAATAGTCAACGGGCTCGTGGATTAGGCTAAGCTAATTGGGCATAAGTTATGTTAAGCTAGCCTTGTCTAGTTCGTGAAACCCAAGCCCAATCCAAGTCCATCTCAAGGCCCATGGCCAAGCCTTAGGGCATCATCTCTCTTACCTATATATACCCCTCAAGTATGTCATTTGAGGGGTGTGCTTGAGTGTGTGTGTGTGTGTGTTTTTCCTTTGAAGCAATATAACATCTTATTGTTTCATCTATCTTCTCTCTACCTCTCTAAACATACATACGAATATACATCAAGTCACCATATCTTTGCTTAATCTTTTCTCTTCCTTCTCTACGCCTATTGTTTGTATAATGTGGGTGTTTGTGTGGTAAAGGTTGTTATTGTGATAAGGTATATGTGATAAAGGGGTATAAAAATTGGTATCAATTGCCTAACAATGGTTTAGGAGTATTTGTGTTTGTTTTGAAGCTTGGTATTGTACGCGTAAAGGCTCACGTTTTTCATAGTTGTCAAGCTTAAAGCTTTAATTTTTGCACTTAAAAATTCAAGATTCTTGTGGTTTAAGGTTTATTTGATGCTAAAGTTTCAGTTTTTTGCAAAAAGTTAGAAGCTTTACGTGTTTTTCTTCACTTTTGAACTCGTTCTTGGTTCTTTGGTCATTTCTACTCGTAACTTTTCTAGCAACTTTGGGTGAAAAAGGTCAACATTTTTTTGTTATTCGAGTGTTTTTAAGGATATCTGTGCAAGCGAAATCATTTGAATCGTTGGAAATTTCTTACGAGTAGAAGTCAAAAAGTCAAAACCCTAGTTTTCAACTCGTAACTTTTCTAAGCACTTTGGGTGAAAAAGGTTAACATTTTTGTGTTATTTGAGTGTTTTTAAGGCTATCTGTGCAAGAGAAATTGGTTGAATCACTGGAAATTTTTTACGAGTAGGTCAAAACCCTAGATCTACTCGTAAGAAAGTCAACTACTCATAGTTTTCTACTCATAACTTTTTGGTGAAGAATCTTCGAGCTATAACGGTTACTCAGTGCTTCCCTCACTTGGATAAGTGTGTGGAACACTTCGACTTGTGGATATCCCTTACGCTGTGACAGTGTAAAGGATTTTTGGTTCTTAACCATAGTTTACGCATAAGCTAAAAGCTTACGAGTAACTCTACGCATAACTTCACAATTACGCGTAAGGTTTACGAGTAACATTTTGTCTACGCATAAGCTTAAGGTTACGCGTAAGATACTTCCTACGCATAAGATCCTACGCCTAAGGAATCCTACGCCTAAGCTTCCTACGCATAAGATCCTACGCCTAAGCCATCCTACTCGTAACCACATCCTACTCGTAACTACATCCTACTCGTAACCATATCCTACTCGTAACCATATCCTACTCGTAACTTCTTTGGTCTACGCCTAAGCTCTTTCTACGCCTAAGGTTTTTTTAAAAAAAAAAAAAAAAAAAAAAAAAAAATTAATTTTTCGAGGAGACTAAACGCTCAATTTTTACGCGAGATTTAAATTTTAGTTTAACTGTGAAAATTTTGGTCAAAAATTCAAATTTTTGGGCCTAAATTCAAACTTTTCGGGTCAAATTTGGCGTCAAAATTGTCATAACTCAAATTTTTCATATGACCTTAGAATTGATTTTTATAGTGAATTTCAAATTTTGGGCGAAATTTTTTAAGAACTAAGGTTACGAGTACGACTTTCAGAACCACCTCAACCGAGCTTAATCTTCATCAACCACAACTCCTTTATCGTTGAATCGATCCTACATCAACTTTATCAGATCATACCTTCATCAATGGCAACTCAACAAGACATTCATGCAGCCGGTGCCAAAAACCGACCTCCTATGTTGGCAAAAGGTGGTTATCTTCAATGGACAAGTCGAATGCTTCGCTACATCAAGACCAAACCTAATGGCAAACTCATGATTAAATCCATTCAGGATGGACCCTTCAAGCCTCGACAAGTCCATGTCCCTAGAAATGCTGATGCAACACCTCCCATCCCACCATCCTCTCATCTTCAAACTGAATCAGAATACACTGAAGAGGATCAGAAATAAGTCGATGTAGATGACATGGCAATTCATATTGTCCAACTGGGTTTACCAATAGACATTTTTGCTGCTGTAGACAGTTGTGAAACTGCTTTCGATATGTGGGAATGTGTTAGACGACTATGTTATGGAACAGAAATTGGTAAACAAGACATGGAGAACAAGCTGCTAACTGAATGGGAGAAGTTTACATCTACACCAGGAGAATCCATTGAATCCTACTATGGAAGGTTTTGCACTTTGATGAATGAGCTTATCAAAAACAAGTTGGCACCCAGAACAATCGTTCAAAACATCAAGTTCCTGAATAATCTTCCAGAAGAATGGGGACAATATGTCACTATTGTCAACCTAACAAAAGACTTACATTAGGTGAACTTTGATCAACTAAACGATTTTCTGAAACAAAACCAAGCTGAAGCGAATGAAGTCAGGAAAGAAAGATTGGCAAAGAATCATGATCCATTGGCACTTATTGCTAAGACTCAAACTACAGTGAATACACAACAACAAGCTTCATCATCTTCCAACAACAACAACTTGCAGCAATACATTCCACAACCACAACAATAATTCTATCCAGATCAACAATACCAGGAATAAGGAATCACTGATCCTGAAACTGACCCAGAAGCGACCTTGCAACAGATATTTTCTTTATTGGATAAAGCAGTTAACAGTCGCATCGGTAATCATGCGGTTCCGTATCAGGGTAATCAATTGGGTCAGAATGTTGGAAATTAAATGGGACAGAATGTTGGGAATAGAGTAGTAGGTAATCAGAATGGGTATGTTGCAGCTCCAGTCGTTGGGAATCATGGAAATGTGAATCAGGGTACTCAGGTTAAGTGTTATAACTGTCAAGGAGTGGGTCACATGGCAAGAAACTGTCCCACTAAGCCGCACAAAAAGAATGGTGATTTTCTTCGGAAAGCTGCTTTGTTAGCAGATACGCAAGAAGCAGGGTTACAGTTGAGTGCTGAGGAACATGACTTTTTCGCTATTATGGATGATTTGGAAGACCTCGAGGTCCTCAATGTGAACTGCATCTACATGGCAAATCTTCAGGAGACTAAGTATGACACTGACTCTGACACACCTCCTGTCTATGATGCAAATGCAGTATCAAAGGTACCAATCATTGATCCATGTTATAACAATGTCATATTTGATGTGTTTACTCATGACGAACAGCATTCTGTGACGCCAGCACCTACTTATGATACATACCTGGACAATCCGAGTTGTAGCAATACTAACTCTGAAACTCCAGATGTGGATCCTAGTGGAGGCTGTGTGGCACAAAATACTGAGACTGATGAGGAAACACGTGCTTATGTTGAATCATTAATCAATCAATGTGGCATTGAAGTTGAGAAAGTTAGAACGGTCAATCGCGATGTTAAGGCCGCGAATGCTAAATTGACCGCTGAGCTTGAGAGTTACAAGGAGCACGCCAAAGCCTATGAATTTCATACAAACAAAATGTCAGAATTAGAAATTGGTTATCGAGATTCTGTTTTAAGAGAAAAACAGTTGCAACTCAAGTATGACACACTTGATGTGAATTTGAATTTGAAAATAAAATCTTTAAACAAGGAAATTTCTGAACTAAATGACCAACTTTCTAAACAAAAAGCACTGTTTTCTGATCTTGAAAAAGAGAAGAAATAGTTGATTGCTGATTTTTCAAAACGAGAAGATTTCTTCTTGATGAAATTCTTGATAAAACGGAAAAAATCAAAACATTGGACAATTTGCTTCTTACAATGGGTCATTCAGCTAAATCAAACAAGATGCTTTCTAACCAAGTAAATCCACATTTTCATACTTCACATAAGATGGCACTTGGTAACGACCCTTCTTTGTTTCTCAAGAAAGCTCAGAAATCTCAGAATGTGTTGAACAATGGACAACCTTTGCATGAACCCATAATTGTTCGTGATTCTCTTGAAACGTTGGAACTATCTGAGGAGAGTAGATCAAAAATGAAACAAAAACATCCGGAAATCAAACCTATTGATTATAATAAATGGAACCAAATTAATGGTATTTCGTTTGTTTCTCAATCAACGTTTTCCACCAAACCAAGTGTTTCAAACAAAGTGTCAACACCAGTTTCAAAATCTGTTTCAAAACCAGTTGTTGTCTCCAAATCTCTTTCGAACATTGAACAAATGTCTTCAAACAATCCTTTTAACACAAGTGATGCAAGAAGTATTTTGGAAAATGTGAAAACTAGAATTGCAGATCTTCAAGAGACCGTTAAAACTAAAACCAATATTACAACAAACATCTGGTTTAATAGTTTTGATATTGAACAGAAAAAGTTTTTTGAAACTCAAATTGCCCTTGAGCTGACTAACATCAACTCAAGGGTAATTCATTTTGAACAAGCCTTTTTGAAAGAAACAGCTGACTTTGTCAAGGACCATAAATCCCTGGTAAAGCAAGCTAATGAAAGTGTTGAACACATCAACGTTTTGGAAAATCTAAATGATTCACTCTTCGAAGATGTTATGACTACTGATATCATGTCTATCATTTTGCAAACATATTATGTTGAAGATCATGAAAGACTCCAGGATGAGACCTCTGAAATTGTTTCAAACTATGAAAAAGCTCTTGAAAAACTTGAAAAAGAAAATGTGTCATATTTTAAACAACTTGATCGAAAAACTGAGGAATGCAAATATGACAAACTGTCGTATGAGCGTGCCTACAATGACATGAAAGCGAAAAATGATCTTTTGAGGGCTCAGCTGGAAAGTCAAAAAGGAAAGGTAGTGGAAACTGTGATTAAAAACCATTGACTACGGAGAAAGCAAATGTTCCCAAACCGGTTTCCAAACCAAAAATGTCTGTTTCTATGCCTCCTCCAAAAGTCAATGAGAAATTTGATTTGTCAAAAATAGTCACTACACAGTCCCTGCCTATTAAAAAGAGAATTATCAAAAGTTTTGAAAAAGGAAAAGCAGTTGCTGAAACACCAAAAGATATTTCACCTGGCATTTCTAGGAATTATACACGGAATGTGACAAAAAATCCAGTTAAAGAATCTGTCAGTTCTAACAACATGGTCAACAATCACTATCTAGAAGAAGCTAGGAAAAAGGCACAGACTCGAAAAGACAGAATTCTAGGTACAACATCTAGGGTGATGAATTCTACAAGATTTCAAGGCACTGCTAGTAGTAGTAAACCATTACCTAGGAACACTCTACAAAAGACTAGGGATTGGCTTGCATCTAAGAGTGGTTGCGCAAAAGAAAATGCTATGCCCTTAGAAAACAACACTAGGAATTCTAAGTCTTTTTCGAACAAGAATCAATTTCCAAAAGACTGTAGTGACAAAGTTAAAGCTGCTGTTTTAAACAAGAATATTGAATTTGTCTGTACTACATGTAAAAAATGTGTCTTTTCAGCTAATCATGATGCATGTGTCTCACAATATCTTAAGAAAGATAATTCTCGTGCCAAGGCACAATCTACTAAGACACCAAATAGAAACAAGCCCGTTGATAAAAAGACAAACAAACAGACACCTAATAGGACGATCTCTTCAGGACGTAGTTTTTCTAAAAATGAGTCTTCTGCTGTATCTGATAAGAAAACAACTCCTAGATCTTACCTTAGGTGGATACCCACGGGCAAAGTTTTCAACAAAATAGCTCTTAGGTGGATTCCCACAGGAAAGATTTTTGATACTTGCACCAACACATATAATAGTGAAGCTCATCATGTTAAGGAAGTTGAATCCACTACAACCGTTGATAGTGATCACCCTCACCGTGAGGAAACATGTACTTCTAACACTGTTATTTGTGAAAATTCTTCTTCTGTGGATGCAGGTACTTGTAAAAGTGTTGAAGGTTCATATACCCTGTGTGGTAAAGAAGAAATTTATGCCAATTTTGCATGTGGAAATCCTTTTCTAGTTCCACTCTTAACTCCACTTTTACTTGTCCCAACTTAATTTCTCTTTCTTCAAATCCGCTTTGTAAATATTTTTGAAAAACCAAATATAAAATTTGAAAAACCGAATACAAAATTTGAAAAACCAACAAAATCAAAATACAAAATAAAAAATTTTCAAAAAAAATTCAAAAACAATATAAAATCAAAAATCCAAAAATATTCTTCTACGACATGTCTCTTGTATAATCGATATTCTGTACATATCTAGAAATGTCATTCAACAATGATACGGGCATGTACAGATGCTTGAGCGAGAGTTCTTTAATTTGTTTTCTAAAACATGTCGTTTCTCAAAATTTCTTCAATAATGGCTTTCGTATACTTCAGTACGAAACCCGGACTTCAAATTAATGGCTTCTGGACACATCAGTTCAGGACCCGCGCTTCAAAGAAAGGAAAGTTCTTATCCAAAATCAAAGGTTTTAAATATTTTTCAAGCACTATTCCTAAAAAACAATGGCTTGTAAGTATTTCAGCTTGCAACCCGATTTTTAAAGAAAGGAAAGTGCTACGCAAAATCGATTTTCATAAATATCGAGCACTTATCCTAAAACAAATGAAGATTATTCTTCTCGAATATCTTCAAAAGATTTTCAAAATCTTCTTCATCTTGTGTACCATTGATTCGAAATTTTTCAAAAAGATTTTTCAAAATCTCTTACATTTGGTACCAAGATGACTCCCTCTAAACCCTTAATTGATTCTAAATTTTCTGTATGAAAAATATGCTTTCGTTAAGGGGGAGTATAAAACCAAAATGTTCCAAATTCATTCTTAAATCATATCCGTTTGTCTCCCTAAGCGACTCTAAAAATGTTTTTTAATCCGTGGATATCAAAAATATCACGATTATGCTATTTTTGAGGGGGAGGAGACGTGATTAAAATGTGATCAAAAAGTTTAATGATCGTTGTTTGAATCTCAAAAGAGCTCGACTCAGTGGTAACCAATGAATTGACGAGGAATCATGTACCATCTCGAGAAACTTTCTATGACTTGACCAGGACGGGTAATAATTTCAAGCTAGTTCTCTAGTGATGTAAACGTGTCTCGAATCGGTCTAGTTCATTTAAAGTCGATCAATTCAAAAAGTGCGAACTCTACCATCTATGTGTAGATTTCTATCAAAACTTATAAGCACATGTGAAGGGGGAGTGTTTCTAAAATATAAAACTCACGGAGTGTTTCAAACATG
Source organism: Chrysanthemum seticuspe (assembly GCA_019973895.1). Classification (NCBI taxonomy): domain Eukaryota; kingdom Viridiplantae; phylum Streptophyta; class Magnoliopsida; order Asterales; family Asteraceae; genus Chrysanthemum; species Chrysanthemum seticuspe. Next base: position 36,652,993 of record BPTQ01000006.1, read on the forward strand.
TTTTCTATCATAAACACTCTGAGAGATTTTCAAGAAAAATGGTTTTATGGCAACAATAGGACAGTCATGGAGTTATAAGGTGACTAAGGATAGGAAATCCGTCCTATGATCCGCTAGAGCCGGAGGGATCTACCCAAGGACATCACAAATAGTTTAGAACTAAAAGTCCTTAGGTATGATGGAAAAAAGGAGCAATGTGAGAAAGGAGAAAGAAGGGGTTGAAGAATTAAAAAGAAAAGCAAAAAAAAGGGTGAAAAGAAATAGCCCTCCATAATCAACCTTAGGGCAGAAACCGGGTTCAATACATATGCTACTGGTTGTCACTAGATGACACTGGTATTGAAGACAAAGACGTCATGGACCCAGTGACGCACTGCACTAAACCTTCTAGCCACTCAGTTCCTCTTAAAAGGATTTGTTTCATTCTCACTGGGAACCCTACATAATCTATCGACTTTCTCTTAGAGATTGTTGATATTGAAGAAGGAGACCCTCTCCCTAGTCTCCACTCAGGAAAACCAAAATTCACTATTGAGTCTAGAGCCACGAGATTCATCAAAAGTGTTGGGAATTAAGGTAAACTACTGATTCTGCCAAAGCATCTTCCGAATGGATTCTGCCGAAGAAGAATGGTTTCTACCGAAGAAGAATGGTTTCTGCCGAAGTTATACTTCAGCAGAAGGGATAAAGCAGATATCGTGTTGCTGCTGAAAGTGTGAATCCACGTAGGAGAGATAAGCTCAGTATAGAGTAAAAGTCAGCGCCGTATGTATAGGTTGGCGCCGTATTATGTAGAGCTTATCAGAATAAACAATATGATTAACAAAACAATATGATTAGTTGCATGCTTGTCTAAAAGCATGCTTGGTCTAGTTTAGTAGTAGAAGCGTACATTGTCAACGCTCACTAGGGTTTCTTGCCTATATAAGAAACCATGTTAGTATGTAATAGATAAGCTTTTCTCAAGTTTCTCAAGTCTTGTAAACTATCCGAAACATAGAGTTTCTATAATCAAAGATCCATAGAGGATCAAAAGTGTTCTTAGTTATTATAACTTGTATTTATTTTCCGCTACAATACCAAGTTGTAGAGATCTTCTATTAGTTTGCTTGTGATTACATAGGCAACACTAACGATCTCCGAGGGCTTAAGATCTATCAAGGTCTTTGTGAGGTTTAACACGTGGTATCAGAGCCTCGGGAAGTCTCTACGATACTAAGAACCATTCTCACCCCCATACAATCAAGTATTCACTCACCATGCCTGGATCCGATAATGAAACTAAAGTCACCAACACAAACAACACCAACACCACTTCCATGCAACAGCTAAGTCTCTCAAACAGTAATGGTAAATTTCCTTATTTGAAAAGGGAAGAGTATGAACTTTGGACTATGAAGATGGAAAACTGGATTTCCAATATTGATTGGAATCTGTGGGAGGTTGTTAAGAAAGGAAACAGTTTAAAGAAGATGATTCCTGAAAGGGATGGGAAATTTATCATGGCTCCACCAAAGACTGCTGAAGAAGTACTGGCTATGCAGAGAGAGCATAAAGTGAAAACCATTCTGCTTTAAGCCATACCAGAAGATCATCTGTGTGATTTTCATCATATGGATGATGCAAAGGACATATGGATGGCTCTCAAGGCAAGGTTCGGTGGAAATGAAGAATCAAAGAGAATGAGGAAGTCCATGCTAAGACAACAATTTCAGGACTTCAATATCTCCGAAGAAGAAGGTATCCACAAGGGATATGACAGGTTACATAGGATCTTGAGTCAGCTAAACCAGTTGAATGCAAAACCGGATAATGAAGACTGCAACTCAAAGTTCCTTCGATCGTTACCTCCATCATGGTTACATGTAAGTATTGCTCTCAAGGCAAAAGGAGGGTTAGATATGCTTACCTTTGATGAGTTGTACAATAGACTCAGAACCCTTGAACCTGATGTTAGAACTCCCTACCGTACATCTTCTTCTGGCCATGCAGCTTTTGTTGGGACATCTCACTCCAACATGATGGTGCAAGCTCCTAGTTCCAACTATTTTCCATCATCTCCGAGCTCCAACTACTTTCCATCATCATCTTGTGCTCCCACTCCACCACATAACCCTCGTCCCACTCCACCATGTTCTCAATCTAGGACTAGTAGTGTGATGGAGGATGTTCTTCATTCTTTTGTTGCTGATTATGATACTCAGCAGTATCTGGCATATGAAGACTTTGATCAGTTGGACCCACTTGAAATGGTGGAAATGAAGCTGAAAATGCAGGTGGCATTGCTGTCAGTGGACATCAAAAGGTTTGAAGAGAAGGCTGGAAGGAAGTTTGTTTTCAAGGGAAAGGAACCAGCACGCTTTGACAGGAGGAAAGTCAAGTGCTTCACTTGTCATCAGATGGGGCATTTCTCAAGAGAATGCAAGGACAGAAAGAGTGGAGATGGAGCTAACTACCTTTCATATCAGCAGAAACAGCAGGAAACTGGAGCTTCAGCAGCTCTCCTCACCATGGACGAACAGGTCAACTGGACTGCCCATGAACCTGTGAATGAGGAAGCTCATGACACTGATAAGCTTGGATTGTTGGCAAGGTGCACTTCGGATGAAAGGCATGATCAGTTTGCCTTGATGGGACTATCTCAGGTACACAACTGTATATTTGGTTGTAGTCTAAGATACAATGAACTTAAAGAAGAATTTGATGCTATGAAACCTAAGTTTGATGAATGCTATGTAGAAAATGAAGCTCATAAACTAGCATTAAAAACAGTAGAAAGACAAAAAGTATGGTTTCAAAAGAATCAAATAGCTTATGAAGAAAAGATAAAAGTGTTACAGTTTGATCTAGAAGTTGCAAATAATTACTTGAAACTGTCTGAGAAAGCAAAGGATGAAGCTGTATCTGAGAACCTAGAGCTTAAAGAAAAGGTTGCTGAGGAAATAGCTAGGAATAAACAATGGTTAATTTCAGGTGATAATCTGGCTAAAGAACTTTATAACAGTCAATCAGTAACCTCTGGCTTAGGATTAGGCTTTCAAAAATATGTAGGAGTAGAAGCTAGGTATGATGGTCGTAAATCCACCCCTGCAGGATTAGCTAACTTTGTAAAAGAAGGTAATATGCATGCTGTCCCTGGTCCTATTAGAGGTGAATTTATGCCCACAGACCTATCCATCACTATTGACTTTGATGGATCACATCATCTATATGGCAAAAAGTCAAAAGACTTGCCAGACCCTGATACCTCATCTAATGACTTTGTCTCTTGCTCTGACAGTGACAATTCATCGGATCAAGGGTCCACTTCCTATGAAAGCTGTGATTCAAATGAGAAGTCTGACCTTCCCAAGCCTGAACCTACACCCAAGCCTGCACCCCAGTCTACTTACAAGCCTTCTAAGGAAGCTGCTGAGGAATCAACTTCCAAGACAGTTTCTTCTGAAGACTTGTCTTTTACATCTTTGAATAATCAGTCTATTAAAAACAATTCCTTGAATGTATCTGTTTTAAGTACTTCTGCATGTAATCAAACATCTCCCTATTTGAATAAATCTTCTAAGAAGAAGACATGTTTTGTATGTGGAAGTAAATTTCATTTGATTAAGGATTGTGATTTTTATGAACAAAGATTGGGTGCATGTGCTACTCACCAGAAACACAAACCTAACTGGACCAATGTTGCTAATATTCCACCTTATGTCCCACAAGCAGCTTATACCGACTCTCATTGGAGAAGTTCAGTTACCAGACCTTATGTCCAACCATCTAGCCCATACTTTAAACATGGTTATTGGCCTACATATGTTGACTCTATGTATGCTGGGATGGGATATGGGAGCACTGCTGTGAAGCCCTCAGCAGGTTGTTCTTGGACTAACAAGGGACCCAATTACCAATGGAGGACCAAGAACAATAGTGGATCCTCTAAATCTCTATGCCCTAAACCTGTGATCCACAAGGCAGGTTCAAGTCAGTAATGACTTGAACCTCCATTGTATACTAACCGTATGTATATATTTTGTTGTTGTTTGTAGGATCATCCCCTTAAGCATAAGAATATTGGTATTGTTGATAGTGGTTGTTCCAGAAGCATGTCTGGAAACAGAGATATGATGCACAATTTTGTTCCTATAGAAGGAGGAGGCAATGTGACTTTTGGAGGAAGTGATGGGAGTATTACAGGGAAAGGCACCATAAAGACACCTCATATGGATTTTGAAAATGTGTACTTTGTTAAGGAACTTCAGCATTTCAACTTGTTCTCTGTTTCAAAAATCTGTGACACTAAGAACAAAGTTCTCTTCACTGAGAATGAATGTCTTGTGCTGTCTAAAGACTTCAAACTCCCAGAAGAAACTTCAATTCTACTGAAAGTTCCTCGAACTCACAACTTATACACATTCAACCTTAATGAAGTTCAACCAGGTGGTGACCTCACTTGTTTGGTGGCTAAAGCATCTCTAGATGAGTCCACGAAATGGCATAGGAGGATGGCTCATGTGAATTTCAAGACCATTAACAAACTCTCTAAAATGGGTCTTGTTGAAGGACTTCCCACCAAAGTATTCACAAATGATCATAATTGTCTCGCTTGCAACAAAGGAAAACAACACAGAGCCTCTTACAAAGCTATCAATGCTATGAGCATCATTACTGAACCTCTTCAGTTGCTTCACATGGATCTGTTTGGTCCAACTCAAGTCAGAAGCATTGATCATAAGTACTTCTGTTTGGTGATCACTGATGGCTATAGCAGATTTTGTTGGGTTTTCTTTCTCAGAACCAAAGATGAAACATCTCAAGTGCTGACTGAATTCATCACTCTTGTTGAAAATCAGTTGAACAAAAAGGTTAAGGGTATTCGGTGTGATAATGGGACAGAGTTCAAGAATGCTATTCTTATAGAACTCTGTGGGTCAAAAGGCATCAAAAGGGACTATAGTAATCCAAGAACCCCACAACAAAATGGGGTGGCTGAAAGAAAGAATATGACCTTAATAGAGGCTGCTAGATCCATGCTTGCAGACTCTAAACTGCCCACTATGTTCTGGACTGAAGCTGTTGGCACAGCTTGCTATGTGCTAAACAGGGTCTCCATTACAAGACCACAACTCAAAACACCATATGAACTTCTCTTTGGAAAGGTTCCTGTCATTCACTACCTAAAACCTTTTGGTTGTCAAGTGACCATTCTGAACACAAGTGATCCGTTGGGAAAGTTTGATGAGAAGGCTGATGATGGTTATATTGTGGGTTATTCATCTCATAGTAAGGCCTACAGGGTGTACAATTTGCAAGCCAAGAAGATAGAGGAAACATTGAACCTGAGATTTTTGGAAGATAAGCATAATGTTCAAGGACAGGGTCATACTTGGTCTTTTGACCTTGACTACTTAACTGATTCCTTGGGTTACACTAGACACTTGGCAAATCAAAATGCAGGTTCTCAAGAATCTCCAACTAACAATGCAGGTCCCTTTGATGATGACTCTGAAAATGAGTTTGAAGATGATGAGCAACCTATACTTGTGCCTTCTTTCTCCCCTAACAATATTGCAGGTACCACCTCCAAGGATACTGCTGATTCGAGTGATGAAGATGACTCTCATTATGCTGAGGACCTTGCCAGGCTTCAGACTCTAGAATTTGCAGCTAAGCTTGAAGCAGAGAAACTGAATGGAGAGGTTGCTAATGAAGAAGTCGGTGGAAACCGTGTTTCTGCTGAAGTTGATTCTGTCACACCTACCTTCCCCAAATCTGCTGAAGGCTATGCTGTTCCTTCTCAAGTATCTTCAGACTTTGGTGAACCCTATACACGCTTTCCAAAACCTTCAGATCTTGGAAATCATCAACCAAAAGCTGGCATCTTCTCCTCACCCTCTTATGATGCTGAATTTGAGCCAACCATCACTAATCTTGATTCATCCATTGAAGTCAACCCCACTGCTACTCAGAGGATCAACATTGCTCATCCTCAATCCAACATCATAGGTGATCTTCTGGCACCTGTTAGAACTCGAAGGGCTATCACAAGTCCTCAATTTGGACATATTGCTTTTCTCTCTTATGTCTCCAACCAGCAAAGAGACAATCACACAGACTTCAAACATTGTCTGTTTGCTTGTTTTCTCTCTCAAGTGGAACCAACCAGTGTATCTTAAGCTCTTAATGATTCAAGTTGGCTAGAAGCAATGCAAGAAGAGATGCAACAATTTCACAATCAGCAGGTTTGGATCTTGGTACCACTACCTGATGGCAAATATGCCATTGGGACAAAATGGGTTTTGAAGAATAAGAGAGATGCTAGGGGTGTTGTGATCAAAAACAAAGCAAGATTAGTAGCTCAAGGCTTCAGACAAGAGGAAGGGATTGATTATGATGAAGTGTTTGCACCTGTTGCCAGAGTTGAAGCAATTCGCATTTTCTTGGCATATGCTTCATACATGGGTTTCATGGTGTATCAGATGGATGTCAAGGGTGCTTTCTGTATGGTGAGATTGAAGAGGAGGTCTATGTCACTCAACCCAAGGGCTTTGAAGACCCAGATCACCCAAATCATGTTTACAAAGTTGTTAAAGCTCTCTATGGCTTACATCAGGCTCCAAGAGCTTGGTATGCTAGGCTTTCATCATTCCTGCTGAAGCATGGCTATAGGAGAGGTGCTATTGATAAAACTCTGTTCCTCAAGAAGAATTACTCCGACATCATTCTGGTGCAAGTTTATGTGGACGACATTATTTTTGGTTCCACAAACGAAGCTTGGTGCAGGGAATTCGAGGAACTTATGAAGGGTGAATTTCAAATGAGTGCTATGGGAGAACTTACTTTCTTTTTAGGTCTCCAAGTTCAGCAGAAACAAGATGGCATCTTTATCAGTCAAGATAAATATGTGAGGGACATTTTGAAGAAGTTTGGTATGGAAGGTGTTAGGACTGCCACCACACCTTCTGAAGCTCCAAAGGCTAAAGCAAATAATGAACCAGATCTACCTGTGAATGTTCATCTGTACAGGTCCATGATTGGTTCATTGATGTATCTAACGGCTTCAAGACCTGATATTACTTTTGCTGTGAGTGTTTGTTCTCGACATCAAGTCACTCCACTTGCTTCCCATCTCAATGCTGTCAAGAAGATCTTTAAGTACCTCAAAGGCCAACCTCTTTTAGGCCTTTGGTACCCAAAAGAATCTCCTTTCAAGTTGGAAGCATATAGTGACAGTGATTATGCTGGTGCAAATCTGGATAGATGATCCACAACTGGGGGCTGCCAATTTCTTGGCAAGAGGTTGATTTCTTGGCAATGCAAGAAACAAACCATTGTGGCTACCTCCACTACTGAAGCAGAGTATGTTGCTGCTGCAAATTGCTGTGGTCAGGTCCTCTGGATTCAAAATCAATTGCTGGACTATGGGTACAACTTCATGAACACTACAATTCATATAGATAATCAAAGTACCATCTGCATAGTCAAAAATCTAGTTTTTCACAGTCGAACGAAACACATTGAAATCAGGCACCACTTTATAAGAGATGCTTATGAAAAACATTTGATAAAAGTGGCTAAAATCCATACTGATGATAATGTGGGAGACTTATTAACAAAAGCGTTTGATGGACCAAGGTTTCAACACCTCGTGGTCAATATTGGAATGCTAAACCCTTGACTGCATAGTTTAAGGGGAGGCATAGGCCTCAGGGGAGGCATATGCCTCAGGGGAGGATTTGTGCAAACTCTGCATTTTTTTGTATATTAGTTTGTATTCTAACTCTAACTTCTAATATTTCTCTAGTTTGTTTGTTTTTGTGTATGTTTTTGTGTCTGTTTTGCAGTTGTCTGTACTGCATTTTGTCTGTTCCTTATCTGGATTGCAGTTTGTATACAGCATGATCAAGGTCAAATTCATCAAGAGTGGCTCATTTGTACATGGTCAGATAGCTGAAAGGGTGTTACTTGTTTCCTCTGATATCAAAGTACTGAAGCATACAATTTGATTCCACTGAAGTAATAATACTGAAGAAAAGAAATTGAAGTCAAATTGTTCATTCATTCATTCAAGAAACAGTTTACAGCTTATAGCTTACATAAAGTCAACCTACTACTATGCATCTTCAAGATATGAGCTGTACAAAGCTAAGCCTAATCTAGTGTATATCTTTCATTCCGAAATCTAATGGAATGCTGGATATGCGTTAAATGCTGGCTTTGCTTTCGTAGGTCTTGCTTAACCACCCATTCAGTCTAACTGGCTGGTTGGATATGCATGACCAGGACGACGAAGATGCTAAGGACCAAAATGGAAGGATGGATTGATGCAAACGATTGATGATGACGATGACCACGCAGGATGACGTAGAGAACTAACGTGTCCTTTGTGCTTCATCTATTCATTTCAACCAAAATACAATCGATCCACCCTCCTTAAGCCCTTCTACTATACGATGCGTGTTCATGCACCAAAAGATGGCGCAGTGAGACCAAGAACCACCTCTCTATCTTTGGGGAGTGGCGGATTCCTGGCACGAGGTCTTTGTTGAGACCGAGGTGCTGGAGGTTGGGAGTAAGATGTTCCCTCCTTATAGGAGTCATCAGAATCATCAGCAGATTCACTTGGATTCACTACACTGTCATCTTCTGAAGAAGGAAGAAAGAGCGATTTATTTGGTCTTGGATAAGGTTGAGGAAAGTAATGGAACCATGGGTTTGATTCACCACTTGATGATGATGAAGAGGATGATGAAGATGAGGAAGTGAGATCTATGATCTCAGGTTTGGTAGTCATAGTGCAATTTTGTTGATTGGGGTTATTTGGCTTCTAGGGTTTGTGGTAAATATTTGGGGATCTTGGTGAAGAAATGAGTTACATTGGGATCATTTTATAGACGGATTCAAGGTTCAATGAGTTTAATGCAAGTGGGTGGCACAGTAATTCTAGAAACTTACCGAAGATATTCTTATCTTTGATGCATTCTGCTGAAGCTATAACTTCAGCAGATTGATCATGTGTTCCTGCTGAAGTGTTATTTTGGGTTGGGTCAAAGATGCAATACACGTCAGCAAAGGTCAACCAAACGGTCCATTTTTCTTTGACTATAATTTGGGCAAAAACACTTCATCTACCATCACTCGCTTCAGAACAAACAAATTCCCTCTCATTCCACTTTCACAAACACTCACCATTTCAAGAATCTTAACCCTAAACACTCATATTCCTCATGGCTCTTGAATTTAAACATGATCACAACAAAGTTGCATTTCTGGGAAATGGCATGGGTTATGAATTGTACGAACCAATGGTGGAATTCCTGAAAAGGTCCAAGATTCGTTATGCTCTAACTCATTCTCCAAATGAGATATATGAATCACTAATTACTCAATTTTGGGCAACTGCTGAGAAGAGGAGTGAGACAGAGATTAGGGCTGTGATTGATGAAATAGAGTACATTGTGTCCGAGGACCTAATCAGGAGGAAGCTTCACCTGGAAGATGCTAAAGGAGTATTTCACTCTAATCAGGAAGATGTGCTTAATGGGCTAAGGGCTATTGGGTATCGAGGAACAAGAACAGATATGTGGCTAAAGAAGGAACTCTGCCCAAAATGGAGGTTCCTGGTTCACACACTGCTCCAATGCATGAGCAACAAGACCGGAGGATGGGACCAGTTCTCTACACGACTGGGCTATGGTATTGTGTGTCTTTCCCAAGGGGTAACGTTCAATTTTTCTAAGTATATTTTTGAAAACTTGGTTGAAAATATTCTAAAGACAAAGGGAAAATTTTTAATGTACCCCAGGTTTCTACAAATGATTTTAGACACCTCTACCCATGCCCAATCTTTCTATCCCATAGGCACTTTGACTGCTAAATTGTTTGCCACTATGAAAACTCATTTTCAGGGGGAACATCATCCCTTGCTAGCAGCCATGTTGCCCCAAGGTAATGAGGCTGCTGATGAGGAGAATGTGGCTCATAATCCTCCTTCCTCACCTGTTGCTACTGATGGTAATCCATTGGTTAACATTGATGAGGGCCCATCTTCAACTGATGAAGCAACTCATGTTGCTCCAGACCAACCACCATGTCCCAGTCCTCCACCTACTTTAGCTACTCATGTTGAGTCAGATCTTGATAGACCACCCACACCAACTCCTGTTAGGGATCCTCTTAATGAAGATCTTCCTCACACTGAGCATGACCATGATTCTACTAAAAGGTCCAATGAAGCTCCCCTTACCACAGAGCAATCTGCTGGTGGAGCTGAGGACCCTATTACACTCTCATCTGTTTATGCTCTTGTCAACAGATATGCTGCTGAGGTCACTAGTCTGAAAAAGGAACTTGCAGAGACCAAGTCTTCTCTTGGAAGTAAGATTGAAGATCTGCAGAATCAAGTCAAGGACTTAGAGGACAAACTCAAACAGGGCTCCAAAAGGAAGCTTGTGGTTTCTTCTGATGAAGAACAAGAAGTTCCTTATTTTGAGTCTCTGGGGATATTGGCTGATGTTTCTCTCAATGATCCTTCATCAGTAGCTGCTACTTCATCAAGGAAGAAAGAACCTGTCCTGTACAAAAGAAGGAAGAGATCTTATTCTCATAAGGTTTCTCCTTAAGCTTCTAAAGAACCAAGTGCTGATAAGACTGCATCTGCTGATGTGCAAATGGAAGATGTATCTTCTGATCATAATGACATGGGTATTGCACCAGAAGTGACTGTTGTTGATTTATCTAAAGATGAGTGTGTTAAGAAGCCTGATAACAAAGGGAAAAATGTCATCACTGAAGATGAACTTGGTCCTGACCTGGTAAGTGAGGAGGAAAGACTAGGTCAAGCAAGTAGATTGGCAGAGTTTGAGAAGTCAAAGGAAAGTGTAGCATTGGCTAAACAACTTGAAACAGAGGAATTTTCATCGTTAACTCCTGAGAGAAGAAAAGAACTAGACGCACTGAGGGTTCAGATGCCTGCTGAACACTGGGATATTCTAACTCAGCAAGTCATTTCAAGACCTTCTCTAGCTCAAAGTATACTAGGTGGAGATTTCCTCAGTGACAATTATGTGGAGCGAATGATGGCTCAGGGAAGACAAAGGAAGCAAGAAGCAATCGCACAAAAGAGGGCCATCAAAGCTCAGAAGGCCAGAGACAAACCTCCTTCTAAAGACGAAATAAGAAGGGTGGTGAAAAATCAATGCTCAATGTACAACTCTGGCCTAACAATGAAACAAGTCAAGGCTTTTCCTGATCATGTCCTGTATCGCAAATATAACCAAATCATGAAGGAAAGATCATCATCTTTAGCACATTCTTCCAACATAAAAAGGATTTCAGAGAATGAAGCTGCTCCAGAAGCCAAAATACTCAAGGCTGATGATGCTCCAACCAAGGAATCATCTCCAGTCATTCCTGCTGAAGCAACTTCTGAAGCTGCTTTCTCTGCTACCAAGGGTCAATCTACTGAACCACCTTCCATTTCTCCTGAAGCACCTGAAGCATCAGCTCCCACTCCATCAGTGGCATCTGTTGATACTCTGGAAGATTCCAGAGTAAAGGAAGCTGAACTCACAGAAACTAAAACAGAGAGGGTGATAAGGATATTCCACAGGATGAAAGCACTTCGCGCTCCAACCAAGTCTCCATCTACAGATACAAGTCCTACTACCAATGCAGAAGATGAAAATGCTCCCTCTAGGGATATCTATCAGCCTGGGAGGAGGCAGAAGAGAATGGCTAAAATATCTCCTTTGGATCTTGAAGCTGATGACTCAACTTTCATTAAAGAAGGGTCTGCTGCTGATTTTCCTGATGGAAACTCAGATGGAGTGATAGAGTGGAAATTAAAGAATGATGAGATGAATGTTCTTCATCGAAGGGACTCCACTTCAATGGAATTCACCTTTCTAAAGGAAATTCTACACTTGATAGACAGGGCAGACTTAATTTCTCTGTTCACTCAAGTTACCACCCATTATTGCAACAAGGAACCTCAAGGTTCTGGGATGTTCCTGCCAGGAGATCTTCAAGTCTTGTTAAACTCCCACATTCCCAATAGCAAAGCATCTTCCATTTGGGAAAACTCACATCGGTGGAAGCTTACATCCTGGAGATTCTATCCTCTCCCCCGTGTGCACGTACTTGAGACTAAGGGTGGAATCACTGTTTGCATGTTGTCTGAAAGAAAGTATCCTTTGCCTAAAAGACTTATGGAAAAGATGCTGAGTCAGAAATTGGAAATTCCTCCAGATCCAGTGGGAAATGAAAGGCACTCTGCTTTAACACTGGTGGGATTGATCAAAACTCAACTCCAACAACTGCAATAGGCCTCTTCCTCATCCATATCAGGACACTTGGTACTCTCTGCTCTACCCTGTTTTGTTCATTTTAGCTTGCATTATTTATGTTATTTGTCTATTTTTGTCTAAATTTTTTTTAGAAGTAAAAGACTTTCATAAAAAGAAAACTCACAAAAACATCATTTTAAAATAGTGATAGCGTTTATTTAATAAAAATTAGGTTTTTAATTTTCCTTTTCAACTTATTATTAAGCTTTTTCAGTTTTATAAATTTTTCTTAGTTAACAAAATAAAAAATAAAAAAAAAATAAAAAAAAAATAAATAAATAAATAAAAAAAAAAAAAAAAAAAAACTAACCTTTTATGCAGGTTTGTTTGTTGTCCAATTCTGATGGTCTTTAACTCACCGGATGTACATTGTGTATGTCAAAGAGTTGACTAGTCCAAAGGGTACAGCTTTGGTAAAGACACATCAAATCTGTTGATAGCTGTAATGGTTTGCTCAAAATCATAGGGTATGCAACCGCCCATGCTTCATTGCTGAGGGTTGTATGGTCATCAATTCACCATGGTCTATTCCTTTTTGGAATCCAAGAATTGGCTAGCCCACATGTATATGGCTTGTGGTAAAGGCAACTGAATCCATATTTGGTGCTCAATTCACCAATTCTAAGAATTGACTAGTCCTGAGCAAACGGCTACAGGTAAAGACAAGTCAAATCCATTTATATGGTTGCTGGTTTGCCAATAAATCAGATGGTTATCAATGTACCATGGTTTTCGAACTCAAACATGTGGCTACTCCAGTAGTAATGGCTATTGGTAAAGAGACATCAAATCCATTAATTTCAATGATTCACCTCTCACAGGAGTTAACACACCTGGAAGTGATGAGAATAGTATTGAACTTATATGTTTTGATGTACATGATGTCATATGTTGCTGCAAAGATCTGGTGTTTCACAGTTCAGTCCTCATACAGATGTTCCTCTTCTGAATCTTGGTTGCTGATCCTCAAGATACTGGCCACTCATAGCTCAACAGCATTATGGTATAATCAACAAGGAAAATGGTACAATCCTCAACAGCATTATCGATCTATCAAGGAAACTGGAACTTAACCTAGTCAAATTCCAGTTTAGGGGAGGATTGTTGGGAATTAAGGTAAACTACTGATTCTGCCGAAGCATCTTCCGAATGGATTCTGCCGAAGAAGAATGGTTTCTACCGAAGAAGAATGGTTTCTGCCGAAGTTATACTTTAGCAGAAGGGATAAAGCAGATATCGTGTTGCTGCTGAAAGTGTGAATCCACGTAGGAGAGATAAGCTCAGTATAGAGTAAAAGTCAGCGCCGTATGTGTAGGTTGGCGCCGTATTATGTAGAGCTTATCAGAATAAACAATATGATTAACAAAACAATATGATTAGTTGCATGCTTGTCTAGAAGCATGCTTGGTCTAGTTTAGTAGTAGAAGCGTACATTGTCAACGCTCACTAGGGTTTCTTGCCTATATAAGAAACCATGTTAGTATGTAATAGATAAGCTTTTCTCAAGTTTCTCAAGTCTTGTAAACTATCCGAAACATAGAGTTTCTATAATCAAAGATCCATAGAGGATCAAAAGTGTTCTTAGTTATTATAACTTGTATTTATTTTCCGCTACAATACCAAGTTGTAGAGATCTTCTATTAGTTTGCTTGTGATTACATAGGCAACATTAACAATCTCCGAGGGCTTAAGATCTATCAAGGTCTTTGTGAGGTTTAACAAAAAGATCTCATAGGAACACTTGACATGACATCGCTTGTTCTTCATCTATAAGGATACAAGTGATATATTATAGAGTCCTACGCAGATCTTAGCAATCTGCCAGAACATTTATGAGAAGTTTCACATTTATGATCTTCAGTGATTGAATGGAAACTCCTGCCAGGGTCAACATCAAGCAGCCCTGACAGCAGGTCACTTCGGTAATTCTCCGTCGATTACGCTTAGTGTGTCTCAAACGGTCTACAGTCGTGGGGTGATGCTTCAGTGTACCTCAGCGACTCATCTGAACTGTAGATGTATTTCGGTACATCACGTTATCTCACTTGTGGGACTCCAGTTCAGGAACGGCCTTTGTAAGAATTAGAGTCGTGTTATCACACTATGCTGTTAACACCCTCGAAATTTAAACTTGTAAGTGCCGGAATCCACTTATTACTAACCTGTTTTATGTTTTCTTCTTATGGAAGCTCCGGAGCGGATGGATCGTGCAGACTCGCCACATGCTCATACCAACAACACATGAAAGTTCTCATCAAAATCAAAGGCAACTCAAAGTTAAAGATGATTCTTCATCAATGTCAAAGAATCTAAAAAGTTTAAAGACTCGAGAACTTCATCATTGGAAACTCAATGTCAAATAGAAGTGTGAGCATGGTGGAGAAAGACGTGGAGACACCTAACCAACGAAGTTGACAATGGCAGACACCCACATTAATTGATCACAAAGCATGAAGGAACAAAGAATCAAGACTATTCTATATCTACACACAAAGTTCAAGCTCAAAGAAAGTAAAAATCTTATCAAGTGGAGCATCATTTGAATGACCACCCCTTAGGGGGAGATTCTTAGCCTTAATAGTTTTTATTAGAAGTGATGGTCATTCACGATTAGGAACTTCGTAATATGTGTTAGATATCGTGATAGAATAGTCAACGGGCTCGTGGATTGGGCTAAGCTAATTGGGCATAAGTTATGTTAAGCTAGCCTTGTCTAGTTCGTGAAACCCAAGCCCAATCCAAGTCCATCTCAAGGCCCATGGCCAAGCCTTAGGGCATCATCTCTCTTACCTATATATACCCCTCAAGTATGTCATTTGAGGGGTGTGCTTGAGTGTGTGTGTGTATGTGTGTTTTTCCTTTGAAGCAATATAACATCTTATTGTTTCATCTTTCTTCTCTCTACCTCTCTAAACATACATACGAATATACATCAAGTCACCATATATTTGCTTAATCTTTTCTCTTCTTTCTCTACGCCTACTGTTTGTATAACGTGGGTATTTGTGTGGTAAAGGTTGTTATTGTGATAAGGTATATGTGATAAAGGGGTACAACAAGACTAGTTAAACATGATATATTAGGGTCACTTAAGTCCCCTTTAGACTTAGATGATCCCACATCCACTCATGAGTGGCTTAAAATCTAATTCAAGGTGTTTTTGATTTATCATTTCTTCATAACTCACCATTTTTCCGATCCAATGCTTACACATTGTTTATCTCATCTCAAAACACCTAGCCTGATATTTCACTCAAATGTAGGAAATTGATTTTAGTCATCTTTACCTCAAAATAGGCTAAAAACTAGTTTTTCATTTCTTATACTTCTTAAGGAATTTACCAAATTTCCTTTGAGTTACCATCTGATCTCTATGATCATTTGACATCATTTGACACCCTCAAAATCTTAGTGTGATACTTAAGCACTTATGTAACTACATAAAAACTCTATTTTCTTATCAAAAACCATCATTAGACATCCTCACTCATTATGGTTGAACATTTAAGTCCTATACCATTTAAGACACCTTAGGGAACTTAAACACTCAAGATATATAGGTACTAGACCTTGATAGAAAATCATCACTCCATTTCATTATTATCTGAAGATGGATCCCCATTTTTTAACTAGGCGGATCCCCAAAGTTAGGGATCTGTGGGAACCGGGTCTACAGAACAGCTAAATTTTACTCTACTCATCAATTTCAAACTCTCTATGGTAATCTAAACATTTTGCTTTGCCTTAAATGACTCTCTAGGATAGAACTACACTGTAGTTGACCTTAGTGCATGCCAAAAACCTTAGTGGTCTAAAATTTAATTCACTAACCTAATCTCGTCCTTTATAAACTAAGTATGCTTGTGCTCTCAAACCACCATTCAAAAGCAGTAGCTAAGACACCTCTCACTTCCTACTTTTTTACTATGACTAAAGCATCTAGCACAACCTCATCAACCAAAGGTTCCTCCAAGAAAAATGTTCATGTTGTTTGAGATTTCTTCAACCGAGTCTTCACCCGTCAAGGCCTCAAATACTAGAATTCCTCCTGAACAAACTCAACCAACCAAAGGTAGAAGAACCGCTAGAATTAGTATTCGACCTTTTAGGTTAGAAAGACCTTCACCAAATACTACCATACCCTCTAAAACAAACACGCCTAGCTTGACTAAAACATCTAAGCCATCATTTCTAGAGCCTAGACTACACTCCTTCACCATACCTCTTTCACATCCAAATCTTTACTCTTTAGAAGACTCACCACCTAGGACTTCCCATTCACCATCCTTCTCATTAAATAGGGAACCACCTTCGCACCAAGACATTGATGTTGAAACATCACCAACACCCGCATTCTAATCCCCTTCACCATTAAATAGTCCACCCTTAGGAACAAGGAATCACCAAAGACCTAACCATATAGATGACTTCCCATCTACACCACCAACCCATACATCAACAGCATCATTGTTAGTTGAACCACACCCTACGTCACTCAACTCACCTCCACAAATCCGTCCATCTTTTATGGAACCTCCTTCCAGCTCACCCAACATTTCACCTCAAAACATTCCATCTCCAATGCCTCCATCTCCTACTCATGACAATGATAATGCTACACGCGTCGTTCGGGGTCAAGGAAACTTCCTTTTTTTCGAGCAAGTTTTATAACACCCTAGGCAGTAAACCTAATCGTTGTAGTGTAGTAATTAGGGTAAGCCACGGGTATTGATATCGTTCTCTAGGGGAATAGGAATGCTAGTAAGAAGTTACTACGCTAAGGTTAAGGTTGAGGAAGATTATTTTTTGTATTTTTATATTTTATGAAATGGAAAGGTACGAATCTCGGGTATTGGATTGGGGGGGTTGGTATTTCTACCGATTACTCTACTATTATCTAATTATCTAAACTAAGGTTGTGGGAGTCTATGTCTAATTAGTGTGTGCTCGTATGATAGTTTAAAGATGTGTTTACTTAGGTTGTACTACTACTTAATTATCTCCTATTGATGGTTGAGTTGTCACGTCCTTATTCTTAGTTGCGTTGTGTGTCTAAAGTTGTAGGGTATGCGTTTCTCCCTAACTCTTTGAACTTACCAAAGGGTCTGGTCTACAAAACCCACTAGGGATAATAAACTCTTACTCTAAGGCACTCTTTGGATGGTTTAGCTTACAACTACTCAGGTAATTATATTCTAAGGTTCACAAAGATGAATCAAGCATTAAGTACACAACGAATGACCTATCGCATTACTAGATCATTAATCAACTAAGATAAGAAACAACCAATCAATATTCAATAATTAAGTTTCATACTTCCTAAGCAAACACACAAATAAATTAGCCGGACATGGAGAACATGCAAGCATGCACACAAATAATCAAAGACATAATTGAATTACTGAAGTAAATACTTATCTTGATGTAAGATAGGGTTTAAAACCCTAAAATACTGTACAAGACACCTTAGGTTCGGTTTTAGGTTTTCACTCCAAAGACCCTCTCCAAAACTGAAAAATTCAGATTCTATATATAAGATTACATATGCGACGGCGTCACCTTATGTTTCGTGACGCCGTCGTGTCGCCATCATTAGGGTTTCGTCTTGGCCACGTTAACCTTGCGACGGCGTCACCTTATGTCCGTGACGCCGTCCTCTTCAGCTTCTGACGTCGTCTGGATTGCATCTAGGCCGTCTGAGTAGCGACGGCCTACTCTTTTACAACTGGACATCGTCACTTGAAAATACGAGTTTTGGGTTCTGAACCGTCACAAAAATCCTCGGACGGCGTCGCAATTAGAACCTGATGCCGTCGCCTTCTAATTTCAGCAGCTGTGAGTGTCTCGATTTTGACTTTGGCCATTTTCTTCATATATTCGCGCCTTTTCGTCCAAATAAGTGCCATTCCAGCATTTTGCCTTCAAGAGACCTAAAAAGTGAAAAGGAACGATATTAAGAAATAACGGATACAAAAGTGATCAAATAAGGACTAAAACAACCCCTCAAAATGGTACCTTTTAAAACCTTATCAAATATCCCTACACTCGTTATTTGCTTGTCCTCAAGCAAATGTGCTTTTAACCAATTAATTTATAAGTTAGGGGTCATGAAGCATTAATTCAAAATGGTCCACAACACATATAAGCCCCGCAAAAGTCATAACAAGCACGGAAATTACATACTAGCACCTCACATGGGGTGTTTGGATACTCACATCTCTCTCGGGTGTATATATGAAATATAACAAATAGGAAATGGAAGATAAACACTCATTAACCGGTCCTAGTACATAGATTACCATAGGCTTGAGAATAGATCAAACCTCCATCGCTTTGGCGTAAGCACCTAGGAAAGACTAGCAAAGAGGTCTTTTAAAGGGTTGTAATGTTAGGCTTACGATAAGGAAACAAGGGTTTGGTGGGATAGGCTATTTAGTGGTGGTAAGTCAAAAATCTCTATGTTAAATGCATATGAAGAATGGCATTGCTAAGCCAAGGCTCGACATTCTAAACTCTAGATAACTGAAATAAATAAACATAAATTCAAAGATAGATGTAGGATGGTAGCCCGTATTTTTTTTTTTTTTTTTTTTTTTTTTTTTTTTTTTTTTTACACTTTAACTCTACCATCCTCTACGATAACATCAAAATACTAGGGATTTATAGGCATATCCCTACACTTGAGTTTTTATTACTCTAACACTAATTTGACCCGATTTGAAAAGATCAAAACAATTGGGGTACATTATTATGCAAACAAAGAGAATTTGAATTTTAACGTTCCCTTCCCGTCATTTCATAAACTTTAACTTTTCCCATGAATCCCAATCGTCCCAAAATTGTATACAAAGGATATGACTCGACTTAGCAACTTATGCAAGCAACTAGATAATTGAACTAAGGGTTTAGGGTGATAACAAACATTTGCACTAAAAGTGAGTGCATAAGGGGTAGGCTAAGGCGATTTGGGTGTATATTTGGGGGTGGGGTGTAAACAATGCTCTTCATTGATATTCCGGAAAAACCGAAACATCACGAGAACCGCAAAAAGCATAGGCTCTGAGGGGTTAACTAGGGGTATCGTGTACTAAAGATGAGTACAACGCAAAGGGTGTGGGGGAATTACTCAACCGATGTGGAAGAAGTAATTATATTACGGGTATCAAACAAGGGTTATCCTAATGCCTCTTATCATTTAGTTATTCCTAACTACACAAGTGTAGTCTCACTTGCGATCTCAGAATGCATCACAAAACAAGTTCTAGAAACTAATATACTACCGGTTCACACTCTAAGCATTAAAGATAAATGCTTTTAATTCCTACTAATCTAAGGGCGATCCTCACATTTTGGGTGGAATTTAGGTGGTAAAGGGTTTTTGTGCTAGTCATATAACTTCCTATCCGTGAGACGCTTTTGTTAAGACTAATGGCCCACTCCTATATATCATGAAAAATTTTAAATTTGGTGCTAAAATTACCCTAACCGACATTTTCTCATGGTTTATTACACAAATACAATTAGACAAAGCAAATAATCAAGGATAAGCATAGTTTCAAAGTTCCCATTTTATTTTCACTCCCTACACTTAAACTGAACATTGTCCCCAATGTTCCCCGAAAGTATCAAAGTTATGATAATGGAAGGTAATTAAAAACGAAAGAAACTAATACTCCCCTGATTAGCTCGGTAGGTTCCGTGTGAAGTAGTGGTTAAATCCTTTCCAAGAAGAATTGTGTGCGTGAGAAGCTCCTTCCAATCTTTTGTATCTTCTTCTTGATAAATAAAACCTGCACACTTGAAGAAAACAAACAACCCAACGCATCAAACCGAACAAAGAAAAATCACAACAAGATGTAATTCCAGACTTAAATAAGATATAATGCTTGTGGAATGGATGTTTGCAGATTTTCTAGAAAATTAAGACCTGGAAAATTCCAAAAAATTTATAAGTAGCACAGAAAACGAGAAAAAGTAGTAAGTTGTTTTTGCTCCTCCTGACGCCGTCAGGTTGCGATCCTGACGCCGGGATTTTCTGAAAAAAATTCTGGGACATTTTTATCTTTAAAATTTGGAAAAATTTCCTGCAAAACATCCATTATGACTCGATACAAGCATTTGACTCGAACAAACACACATGTATATCTTTTAATTAATTGTAATTCTCATGTTTACATTTCTTTTGAAAACGTGTGTAATCCTCCCTACACTTATCCCTTATGTAAAATACCTTTATATGTAATTAAGACGAGGTTAAAGACAAAATAAAGCATTTTTACAAATTTAAACATGAGAATTAATAATCAATAAAAGATATACGACACACAAATAAAAAGGAAAAGGAAAAACACATGGGTTGCCTCCCAAGAAGCGCTTGTTTTTGTTCGAGTCACGAGCCTAACTCTACCCTTATTTAACATATAAAGGGGAAGTTTTTCCTACACTTAAGTTTAAGTGCGGGTGATAGTAGCAATACACACCCTTAGGGTGGAAATTTGCTACGTGAGGAGAGGGTGATGGGTGATTTATATGCTCAAAGGAGTGTGCTCCATTCATTATAACCTTACCTAAGTCTATTGGTGTAGCGGGTGAATCAAATCTCCCTCCTAAAAATGGATCATCTTCTATTAACTTCAAAAGATTCTTAGTTAAGGATCCATCTTGACCTAATAAACCCGGTTTAAACCCATAGTGTTTCTTGTTATCAACCATGAATGGGTGATATAAGTGTGTAAGGTCATGGGTTACTCCTATATTAGCTTCCACTCTACATGGCCTAGAATCTACCACCTTTATCAAGCAACTACCCGGGCTATTCATTTTGATGGGTGGATTGGGGCCTAATTCAATTCCAATATTCACATCTAAAGACGGAACATTGGGTAAGGTTTTTGGTTGAGGCTCCGGTTCATCAAAATTAAGAACTTCCCTAGGACTAAGAGAGAGGTCACGACAACAAGCATCTAAACCTACATTCTCTAATGGCGTTTGGTCCAAAGGTTCTCTATCAATTGGGGCTCCTATAGTCTCTTCTACTTCTTTCGGGTAAGTTATAGGCGATGTGTGTTCCTCAAGTGATGGTAGGGCTTGTGGACTTGGAGTTTCCACCTCATTCTCCATTATATCTAGATCTCCTAAAAGTTCATGTGTTTTAGTATGATCTAACCCAAATACACTCCTAAGTATCTCAAATCCTTCTTTAGCCATTTCAAATTCTTGGTCCGATTCATAAGAATCATTCTCAAAAATTTGATCACTATGTTCTATTTGCCTAAAGGATTCCTCACATGTGTCATATGTTTTGAAATCTATCCCACGCATGGAACTAGGCAATTCAACTATAACCATTTCACAATCTTGTTCGGGTTTAGGTTCCATGTTCTTAAAAACTAGGTCTTTTTGATCATGGTGCCTAAGATCATTCAATTGATGGTTTACGCATAGGAGGCTTTTCTGAAAAATTCTCCAGATGGTGTCACTAAAAGGAGTTGATCCTGACAACGATTGTTGAATAGAAGCCACACAAGTACAGAATATATCAAATCCATCCAACCATACACCCATCTCCTTTTGGATATCTCTAAGTTCACTCACAAATTCATTAGAACAATTAAAACAAAACCAATCTGCGAAATTCAACTGTTCCTCATTTGTTAATGATGCAAATGCAATTTCACTTGCCATAGCGACAAATGAAAAGGGTTTTACAAACACAAACACAAAGAAAGGGGATAGACTACAAGGAATCTAATAAAAAGAAAAAATTTACTTGATAGGAATCAAGCAAAGAAACCTAAACGAGGTGGACTACTAACTAGCTATTCTATTCCCCGGCAGCGGCGTCAAAAACTTGATAACGCTACACGCGTCGTTCGGGGTCAAGGAAACTTCCTTTTCTTCGAGCAAGTTTTATAACACCCTAGGCAGTGAACCGAATCATTGTAGTGTAGTAATTAGGGTAAGCCACGGGTATTGATATCGTTCTCTAGGGGAATAGGAATGCTAGTAAGAAGTTACTACGCTAAGGTTAAGGTTGAGGAAGATTATTTTTTGTATTTTTATATTTTATGAAATGGAAAGGTACGAATCTCGGGTATTGGATTGGGGGGGGGGGTTGGTATTTCTACCGATTACTCTAATATTATCTAATTATCTAAACTAAAGTTGTGGGAGTCTATGTCTAATTAATGTGTGCTCGTATGATAGTTTAACGATGTGTTTACTTAGGTTGTACTACTCCTTAATTATCTCCTATTGATGGTTGAGTTGTCACGTCCATATTCTTAGTTGCGTTGTGTGTCTAAAGTTGTAGGGTATGCGTTTCTCCCTAACTCTTTGAACTTACCAAAGCGTCTCGTCTACAAAACCCACTAGGGATAATAAACTCTTACTCTAAGGCACTCTTTGGATGGTTTAGCTTACAACTACTCAGGTAATTATATTCTAAGGTTCACAAAGATGAATCAAGCATTAAGTACACAACGAATGACCTATCGCATTACTAGATCATTAATCAACTAAGATAAGAAACAACCAATCAATATTCAATAATTAAGTTTCATACTTCCTAAGCAAACACACAAATAAATTAGCCGGACATGGAGAACATGCAAGCATACACACAAATAATCAAAGACATAATTGAATTAATGAAGTAAATACTTATCTTGATGTAAGATAGGGTTTAAAACCCTAAAATACTGTACAAGACACCTTAGGCTCGGTTTTAGGTTTTCACTCCAAAAGACCCTCTCCAAAACTGAAAAATTCGGATTCTATATATAAGATTACATATGCGACGGCGTCACCTTATGTTTCGTGATGCCGTCGTGTCGCCGTCATTAGGGTTTCGTCTTGGCCACGTTAACCTTGCGACGGCGTCACCTTATGTCCGTGACGCCGTCCTCTTCAGCTTCTGACATCGTCTGGATTGCATCTAGGCCGTCTGAGTAGCGACGGCCTACTCTTTTACAACTGGACGTCGTCACTTGAAAATACGAGTTTTGGGTTCTGAACCGTCACAAAAATCCTCGGACGGTGTCGCAATTAGCACCTGACGCCGTCGCCTTCTAATTTCAGCAGCTGTGAGTGTCTCGATTTTGACTTTGGCCATTTTCTTCATATATTCGCGCCTTTTTGTCCAAATAAGTGCCATTCCAGCATTTTGCCTTCAAGAGACCTAAAAAGTGAAAAGGAACGATATTAAGCAATAACGGATACAAAAGTGATCAAATAAGGACTAAAACGACCCCTCAAAATGGTACCTTTTAAAACCTTATCAGACAATAATTGCTCTAATTGTCAAAATACCTAAGGGTTAGTTCAAGAAGTACAAAATGAGTAGCATTTCATGTTTAATCATCTCCTTGAACGATTTGACCAAATCAACAAATCTACTCGTCCTTAGAACTTAGGAATTCAAGCACCATGGTGCTCTTTGTTCGCCTTCGGCAAAACTTAGATTTTTTTTAAAAGTACTACATGCTTTTGTCATTCTCTTAGTTTTAGAGATATGTATATCATTTCTCGTGTTTTATTGAACAAAATTACATGTTGTATGCTATATGGTTTTGAGAATATGTTTGGTGCTATAACACATGACTCTTTTTGATGTTGACATCACATTTTACATCCACATTGCTGTCAAAAGAATGCAAGTACATGGTTCCCTCATTTTTGCCTAGACAGATCCCTCACAGGGAGGATCCGTGGGATCCGTGCAATAGATGCACATTTTATCACTAATATGAATCTCATTTGCAGGAAATTATGCACTATACACTTGTTTTCTAACCTTTGTTTTGTAGATATTCAAAATACACATGAAGACTTTGACACCCTCAACAAGGGGGAGCTTTCGTCAAAGCAAAGTAATTACAAAAATGCGTTGATTGTACAATAAATTGCACTACCAGGCTTCAATGGTGATCGAAGGTAAGAGGGGTGTGTGTTCCAGCCAAGATTGTCTTTCACCTAAGAATAAGAAATACGAAGACACTATGTTAAGTGATTGCGTAGGGGTTGGACCCTGCGAACCACCTCCGGCGTGAGAGTAAGTATGAGTTATGGTTATGTAAGTGAGTGTGAGTAAAGAGTAAAGTGTTAAGTGAGCTTACCATGAACTTCTGCCCATCCCACCTATTTATATTAGATTAAATAGGCTTAGGGGCACCTCTGCGCTTATATCGGAGAACATGGGGGCGTCCCATGCTTTTAGGTAACCCTAGGGCTTAGTGACCCACGCTCTCAAACTTGGCGGGAAAGCCAGGAATGAGAGGGAGATCGTGGGTTTGACCAAGTCGGGATGGTCCTCTGTCCTTTGTTCCCTCGTTAACCATATCCTGAAGGGCTTAGGGCTTCGAGTGGCGAATTCCTCACAGGTAACCATCGTGTGTACGAATGGTTTGACGCCAATCAACATTTGGGAGAACTAACTTTGGCCTTCATACAGAAGGGCTTCGACACAGTTCGAAGGGGTGTCCCTTGACCTGTCCGGAGGGTACATCATCAAGCCCACCAATCGAAAATGATGGCTATGAATGAGAAGGAATTGCTTTTGACTTAAATCTGTGAGCAAAATCAGCTTGTTTTGCAACGGTATACACATCTTAGGTACTTACGCCCCTTAATGCGCCTTAAATGCTACCTAATCAACTCTAACTACTCGCTACAGTGAATCCCAAAATCCCATTTACCTCAGTTGACTAAATAGACTTTTCAAATTTAAAAATCATTTGAAATCCGGATAAGATTACTGATGGGGACACGTGTACGGTGTATAGGCAAATTTGAAAAGAGTATTTAAAGGGTGGTAGATGAAACCCTAAACCATTTACCTTTTCCGCCCACTTTTACACGCAGTAAACTTCTTTCAGTCACCGGCTTCGAGCAAAAAGGTAAAGTTATCTCTTCTCCTTTTCCTTAACTTTGATTAGGCATGGATTCAAAATTCATTATCAAACAATTTCTTGCTCAATACCCCATTCCCCAAGAGTATAAAATCATGCTCCCAAAACCGAATCAAGGCATATTTGATGCTCCAAAAAAATTTGTAGGGATTTATACTCATTTGTTTAGCCATTCGAACCTTAGGATACCTATTCATCCTTTGATTCTTGAACTATTACAGTACTATGAGGTACACAATTCCCGTTTTAACCCCTTTGGCCTTGCTAAACTCACCACATATATTGTGATGTGTAAGGCTTATGGTTTTGTGCCAACACTTGAGGTGTTGAGGGGGTTTCTAAACTTATATCCTGATGGGAACTGGCTGACCCTAGTGAAAAGGCCTGAAGGGGATGTTCCCAATCTTATTATGAAGTCTTATACGAATATAAGAGATTAGAAAGGTAGTTTCTTTTATGTTCAAAACACTATCATCCCACCTGAATATCCAGCACTGCTTAATGAGGCCTTCAGATTTGATGCTAAGCGCTTCAATGACCCTCTTCCATATAAAGTTCGAAGAAACCCTCTGTACCAGCGTCTAGCCAAGTACCCTGCTGATGTTCGATCTTTTCCCGAGCCTATTTTGTTTATCGCTGGGATTACTCAAAGCTGGGAGGGGTCTCCCATGAAGCCCATGATCAAGTATCAGGGAAAAAGTATGTATACTTCCACTTTCTTTAAGTAGGACCAATTAGCGATGATATTTATCTTTTCTTGTTTCTTGTTTTGCAGAAATGGCTTTTAGGAACTTTATGCACTAGGATATGGATGAAGACTTGAGTTTCATGCCCATGGAGCAGGTCGAAGGGTCCTACGGCGTTGGTTCGCCATCTGCTTCAGTCAACAACAATGATGTGGATGTTGTCAAAGCTGAGTCTGTTGCCTCATCCCCCCCCCCCACAAGTGCCATTGGAGGGTCCTTCTCAATTGGTTGAGAATGTGGCTGATTCAGATGATCCAGCAGATGATGAATTGCGGATTACAGGCTCTACAGGCATTGCAGATAGGTTGAAGATTAGGAAAGGAACTGGTGGCAAAGCTCTTAGATCCTCCACCAAAAGGAAAACTCCTCTTTCTACTTCTGGGTCCAGAGCTGTTTAGCAGAAAGGTGTCGAAGATAGAAAGAAAATGAAGTCTGCCTTCGAACTGCCAGATGATACTGAAGAAATGCATGGTATACACCTATTTCTGAAAGTATAAAAAATACTTATTGCTATGTCTAACTTTCCCTAATGTATTTCCTTTGTCGCTGGCCTGCCTGACACCAAGGAGCTTCCCAATGCCATTGCCTGCCATCGCATTGTTGATCATGTTATCCCTACGAACTAGAAAGGAATGCTGGACAACATGTCCATAGAGAGGGTATGCGATTTGCACGACAAGAGTGTCGCGAGGCAAGCTGTTTTGGACAATCATCTAAATGGTCGCACAAGGGAGTTGCTCCAAGCTATGATGAAGGCTAGATAGGAAATGAATGTGATGTTGGATAGGTAGAAGCATAGGGATAAACAATATGCTGAGTTGGAGGCCAAATATGAGGATAATGAGAAAGACTTTGACAAAAATCCCCTCACCCAAGACCTCCGAGATAGGATTGCTGAGCTAGAGAAGGAGTTAGCTGTCACAACAGCTGAATGTGGCAAGCTTATGCTGGAGGAGGCCAAGGTTGTGAGCCTCATAGGTTAAGTTGTTGTTCTAGAGGCTAAGTGTGCAGGTTTGGAAAGTTAAAGATCTAGGCTTGGAGAATTATAGATCAAGATGAGAGAGGAGGTTGATGGCCTACAGATGCGATACAAAATGCTGCAGAAGGATCGTGCAGAGGTAGTGTTGAAGGTAGTGCCATATATTGCCATGGAGTTATATCACAGTGATGAGGTTGGAGCCGCCATGTGGAAGGTGATTAAAGCAGCTATTTTTCATGGACGATGTCTTGCTTTGGAGGAGGTGGCTAAGACTGGTGAGCATGTGGACCTCTTCAAGGTTGAATGTTACAGTCCCTCATCAAAGGCTGAGTACGAAGAGGCAGGAAATGCATTTGTTACTGCAGAGTACCCCTTCTTGCTCGAAGCCACTAAAGATCCCATGGAACCTCTCAAAGATCTGCCCTCCAAAAAGCCTCAAAAGATCAAGCCTGCTAGTCCTACAAAAAAGACAGCTTCCGCCAAGCCTATCTCAACTCTGCCAAATCCAACCCCATCTCCCAAGAAGAAGGATTGAAGGCTGCCATGTCGGCAGTAATTTGGTTTTAAGGGTGGCATGCACCCTTGTTAAAACAATTTCTTATGATGTTATGTCTGTTTATTGAACAATTTGTGATTATGGTCTGTGGCTTCGGCCGAAAACAATATTAACTGGGCTTCGGCCTTTTGATGTAGGTACTAGGGCATAGGCCCTAGTTTTTAATGGAATGAAGTAGAGAAATATCCCTACGCACTTAAAAATGTTTATCTTGTGCACTTCTCGTACGCCATTTTTCTTATGCTTAAATTTTACAACCTAAGGTGTAATAGCCTCATTGTGTGTAAATTACAACACCAAGAATATTGTGACCAATTTTGATTAGTGACAGAGGGTCACGACCCACTCTATCTTTAAACCTTTAAGTCTTATGGCTTGTTTTTTTTTACCATAAACTATTAGGAGATTTAATGTGAATGTGTTGGTAGGCTTTAGCAGTAATCTGAGGGGTTTGTTACACCTTATGCCTTACCTTTCGACATTGAAACTCATAAATGACTTGGCTGAACAAATCTTTGTGTCTAAGAAACGAAGCAAGAGATTTGTGGGAAATATATTATATCATTGAATTGGTAGAGAGGATTACATCATTTTGAATTGAACACTTAGACAACTACCAATAATGCTTGCTTTCCCATGAGAAGCTTTTAATACAAGAATGAAAAGTAAAAAATACTTCTTAAAAATAAAACTTTCGGAGGTTCGTACCATTCCATGTCCTGTCGATGGGTTCTCCGAGAAGAGTGGCCAGCTTGTATGCATCGTTGCCGTAGATTCAGCTATGACATAGGGTCCTTCCCAAGTAGATCCCAGCTTCCCCTGGTATTTTTCCTTGCTTGCACTGTTAAGGAATAGCACATATTCCTCGGGCTTAAAAGTGGAGGGCTTAACCCTTTTGTTGTAGTAGCCTTCGATCTTATGCTTGTGCATGGCTTCTTTGATGGAGGCTATTTCTCTATTTTCTTCCAATAGATCAAGGTTCTCCCTAATCCCTTCGTCATTTCTAGAGACGTCAAATGTGGCCACACGCTCTGTGTGCAAACTTAGCTCCGAAGGGATGACCGCTTATGTTCTGTATGTGAGGCTAAAGGGGGTTTCGCCATGGCTTGACTTGGGTTGGGTCCTATGAGCCCATAACACTTGAGGAAGCTCGTATACCCACCCAGGATGGCTTCGTACCAGCCTTTTTTTGATTCCCTTGACTATGTCTGTGTTGGTTACTTCCACTTGCCCATTGCCTTGTGGATGATAGACAGAAGTGAAAGACCGCTTTATCATTAATCCTTTGCATAAATCATAGAAGAATCCTTCGTCAAATTGCTTGCCGTTATCAGATACGATGATGTGGGGCACTCTGAATCTGCATATGATGTGCTCCCATACAAATTTCTCTATGTTCCTTCCCGTATTGGAAGCTAAAGGCTTAGCTTCGACCTACTTTGTGAAGTAATCAATAGCCACCAATAAGAATTTGACTCCACCAGGAGCCACAGACATGGGCCATATGATATCAATTCTCCATTGCGAGAAGGGCTATGCAGATGTAACACTTGTCATGTCTTGTTTCGGGAGCTTAGGAACCTTGGAGTGTATCTGACAAGCTTCACATTTTTGTATGATCTCCACAGCATCCCTATGCATCGATGGCCAGTAGTAGCCTAACTTCATTATTTTTTAGACAACCAAACGAGGTCCTGCATGAAGGCTGCAGGACCCTTCGTGAACCTCCGCGATGATGCTTGACGCCTGCTTGGGCCCAACACATATGAGCCAAGGTGAGATGAATGATCTTCTATACAAGCTCTCTCCTATCAGTCGATATTGTGGAGATTTGACCCGTATCTTCCTAGTTTGCTTTGGATACTCTGGAGAATGCCACTTATCAAGTATTCCCTAATGGGAGTCATCCAGCATTTCCCTTGTTATGTCTAAGTATTTTTTGATGATAGGCTGCCTTGCTTCATAGGAGCATTTTACTTGGTTTGCCACCAACTGAGAATCTACATAGATAGAGAGAGCCTTGACTTCCATATCTTTTGCTAGCCGAAGGTCTGCCAATAAGGCTTCGTATTCTGCTTCATTGTTGGTGGCTTCAAATTCGAACCGAAGTGTGTAGGTATCCTCCTTTCCTTCAGGACTGACCAACATTAACCCTGCTCCAGAGCCATCGGAGCTTGATGCTCCGTATGTGTAAAGCTTTGATAACCCTCAATATCTGCATGTTTTTAGTAGCGTTATTCGTGCTTTTATGTATGCTATTTGGCTATAATCATATGCTTTGGTTACTTAATTGCATAAACGTGCGTATGCTAGTTCATTTGTAGCCAAGTACAGGAAAGTGGAGAAAAAGACGAAAAAAGAAGTAAAATACGAAGATTTCTCCATATACGAAGAATTCCCGACAAATGCAAGACTTGTGGAGTATATTCGAGAAGATAAAGTCATCAAGATAGTGGTCCAAATACTCAAGAATAAAGTTCAAGAAGGAAAACAAGAAATAAATTAAATGAAGAAAAGAAGCTAAAACGAAGAAATATTGGAAGCCTCGTTGTTCCCGACACACCTTCGCCATTTTGGCCATAAGTTTTGCATACGGACTCCGTTTGACCCCCCGTTCATGGCCACAGAAAGCTAAGGGAAAGATCTACAACTTTGGTGCTTGTCATTTTCTGTCAAAAGGCTCCAGCCGATCGATCGAGCCCCGCAACCGAAACGGCTAGAGGTTAGTCGTGAAGACCAGCCGAAACGGCTGGGAAGCCCTGGACAGCCATTTCTTCATCACTAAGACTCCAAACTTATCCCAAACGATTCTAGGACCTCCCTACATGTATTCTAAGTCCTTCTAAGCTCTTTGGAGGCCAAGTTCAACATTTAATACCCTAAGCCTTTGAAGTAGTATAAATAGAGGCCTTTGCAACCTCATTTCTAGCACCACAACTTGAGAGATCTTCTCTCACACCTCTCCTACCACCACCACTCCATCTCTAGGTGTGAAATTCGATCCTCCACCCTTAATGTGAAGATCGTTGTAAGCTCTTAGACGAGGTCTAATATTATATCTAGGAACACAAAATAACGAAAGCGGAATATTCAATAAGAATTAACGTTATAATAAACAAGGTTTTTCATTATCATAAACTAACTAAACAATAATAAAGATCAAAGACTTGATCTTTAACTCTAACTAACTAAATCACTAAACCCTAGGCATTTTCCAAATCCCTACGCCTAGGTTCCCACACACACACCCCTTTAGACGTCTACATCTTGTACGTACGTTCTAAAACTAATGGCCCTATGTCTCTTTATATACTAGAGACATCTAGGGTTTACAAGAGGAATCATAATACAATTAGGAAACTAAATATTCTTTTAAGCTTATCTTCTAGAATCTTCCAAATCCTCCACCTTTTTGTAGTTTCCCTTCTTGTCACTTTAAGTCCTTCATATTTCATTCTTCTTGTTTTGTATTATCAAATCTATAATAGACCCAACAATCTTCCCCTATTTGATGATGACAAAACAAACACAATTCTTGTACGAACTTCCCTAGACGAAGTAGCAGAAGTTGAGATAATTAAATCTCACTATAAATGAAACAATCTTCCCCTTGACTTAAACATGTCACTCAAATATCTCTTCCCCTTTTTGTTATCAACAAATAGAGAACGTATGCAAATAATGATCTTGACCACCACGAACCAATATCATACTTCCAATCTAAGACTTCCAATGCTTCAAATCACCCACCATTACGCACCATAAGAAAAATGGATCCAAAACAGTAGAAAACTTCAACTAGCAGTAGTAATAATGATCAACAATAGTAAAAATCAAAAACTTCCTCTTGAGTGATGCATGTAGATGGTTAAACATTTAACAATAAGCTCCCCCTAAAAACCATATGTTAACCATCTTCTTAATTCTTCAAAATCTGTAAGCTCCTTGTAATGATCACTTTGTGAAGAAAAGCAAATATAACGAACTTGACGAAAAAGTAAAATTTCCCAAACTTGTGTCTTAAATCTTTTACTATCCACGGAACTCCATACTTATACGAACCAACAATATAAGTATACCGCAATCCCTTGAAAAGAATCCTCAACTAGTATGAGACACTGAGCACTACAATGTAACTCCTTCAAGTGATAGACAATGTGTGCATAGAGCATCATAAGAAAAATCACACATTGCTAGATTCAACAAGCTAGATGATAAGAACACAAATCAAGCAATTTCACTTCACCTTCAAATAAGTGATAAATAATCCTCTTCGTAATCAATTCTTCAATAAATCTCCATAACGAGCCTTTTTTAAATCTTTTTAAGAATAAATAACCAAACTCCTTGTGTGTGTGAACAATAACCTCTCTGTGTGTGGTCTAAAAATCCATAATCATTATCACGCTCGACTTCCCCTTAAATCCAAATCTCCTCGTAATAAACCATTATACTGCCAATCCAAATAAATTTCACCATGCAAAAACCTTGAGCAGTACTTTGTAAGAACAATACTTTGAATGAATACGAGAAGCAGTACTTTGAATGAGACTTGCAGTACTTTCATAAGGAGATGAGCAGTACTTTGAAAAGGATCAGTACCTTGAGCAGTACTTTGGACAAAAATCAGTACTTTCATATATAATCTGCAGTACTTTGAATTCCAAGCAGTACTTTCATATACTGAATAATAGTACTTTAAAAATCAAGCAGTACTTTGAAAATATGCAGCAGTACTTTCAGCAGTACTTTCACATAATAGCTCAGATCGAAGATCCCTTTGGTGGAAAGTTAGATGAGTATATAGAGAACATCCACCTAAAATTTCGTTACGATCCAACGGTTAACGAAAAAGTTATGATCGTTTCAAAACAGTCCTGCAGAAGCATTACGGGATTTTCTGCAGCAGACTTCGACTACTTATATCTTTTGATTGAGAGATCCGATTGACAATCCCTCTGGTGAAAAGTTATATGGATATACTGAGATGCACCAGAAAAAATTTTAGCTCAATCCAACGGTTCAATAAAAAGTTATGCCTTCTGGAAAACAGTGCTGCAGAAGTATTACGAATTTTTGACAGTTTCGAATTTTTCTTCCTTCTTCTTCAAGAAAACCTTGTAGATCCCTAGATATCACAAGAACCTGGCTCTGATACCACATGTGAAGATCGTTGTAAGCTCTTAGACAAGGTCTAATATTATATCTAGGAACACATAATAACGAAAGCTGAATATTCAATAAGAATTAACGTTATAATGAACAAGGTTTTTCATTATCATAAACTAACTAAACAATAATAAAGATCAAAGACTTGATCTTTAACTCTAACTAACTAAATCACTAAACCCTAGGCGTTTTCCCAATCCCTACGCCTAGGTTCCCACACACACACCCCTTTAGACGTCTACATCTTGTACGTACGTTCTAAAACTAATGACCCTATGTCTCTTTATATACTAGAGACATCTAGGGTTTACAAGAGGAATCATAATACAATTAGGAAACTAAATATTCTTTTAAGCTTATCTTCTAGAATCTTCCAAATCCTCCACCTTTTTGTAGTTTCCCTTCTTGTCACTTTAAGTCCTTCATGTTTCATTCTTCTTGTTTTGTATTATCAAATCTATAATAGACCCAACACTTAAGAACGAATTTCCACCTTGAGAGCAATCCCCCAACTTCAGAGAACATGCCCACTCTCAATCTCTTCACCCCAAAGGTGTGAAATTCGATCATCCCCCCTTAAGGACGAATTTCCACCAATTATTCAATCCTTCACCCTTAAGCACGAATTTCCACCAACTTATCTTCCCCAAAAGACCTCAAACCTCTACCAAATTCGTGTAGTGTGCTCAAGGGTTGATGAAGGCGTTTAGATATGATTTTCCGGCTTGGTAGAACTATTGTAGTCAATTAGAGGCTTGAAGGAGTGCTATAATCCTTCATATTTTCCTATTGTAATTCATACTTTGGGTAAACCTTGTTACTTTTATATTTTCATATGTTTGTTATTGATATGATTATTGAGATTTTGTGTTTGATTGAAATAATCATGAATGTCTTGATACTTGCTTGTTCTTATATTGCTTTTCTTGTTGGTTTGATCCGTGACAATCATAACCATCAACTTGTTACTTGCTTAAACAAACAAACGACACTTGTAGTTCAACCAAGTCTCTTGGGACGACCTTGATTTACCAAAACCTATACTACAACTTGACTAGGGTATACTTGCCCGAATGTGTTCCTAGTTACCGGTAATTCATGCATATAAATTTAAAGCTCGGAGGAACCCATCAAGCTTCCACTGATCTTGTATTCCAATGAGTTTAGCCTTGGGCTCTTCCTTATCTTTGTTTGGTTCGGAAGGTGTTTCCGCCAAGAAGTCTGCAAGAATCTGCCCTTTGATAGAGTTTCGACCTTTGAACTCTATCTCGTGCTCTCCCAGCTCGATGTGCCATTTTGCCACCCATCCAGACTTTTCAGGCTTTGACAAGATTTGCTTGAGTGGTTTGTCGGTTAAGACTATGATTGGGTGGGCCTGGAAATAACGTCGGAGCCTCCTTGCTGCGTAGATCAGGGCTAGTATGAGCTTCTCTAATGTAGGATAGTTAATTTTTGCTCCTTGCAAGACCCTGCTAACAAAGTAAATTGGGATTCGCCTTTTGTGTCTTTCTGCCAGTAGGACAGAGCTGATACTCTCCATTGAGGATGTGATATACATAAAAAAACACTTCACCTTTGATTGGGGTTGTAAGTGTTGGAAGTATCTCCATAAACTCCTTCATTTTTTGGAAGGCGGCCTCCGCATCCTGGCTCCATTGTAAAGTCTTTTTGTCGACGCAACCCTTAAGCGTCTTAAAAAATGGTAAGGACCTGTCCGTCCCCTTTGACAAGAAACGGCTTAGTGCAGCCAATTTTCCGTTTAAGCTTTGTACGTCCTTCAAACATTTCGGAGCCTGAAGATCCGTGATTGCCTTGACCTTTGAAGGGTTAGCTTTGATCCCTTGCTTTGTAATCAAATGCCCTAAGAATTACTCTTCTTCGACACCAAAAGAGCATTTCTTTGGGTTTAGCCTCATGTTGATTGCCCGGAGTTGGTCGAAGGTCTCTTGGACATCGAGAAGCAGGTCCTCTTCCGTTTTGGTCTTGATAACCATGTCATCAACATAAGCTTCGATATTTCTACCTATCTGCTTGCTGAAGGCTTTATCTACGAGTCTTTGGTAGGTTGCCCTTGCGTTCCTCAATCCAAAGGGCATTTTTCTATAATGGTAGACACCTTTGCATGTGTAGAAGGATGTCTTCTCTTCGTCCTCCTTGGCCATTTGAATTTGATGATACCCTTTGTAGGCATCTAGGAAACACTTCAAACGGAAGCCTGCTAAGGACTCTACCTTCCAATCAATCTCTGGCAAGGGGTAGTAGTCCTTCAGGAATGCTTTGTTGATATCAGTAAAGTCAACACACATGCGCCATCCTCCGTCACTTTTCTTTCCCATTACTGGATTGGCTACCAAAGTTTGGTATTTGACTTCCCTTAGGATCCCTGCTTGTGCCAGCTCATCTACTTCCTTGCAGGAAGCGGCATTCTTTTCAAGGGCTAGGCTCCTCATTTTTTGTTTGATGGGCTCAATAGGCATGTATTCGTTGAGCCTGTGTTCCGTGCCGAAGGGCTTTCCGCCATCTACTAGCGTTCTTGGAACTCTTTTCATGTCAGAATATGTCCATGCTAAAACATCAAGGTTAGTTTGTAATAGCTCCGTAAGCTTTGCCTTGAAGTTCGCTGGAAGCTGCTTTCCTATCACAATTGTTTGTTCAGGGTAGCTTGTGTTTAGAACTTAATGGTTGCATGTATGGTGGAGACCACAATACCTATTTTTTGCATAGCAGTCCTTCCTATCAGCAAATTTTAAGGGGAATCTAACCTGACTATGATGAAGGTGAGAGTTTTCGTTCTGGACAAGGGTCCTTCTCCAATTTTGATTTCCAAGGAACCTCTCTGAGAGGCCAAGAGTGTTCGTCAGAGTACCCTACCAATGGTACCTTTGAGTCTACCCTCTGCGAGCGTATTGATGGCTTGAGCTTTAGGAAGCAGTGTTCGAAGATGATTTCACATGAACTTCCACAGTCCATGTATGCACGGTTCACCTCCCTGTTGGATATCCACACCTTGATGACAACAGGATTAGTTGAAGATGTCTGTCCTAACTTGGATGGAAACGTTATCTCCCCTACGCTTCCTAGCTCCCCATCTGCCCCTTTTTGCTTCAAGGTTGGCTCCTGTCTGTGCACCATCAGTATTGGGGCTTCTGCAGGAGTGGTTTCTTTCTTACTTCCCTTCCATTCGCCTAACTGGGTGTCGGAGACCTTGTCCTTCCCTTTCTTGATGCCCTTGACCAAGTGTGCCAGTTGCCCGGAGCGTACTGCCTCTTTGTTTTGCTTCTTCAACTCCCTAGTGCTGTTAGTGTCGTGCCCATGGTCTTTGTGAAAGTGGCAGTACTTTGACATGTCCCTGCCTTTACTTCATGCTGACATGCGAGGCGGTGGGTCAAAGGACTTGGCAGCTTTCTCGGTAGCGAGGATTTCCCTAGGATATTTGACCAAGTTTTCTAGAAGCCCATTATTTGAGCCTTTGTTGTAGGGAGCAAAGCGGTCTCTGTTCTTCTTCCTGTTCGTGGTCCTTCCCAGGAGGACCCTCTGGAGAACTTTTCGGAGGCCTCTCTTTGTTCGACCGGAGCTCCATTGGCTACGACTTCTTTGGATTCGATCCAAGTGTATGTCTTTTCCATGAGTGTCTTGTAAGTGGTAGGATGCTCGGTGGATAGAAATTCCACCAGACTTCACATTCGTAAGACATGTACGAAACCGGAGATCCTTTGCTCTTTGTGCAACCACAGAATCTCCAAGGTTTCATCAGTGTACTGAGTGACGAAGGACCTTGTGCTTTCGCTTTCTCTCTGCTTGACGGTATGCATGGCTAAGTGAGTCTTATTGTACTTCTTATGCTGGCTGAAGTGCGATCAGAACTTAGCCTTGAGATCATCCAGACTTGCAATGCTTCCTACCTTTTGACCATTCCACCATATTCGTGCAAAATCTCATAGAGTGTAGGTGAACATGTGGCACGCTACTGGCATAGCCCACTTCTGCATCCTGATGGCACCTTCAAACAAGTGCAAGAAATTATTTGGATCGCCCTTCCCATCGTAAGTTCCTATGTGGGAAGGCATCTTCAATCCATTAGGCAGGGGGTAGTCTTCGATCCATTTCACGAAAGGTGTGCAGGACCCAGAGGCTTCCGCATAGAATGGGTTGTAGGGTGTTGAAACTTGTAGACCTTGATAGATCTTGAGCTCTCGTAGATCGTTAGTATTGCTTATGTAATCACAAACAAACTAATAGAAAATCTCTACAACTTGTATTCTTTAGCGGAATATAAACACAAGTACAAACACAGATAACTAAAAACTCGTTGATCCTCTATGGATCTTTATATTGATACTAAAACTTTGTTTTTCAACTCGTACATAATACATTCTATTGTGTTCCTTTTATAGACAAGGAACCCTAACTTGTTCTCTAAGAAACATATAACTCATAAAATTAAATAAGATATACATAATCACTTCCTAATAAAGCTCATGCATATCCTAACTAACTATAGAATATACGGAATACTATGTCCGTAGAAACAAACTACGAACTATATAACTTCAGCAGAATTATGTCTTCGGTAGAATCCAGCACACTTCAGCAGAATACTTCAGCAGTAACATCAGCATAATCCATACTTAGCACAATTCCCAACAATCCTCCCCTAAACTGGAATTTGACTTGGTTAAGTTCCAGTTTCTTGATAGATCTTTAACACTTCAGAGCTAGAGGATTGTACACGAACAACAGCAGCAAAGAATCAAAATAAGAACACCTCGATGATGACAAAACTTTGAAACTCCGGATCTTTGCAGCAACAAATGACAACATGCACATCAAAACATATTAGTTTCAGACTATTCTCATCACTTCCAGGTGTGTTAACTCCTGTGAGAGGTGAATCATTGAAAATAATGGAGTTGATGTCTCTTTACCAATAGCCATCACTACTGGAGTAGCCAAATGTTTAAGTTCGAAAACCATGGTACACTGATAACCATCTGATTTATTAGCAAATCAGCAACCATGAACGGATTTGAAATGTCTTTACCTATAGCCGTTTGCTCAGGACTAGTCAATTCTTAGGATTGGTGAACTGATTACCAAATATGGTATGCCAATGCCTTTACCACAAGCCATATACATGTGGGCTAGCCAATTATTGGATTCCAAAAAGGAATAAACCATGGTGAATTGATGACCATACAACTCTCAGCAATTAAGCATGGGTAGTTGCAGACCCTATGATTTTGAGCAAACCATTACAGCTATCAACAGATTTGATGTGTCTTTACCAAAGCTGTACCCTTTGGACTAGCTATGTCTTTGATATACACAAAGTACATCTGGTGAGTCAATAACCATCAACAATATACAACAAACCTGCAATAGACAAAATCAAGAATATACATAATTTTTTTTTAACTAAATATCAAAGAAACAAATATCACAAAACATACAAGAAACCACACTCAAGATGAAGATGAAGCTCGTTGTTGCAGAAGTTGAGTCTTTATCAATCCAACCAGTTGTTCAGCATATAACCTATCATTCCCCACTGGATCTGGAGGAACTTCCAACTTCTGTCTAAGCATTTTTTCCATAAGCCTCATAGATAATGGATAAATCTTCTCAGCAAACATACACACAGTAATTCCACCCTTTGTATCCACCACATGTACACGAGGCAGAGGATAAAATCTCCAAGTCTCAACCTTCCACAAATGTGAATTCTTCCAAATAAAATATCCTTTACCCTTTGGAGATTGAGAATCAAACATAACATGAAGATCACCTAACAAGAATAATCCAGAACCCTGTGGTGTATGAGTATGATAATACTTAGTGACAAAACCATACAAAGTATTCAAATCTGCCCTATCTACCAAATGAAGTATCTCCTTCAAAAAGTTGAACTGCATAGAAGATTGATCCAATCGATAAATGATATTAAGCTCATCATCTTTCAAAGTCCAATCAACACATCATGAGATCCTTCAGGAAAAACATTAGCATATCCTTCTTTAATAAACGTTGACTCAGCAGCCTCTAGATCCAAAGAAATATGCTTGGGAGTTGCCTTATCCTTAGATGAATGAATCCCAGCTGACCTCACATACCTCCTTAGAGAAAAGTGTCTTCTTTTAGACATTCTCTTCTTCCTCCTACCAGGTTTATAAATTCCCAAAGATGGTACATCTTCAAATTCTTCATTAACTTCTGTAGTAGGAACAGAAGAAGTAGACGTACTTGTAGCAGCACTACGCAACTGATACATTTTCTCAAGTACCTCTCTGGCCTTCTTAAGTTTAGCAGCTTTTAGTTCAGCTTCTCTAACCATACCAGCTCCTTCTATATCAACAGATACCACAGAAGGAATAGGAACTGACATATCTTGTGCTTCAGAAGAAACAATAGAAGGTTCAGCAGAAGTAACCACTGGAGAAATCACCTTAGGTGGAACATCATCAAAATTTTCTACCATCTCAACAAACTTGGGTCTCTTGGCCTTTGGAGCATCTACTTTCCCAGCAATCCTTTTCAAGTTGGAATTACATGTAGAAGCAGGTGAAGAATACTTCATAATCTAATTATACATACGAATCAAATCATGATTAGGTAAAGCCAAGACTTGCTTCATTGTCAAACCAGAGTTATACAAAGAACAACTCTGATTTTTCACCACAGCCCTCATTTGTGCTCTCTTCTGAGCTTCAGTTTGTGGTCTCTCTCTCTTAGCTTTATTCTTTTGAGCAATAATCGCTTTCCTCTTTGCAACTGCTTCTTGCTTTCTTTGTTGTCCACGAGCCACCATTTGAGCCACAAAATTCGCACTATCAAAATCTGCTCCCAAAATACTTTGTGCAAGATTAGGATCTGATGCAGCTTGATTAATACATGAATCCCATTGATTATCAGTAAGATGAGGAATGAGTTCATCAAGTTCTTTTTGTCTCTCTGGAGGTAAATTAGGAGTAGACTGAGCTGCAATTTGATTAGCCAAATCCTCACTTTTCTCTATCTCTGCACACTCAGCTAACATTCTTTCTTGTTCTTGCAACTCCTGTTCACTTACCAGATCAGGACCAAGCTCTTCATCAATCATAACTTCTTTCTCTTTGTCAGCAAACTCTTTAACAGATTCAACTTGAGGAATATCAACAGAAAGAACTTCAGAAGAAACACCACGAACTGCTTCAGGAGAAACATGTTGAGAGAGATCTTCAACAGGTGTGGAAAAGACTTCAGCATTAGGATCCAAGTTAAAAATTCTTCCAGCAACAAATACTTCAGGATTATCTGCTGAAGGTG
This sequence comes from Chrysanthemum seticuspe, assembly GCA_019973895.1. Taxonomy (NCBI): domain Eukaryota; kingdom Viridiplantae; phylum Streptophyta; class Magnoliopsida; order Asterales; family Asteraceae; genus Chrysanthemum; species Chrysanthemum seticuspe. The sequence goes on from BPTQ01000006.1 coordinate 36,692,988, forward strand.
GAGAACTTGGTTGTTCTTGTACAATTGAAGCTTGACCATATACAGAAGCAACATCCTCCATTGAAACATCAGTAGGTGCACCATCAACACTTGGTTCTTTTGAAGCTTCAGTGGATTCCTTATTCAAATATTGTCTTCTCCTTTTTCTAGTAAATCGAATGGGTTCCTTTTTCTTTGAAGATTCAGCAGAAATTGGAGAAGAAACATGAGTCTTTTGAGTTGCATCAGCCAAGATCCCAAGAGATTCAAAATAGTTATCCTCTTGCTCCTCATCAGAAGAAACCAGAACTCTTCATTTGTGACTCTTTCGAAGTTTGTCCTCCAAGTCCTTAACTTTGCCCTTCAGCTCCACAATTTCACCACCAAGAGTAGATTTTGTCTCAGCAAGCTCCTTTTTGAGATCAGCAACCTCATCCACATACCTGTTCACTAAAGCATATATAGATGTAAGTGTAATAGAGTCCTCAGCTCCACCAGCTGATTACTCAGTGGTAATAGGAGCTTCATTGGGCCTTTCAGAAGAAATATCAACATTTTAATTGAAAGGAAAACCTTCATCAACAGGATCCCTAACAGGACTAGGTGTGGTTAGTCTATTAAACACAGTCTCAAACTCATCAACTTGGGTAGGTGATGGACTAGGACATCGTCTAGGTGATGGTGTAGATGGAGGTAGGTCAGGAGTAACATGAGATGCTTCAGCAGCAGTAGAAGGGCCCTCATCAATGGCAACTGAAGGATTACCATCAGTAGCATTGAAAGAAGGTGGACCATTAACAACATTATCCTCATCAGCAGCCTCATTGCCTTGAGGCAACATAGCTGCTAGCAAAGGATGATGTTCCCACTCATAGTTAGTTTTCATTGAAGCAAATAATTTAGAAGTTAAAGCTCCTATGGGATAAAATGATTGGGATTGGGTTGTAACGTCTAAGATCATTTGTAAGAACCTAGGGTACATCAAAAACTTATGCTTTTTTCTTTGAATATTTTCAACCATATTATCAAAAGTAAACCTTGAAAAATTATAGGTTAACCCCTGAGAAAGACAAACAATACCACATCCCAATTGAGTAGAAAATTGATCCCATCCTCCTGATTTATTGCTTATACACTGAAGCAATGTGTGTACCAAAAACCTCCACATAGGAAAAAGTTGACTCTTGAACCATATATCCGTCCTCGTACTCTAGTATCCAAAAGCTCTTAGCCGAGCAAGAATATCCACAGCATTAAAGTGATACACCCCATCAACATCGTCCAAGCGAAGCTTTCTTCTTATCAACTCCTCTGTCACAACATGCTCTATTCCGTCAACCATTGCAACAATCTCTGTGTCACTCCGTTTCGTAGCAGATGCCCAAAATTAAGTAACCGATGATTCATATATAACATTAGGAGAATGCGTTAACGCATAATGAATCTTGGATCTCTTCAAGAACTCCACCATTGGTTCATACAAATCATCACCCTTAGCTGTTCCCAGAAAAGCAACTTTATTATGATCTTTCTTAAATTGAAGCGCCATGAGAAATTGAGATAATGGGTTACAATTTAATCAACTGCAAGTATGTTTAAATAGAATGAAGAGGGAATCAGTTAATATTAGACGAAGATATGTGAATAGGGTATAAGTAGAAGTTTCCCAAATTTTGGTCAAATTTATTAAGTTGCTGACCAAAGCTGACGTGTAATGCAACTTTTACCAAATTTAAATTTCAACTTCAGCATAAACAATGGTCATTCTGCTGAAGGCTTTCAATCAGCAGAAACAAATCACGTATTCAAGAAGCTTCAGTAAATATCTTTTTACTGTTTCACCCAACTCGCATTAAATCTCATTAAACCTTGAATCCGTCTATAAAACAATCCTCAATGCACACTTATCTCTCATCAATTACCCCCAATTATCTTCACAAACCCTAATTTCTCCAAAAACCCTCCAATCAACACCAATCACCAATGTGGAATCAACCAGAAGTAATAAACCTCACATCCTCATCCTCATCATCATCATCATCCAGTGATGATGCTAACCCATGGCTTTATTACTTTCCTCAACCATATCCACGACCTAGAAAATTACCCTTTCTCCCTTCTTCAGAAGATGACAGTGTGGTAGATCCTTCTGAGACATCAAGAGGATTAGATGATTCTACTAAGCGCCTAGAGCCAATCTTCAACAGATTGGTTAGAGAGAAAGCAAAGAAAGGACAACCTTCATCATCCCAACACCAAACAAGACCACGTGCTAGAAATCCAGCACTCCCAAAGGACAGAGAGGTGGTTCTTGGTCTTTCTGCACCAGGTTTTGGTGCTTCATCACATATCGTAAAGGGCAAGGGTAAAAGGAAGATGGACTGATTGCTATTTGGTGAAACCAGTAGATGAAGCACAAAGGAAATGTTTATTCATCTTCATCATCTTCGGTTTCCTTAATCCATCCTTCCCATTTTGATCCTTAGCTTTTTCGTCATACCGGTCATGCATATCCAGCGATCCAGATAGAAGATAGGGGCAGTGTATATCATGGTCATGCATATCCAACAGCTGGAATAGAAGATGTGGACTAGTCGATGATAGGAGCTAGAATAGGTTAAGTAGATCATATATAGAAATGATCATGTATTTCCATATGAAATTGATTGTAATCTGTAAGCTGTAAGCTATAAACTATTTCTTGAATGAATGAATGAACAATTAACTTCAGTACTTCTCTTAAATGAACACTTTAACTTCAGTACTTTCTCTTTAGTGGAAACAAATAGCTCACTTCAGTACTTTGATTTCAGAAGAAACACGCTTTAAAGCTTACTTGACCATATTCCAATTGACCAACTTAGATAAGCAATCTGCAAAACAAAACAGACAGAGAAACACACAAACCAAACAAAGACAAACAAAACTATCATTACATTAGTTGGTTAGTGTTAGAAAACAAAAATATACATAAAAGAATAAACAATAAACTAATTTACAAAGTTTACATGAATCCTCCCCTGAGGCCTATGCCTCCCCTGAGGCCTATGCCTCCCTTTAAACTTTGCAGTTAAGGGTTAAGCATACCAATATGGACCACAAGGTATTGAAACCTTGGTCCATCAAAAGCCTTTCTTAACAAATCTGCCACATTATCATCAGTGTGAATTTTAACCACTTTTATCAAATGTTTGTCATATGCATCTCTTATAAAGTGGTGTCTGATTTCAATATGTTTAGTTCTACTGTGAAAAACTGGATTTTTAACAATGCATATGGTACTTAGATTATCAATAAAAATTGTTGTGTTCATGAAGTTATACCCATAATCCAACAATTGATTTTGTATCCAAAGAACCTGTCCACAGCAATTTGCAGTAGCAACATACTCTGCTTCAGTAGATGAGGTAGCCACAATAGTTTGTTTCTTGCACTGCCAAGAAATCAATCTCTTTCCAAGGAATTGACAACCTCCAGTTGTGGATCTCCTATCCAAATTTGCACCAGCATAGTCACTATCACTATAAGCTTCTAACTTAAAAGGAGACTCTTTTGGGTACCAAATACCTAAATGTGGTTGGCCTTTAAGATACTTAAAGATCTTCTTGACAGCATTAAGATGGGAAGTAAGTGGAGTAACTTGATGTCTAGAATAAACACCCACATCAAAAGTAATATCAGGCCTTGAAGCTGTTAAATACATCAAAGAACCAATCATAGTTCTGTATAGGTGAACATTCACAGCTGGATCTACTTCATTGTTGGTCTTTGTCTTTGGAGCTTCATAAGGTGTAGTGGCAGTCCTGACACTCTCCATACCAAATTTCTTCAAGATGTCCCTTACATATTTTTCCTTACTGATAAAGATACCATCAGGTTTCTGCTGAACTTGGAGACCCAAAAAGAAAGTCAGCTCCCCCATAGCACTCATCTGAAACTCTCCCTTCATAAGCTCCTCAAACTCCCTGCACCAAGCTTCTATTGTGGATCCAAAAATTATGTCATCCACATATACTTGCACAAGAATGATGTCTGTGGAATTCTTCTTAAGGAACAGTGTATTATCAATTGCACCTCTTCTATAACCATGCTTCAGCAGAAAGGATGAAAGCCTAGCATACCAAGCTCTGGGTGCCTGATGTAGTCTATAGAGAGCTTTGACTACCTTGTAAACATGATTAGGATGATCTGGGTCTTCAAATCCTTTAGGTTGAGTGACATAAACCTCCTCTTCTATTTCACCATACAGAAAAGCACCTTTAACATCCATCTGATAGACCATGAAACCCATGTAAGATGCATAAGCCAAGAAAATTCGTATGGCCTCAACTCTAGCCACATGTGCAAACACTTCATCATAATCAATCCCCTCCTCTTGTCTATACCCCTGAGCAACTAATCTTGCTTTGTTTTTAATGACAACACCCCTTGCATCTCTCTTATTCTTTAGAATCCATTTAGTCCCAATTGCATACTTGCCATCAGGTAGTGGTACCAAGATCCAAACTTGTTGATTTTGAAATTGTTGCATCTATTCTTACATTGCTTCAAGCCAACTTGAGTCTTCAAGAGCTTGAGTAACACTGGTTGGTTCCACTTGAGAAAGAAAACAAGCAAACAGACAATGTTCATAGTCTGTGTGATTGTCTTTTTGCTGATTTGAGACATAAGAGATAAAAGCCACTTGACCATATTTAGAACTTGTCACAGTACCCCTAGTTCTAACAGGTGCATTATGATCACCAATAATATTAGACTTTGGATGAGCATTGTTGATCCTTTTAGTAGCAGTGGTGTTGACATCAATGGAGGTATCAAGATTAGTCACAGTAGGTTCAAAATTAGTGTCATAGGAAGGTGAGGTGAAGATGCCAGCTTTGGATTGATGATGACCAAGATCTGAAGGTCTTGGAAAATGTGTATAAGGTTCTCTAAAGTCTGTTGACACCCTAGTAGAAATAGGAGTAGAAACAGCATGTCTCTCAGCAGATTTGATGATGATAGGGGAAACATGATCACTTTTAGTAGAATTGTGGTTTCCACTGATTGCTTCTCTTGCAATCTCCTCAGCATTCCTTTCAGCTTCTAGATTAGCTGCATACTCTTGTTTCTTCAGCCTAGCAAGGTCCTCAGCATAGTGTGATTCATCTTCACTCTCATTAACAGAATCTTTAGAAGTGTCACCTACAAAATTGTTAGGGGAGAAAGAAGGTACAACAATAGGTTGTTCATCATCTTCAAACTCACTGTCAGAATGAGCATCCATAGTACCTGCATTGTTAGTTGGAAACTCTTGAGTACCTGCATTTTGGTTAGCCATATGTCTAGAGTAACCCAAATAATCAGTTAAGTAATCAAGGTCAAAGGACCAAACATGACCCTGTCCTTGAATATTAGGCTTATCTTCTAGAAATCTCAGGTTCAAAGTCTCCTCAATCTTCTTAGCAGATAAATTCTAAACGCTGTAAGCCTTACTATGAGCTGAATATCCCACAATATAACCATCATCAGCTTTCTCATCAAATTTGCCCAGTGGATCACTTGTATTCAGAATGGTCACTTGACAACCAAAAGGTTTGAGGTAATGAATAGCAGGAACTTTCCCATAAAGAAGTTCATATGGTGTTTTGAAGTGAGGTATAGACCAAAACATGGTGGGTAACTTAGAGTCTGCCAGCATTGATCTTGCAGCCTCTATCAAGGTCCTATTCTTCCTTTCAGCCACCCCATTTTGTTGTGGGGTTCGTGGAGTGCTATAGTCCCTTTTTATCACTTTAGACCTATAGAGTTCTATAAGTACAACATTCTTGAACTCTGTCCCATTATCACACCAAATTCCTTTAACCTTTTTGTTCAACTAGTTTTCAACAAGGGTAATGAAGTCTTTCAGCACTTGGGATGTTTCATCTTTAGTCCTCAGAAAGAATACCCAATAAAATCTGCTATAGCCATCAGTGATAACCAGAAAAAAATACTTTTGATCAATGCTTCTAACTTGAGTTGGACCAAAAAGATCCATATGAAGCAGCTGAAGAGGTTCAGAAATAATGCTCACAGCAGTAACAACTTTGTATGAGGCTCTGTGTTGCTTTCCCTTGTTACATGCAACACAATTATGCTCATTGGTGAAAACTTTGGAAGGAAGACCTTCAACAAGACCCAGTTTAGAAAGCTTGTTTATGGTTTTGAAGTTCACATGAGCCATCCTCCCATGCCTTTAGTAGACTCATCCAGGGATGCTCTAGCCACCAAACACGTTAAGTCACCTTCTAGTTTAATATCAGTTAAGTTGAATGTATATAGATTGTGATTTCGAGGAACTCTTAGCAGACTTGTTGTATCTTCTGGTAGTTTGAAGTCTTTGGATAGCACAAGACATTCATCCTCAGAGAAGAGTACTTTATCCTTGGTGTCATAGATCTATGAGACTGAGAACAAATTGAAGTGTTAGAGTTCCTTGACATAGTATACATTCTCAAAGTCCAGTTGAGGTGTTTTGATGGTTCCTTTCCCAGTGATTCTTCCACCACGTCCACCAAAGGTTACATTGCCTCCTCCTTCTATAGGTACAAAATTATGCATCATATCTCTGTTTCCTGACATACTTCTTGAACAACCACTATCAACAATGCCAACATCTTTATGCTTAAGAGGATGATCCTAGAACAACAACAAAAAATATACAAAATATTAGTACACTATGGAGGCTCAAGTCATTACTGACTTGAACCTGCCTTGTGGATCATATGATTTATGCCATGCAGATGTATAAGATCCACTATTGTTCTTGGGTTTCCATTGAAATTTAGGTCCCTTTTTATTCCAAGAACAACCTGTTGAGGGCTTGATAGCAATATTCCAATATCCTTTCCCAGCAGTCATTGAGTCAACATATCCAGGCCAATAACCATTATTAAAATATGAACTTGTTGGTTGTACATATGGTCTAGCAACTGAACTTCTCCAAGAAAAAAGAGAATTGGTATAAGTTGCTTGTGGAACATAAGGTGGTATATCATTAACATTAATCCACATTGGTCTAGATTTCCTATAATCACCATACTTACCCATCCTTTGCTCATGAAAATCACAATCCTTAATTAAATGAAATTTACTTCCACACACAAAACATGTCTTCTGTTTAGAAGATTTATTCAAACCAAAAGATGTTCTATTACAAGCAGAAGTATTCAAACCAAAACCATGAACATAATTGTTTTTAACATAATTATTATGCAAAGAATTAAAAAGCAAGTCTTCAGATGAAACTGTCTTGGAAGTTGATTCTTTGGCAGCAACTCTGACATGCTTATTGGTAGTCTTGGGTGCAGGAAGGGGTGAAGACTTGGGAAGGTCAGACTTGTCATTTGAATCACACTCTGTAGACCCTTGTTCGGAGGACTTGTCACTGTTAACACAAGAGACAAAGTCAGTAGGTGAAGTAACAGGGTCTGGCAAGTCCTTTGACTTTTTGCCATATAGATGGTATGATCCATCGAAGTCAACAGTAATGGAAAGGTCAATGGGCATGTGCTCACCTCTAATAGGTCCACGTACAGCATGTAAGTCACCTTCTTTGACAAAATTAGCTAAGCCTGCTGGTGTAGATTTACGCCCATCATTCCTAGCTTCCAATCCTACATACTTTTGAAAACCTAAACCTATTGTAGAGGTCACAGATTGACTACTATAGATGTGACTAGCTACCTTGTTCCCATTCAATAACCATTCATTATGCCTAGCTACCTCCTCATCTAGTTTCTGTTTCAACTCTAGATTTTCTGACATTACATCTGCTTTTAACTTCTCAGATCTTCTTAACTCATTTTTAGTACATTCTTGATCACTCTCTAACACCCTTAACTTTTCCTCAGGAATAGCTTGAAGAAGAATCGTTTTAACTTTGGTTTCTCTCTGAACCGCCAGTAACTCTTCAGCAGATTTGGGAGGAACAAAAGTAAGATTACCATCGAAATCTGTGGTAGTTCTCTTCAAACTGTTTCCCTTCCTTACTATCTCCCATAGATTCCGATCAATGTTGGAGATCCAGTTCTACATCTTCATTGCCCATAAATCATATTACTCTCTTTTGAGGTAAGGAAACTTAGCATTGCTATTCGAGAGACTTAGTTGTTGCAGATGGGTGGAGTTTTGGTTGTTGGTGACTTCGACATCAACATCTGATCCAGGCATGGTGAATGTTGTTTTGGTTGTATGGGTGTTTAGAAAGAACTGTTCTTAGTATCGTAGAGACTCTCACGAGGCTCTGATACCACTTGTTGAAACTTGTAGACCTTGATAGATCTTGAGCTCTCGTAGATCGTTAGTATTGCTTATGTAATCACAAACAAACTAATAGAAAATCTATACAACTTGTATTCTTTAGCAGAATATAAACACAAGTACCAACACAGATAACTAAAAACTCGTTGATCCTCTATGGATCTTTATATTGATACTAAAACTTTATTTTTCAACTCGTACATAATACATTCTATTGTGTTCCTTTTATAGACAAGGAACCCTAACTTGTTCTCTAAGAAACGTATAACTCATAAAACTAAATAAGATATACATAATTACTTCCTAATAAAGCTCATGCATATCCTAACTAACTATAGAATATACGGAATACTATCTCCGCAGAAACAAACTACGAACTATATAACTTCAGCAAAATTATGTCTTCGGTAGAATCCAACACACTTCAGCAGAATCCTTCAGCAGTAACATCAGCATAATCCATACTTAGCATAATTCCCAACATAGGGAGGTGCATAAGCAGGTGTAGGGTTGTACGGACTATGGTTTGCAGGGATAGGTGGTTGTGAGAACGTGAAATAAGATGACGGAGTTTGGTACGAAGGGTTTCCCCCTACTGGATGCATAGGGTGCATAGGAAAGTGCCCATAAGGCATGTGTTGGTAACTCTGTTTGTGAAGAGACCCATTCGGAGGATAGGTATTATAGGGTTGAGTAGGCAGGTAAGGATTCATGCCTTGAGGTGGTAGTTGGTTCATCCCGGAGTACGGAGGAGGTCCTCCAACACTCGAAACGTACGATGGAGGCACCGGAGCCCCCATCTCATTTCTCCCAAGATGAGCTGCAAGGAGAGGTGGTAGGTTCATCCCTCCGTTTCCTACTGGGTTGCTTCCTCCGTTTGAGTTCTCACTCCTCCTTTCTCCCAGCATCCTTTCCCATCTACCAGGATCTCCACCGAGACCCTCTTCGAAACCTACAGTCCTTCCATTGGGCCTCCTTATGGACGGAGAACCAATTCGTAGGGTAGAGCGCCCCCTGTTCGCCGGTCGAGGTCTTTCTTCCACCTCGATTTCATCATATTCCTCATTGGAATATTCCAATTCCCTTCGCATTTCAGTGCTACGAACTTGCCTCTTGTGAACCCTTAGCAAGGAATCTAATGCTTTAAATTTTGCCTCAATGAAGGCAGGGCTAATTTCTGGAATGGGATTAGCTGAGGTTCAAGCATGATGTACGGGAGTTGTTTCTAGGTGAGATCGTGTAGTGAAGGTGGAGGCGGTTATAAGGGCGAGATTATCGGTGTTAGTTGTAGTGAGAGGTACCAGGGTAGAAAAACCTGGTGGAGGTGTATCTTCTCGTCCTGGTTCCATGCCGGAAAAGTAGCGTAATTAGTTAGGGTGTTAAGACATGGTGATTACGAGACTAATAGTAGCGTGTCCCATGGATGGCGCCATTGATTGTATAATAAATTGCACTACCAGGCTTCAATGGTGATCGAAGGTAAGAGGGGTGTGTGTTCTAGACAACATTGTCTTTCACCTAAGAATAAGAAATACGAAGACACTACGTTAAGTGATTGCGCAGGGGTTGGACCCTGTTGAAACAGACATACCTTGATAGATCTTGAGCTCGTGGATTGTTATATATGCCTATGTAATCACAAGCACAATAAAAGTCAATCTCTACTACTTATATTTATCAGCGGAATATAAACACAAGTAACAAATAACTAAGAACTCTGTGATCCTCTATGGATCGTTATATTAACTAAAACTGTATTTTTCCAATCGGTACATAACTCATACTATTGTGTTCCTTTTATAGACAAGGAACCCTAAACAAAACCCTAAACCATTTCCCAAAAAACGTATAAACATAAAACTAAATAAGATATACACAATCACTTCCTAATAAATCTCATGTATATCCAAACTAAATATACTAAACACGGAATAATCACTTCCGCAGAAACAAACTAATAACTATTAAACTTCAGCAGATTATGTCTTCGGCAGAATCTACACTACTTCAATAGAATCTCTTCGGCAGTAATTTGAGCATAATCCAAACTACACATAACTCCCAACAATCCTCCCCTAAACTGGAATTTGACTTGGTTAAGTTCCAGTTTCTTGATAGATCTTTAACTAAACAGCGCCAGAGGATTGTGCACGAACAACATCAGCAAAGAATCCAAATAAGAACATCTCTTTGATGAATAAACTCTGAAACTTCATATCTTTGCAGCAACAAATGACAACAGGTACATCAAAACATATTAGTTTCATACTATTCTCATCACATCCAGGTGTGTAAACTCCTGTGAGAGGTGAATCATTGAAAATAATGGATTTGATATCTCTTTACCAATAGCCATCACTACTGGAGTAGCCATATGTTTAAGTTCGTAAACTATGGTACACTGATAACCATCTGATTTATTGATAAACCAGAAACCATATAAACGGATTTGAAATGTCTTTACCTGTAGCCGTTTGCTCAGGACTAGTCAATTCTTAGAATTGGTGAATTGATTACCAAATATGGTAGTCCACTGCCTTTACCACAAGCCATATACATGTGGGCTAGTCAATTCTTGGATTCCAAAAAGGAATAAACCATGGTGAATTGAAAACCATACAACACTCAGCAATTAAGCATGGGTGGTTGCATTCCCTATGATTTTGAGCAAACCATTACAGCTATCAACAGATTTGATGTGTCTTTACCAAAGTTGTACCTCTTGGACTAGCTAACTCTTTGACATACAAAAAGTATATCTGGTGAGTCAATAACCATCAAAAGTATACAACAAACCTACAATAAAAGTTAGACAAACCCAAAATTTTTTTTTTTTTCAACTAAAAAGAAAGAGAACAAAAATTACAAAAAAAAACAAACTATTACAATCAATATGAACCTTTATGTTGCAGAAGCTGAGTTTTAATCAAACCAACACATTGAGACGCATGAAGTTCATCATTGCCAACTGGATGAGGAGATACTTCCAATTTCTGTCTCAGCAATCGTTCCATAAAAGCAACTGATAAAGGATAAATCTTATCCGATAGCATACACAAAATCATACCACAGGTGGTCTGAACCACATGAATACAAGGCAGAGGATAAAATCTCCAATTCTCAATCTCCCACTGATGTGAATTCTTCCAAATAGAATACCCTTTACCTTCTAAAGAATGAGAATTAAACAAGACTTGAAGATCACCCAATAAATATAAACCAGAACCCGTTGGTGAATGAATATTATAATACTGAGTGACATGTTCATATAGCATCTTCAAATCATGTCTATTCACCAAATGAAAGATGTCCTTCAAGAAGTTGAACCGAATAGCAGTATTATCCAGTCGATAAATAGTGTTAAGCTTCCTAGCTTTCCATTTGACCAATACCGCATGTTTTCCTTCAGGAAAAACCTCAACAGGTCCAAATTTAATAAAAGTTGACTCATCAGCCTTGAGATCTAAAGAAATATTCTTTGAAAGATGTTTCCTAGCCAGTCTGACAGAACTCCTTAAGGAATTAAGTTTCCTTTTAACCAGACTTTTCTGCCTCCTACTAGCTATTTTATCTGTATCAATCTGTAGATCATCATCCTTACTCAATGGATCACCCAAATCCACACTTGACACTGCTTCAGAAGAAACACAAGAAGACTCAGCAGAAACAACTTTATCAGTAGAAGGATTAGCTTCAGAAGTTGTTTCAGAATTAACAACTGGAGAGATCACCAAAGGCAAAACATCATCAAAATTATCCACTATATTAACTGTTTTATATCTCTTTGCTTTAGGAACATCTGACATAGTAGCAATCCTTTCCAATTTAGAAGAAGAAGTAGAACCAGAGGAAGAAAGCTTCATAATCATATTATACTATCTGATCAAAGCATCATCAGACAAAGCAAAGATTTGCTTCATTGACATGCCAGAATTATAAAAAGTAGAACTATGATTCTTCACAACTCTCCTCATATGATTCTTCTTCTGAGCTACAGTCATAGGTTTTTCTCTTTTTGCTTTATGTCTTTGAGCAATAAGAGCTCTCCTCTTTGCAGCCGCTTCTTGCTTCTTTTGATTACCAAGAGCCACCATTTGATCCACAAAATTCTCATTATCAAAAGATGCTCCTAATATAAGTTTTGCAAGATTTGGATCTGATGCACCTTGAGTAGTATAGGCATCCCATTGATCATCAGTGATCTTAGGAAGTAATGCATCAAGCTCTAATTTTCTTTCAGTAGACAAATTAGAATCAGACTGAGCTTGAAGAAATTCAGCAAGAACACGACTCTTCTGCATATTTTCATAATCAGCAAACATCCTAGCTTGAGCTTCATTTTCTTCTGCAGTTACCAGACCTGAACCAATCATATCATCAATCACAGCTTCCTTTCCTTTGTCAGAAGAATCCTCAGCAGAACCAATTTGGGCTTCAGAAGGAACAACCAAACCAACATCAGAAGAAACATGTTGAGACAATTCCTCAACAGGTGTAGAGAAAACTTCAGAGGAAGAATTCAACTTATAAATTCTCCCAGCCATAAAAACTTCATCATCATCTGCTGAAGGTGAAGAATTTGGTTGTTCTTGTATAAATGAGGCTTGACCATGAGCAGAAACAACCTCCTCAACTAGAACATCAGCAGTTGTATCAACAACATTTGGCTCCTTTGAAGTTTCAGTAGATACCTTATTCAGATATTGTCTTCTTCTTTTTCTAGCAAATATAATAGGAACCTTGCTCCTTGAAGATTCAGCAATAGGAGAAGACACATCAGATGTAAGAGCTGCATCAGCCAAGATTCCTAGTGATGCATGTTGAGTTTCTTCTTGCTCCTCTTCAGAAGAAACCAAAACTCTCTTTTTACCCCTCTGACCCAGTAATTCCTCCAAGTTCTCAACTTTAGTCTGCAACTCTACAATCTTATCACCGAGAGTAGACTTGGTCTCTGCAAGCTCCTTCTTGAGACCAGCCACCTCACCTGCATACTTGTTCACAAGAGCATATATAGAGGTAAGTGTAATAGGATCCTCAGCTTCACCAACTGATTGCTCAGTGGTAATTGGAGCTTCATTGGACCTTTCAGGAGTAATATGAACATGCTCAACATTAGAAAATCCTTCACCAAATGGATTCCTAATAGGACTAGGTGTGGGCAATCTATCAGTATCAACCTGAACCTCATCAATAGAAACTTGTGTAGGTGATGGACTAGGACATGGTCTAGGTAAAGGTATGGATGCCTCAACAGTAGCAGAAGGGTCCTCATCAATAGCAACTGAAGGATTACCATCAGTAGTATTGGTAGAAGGTAAAATAACAACATTAACCTCATCAGCAGTCTCATTCCCCTGAGGCAACATGGCTGCTAATAAAGGAAAATGTGTCCCCTCAAATTTAGTTCTCATTGAAGCAAATAACTTAGAAGTTAACACTCCTATGGGATGAAAAGCTTGGGTTTGGGTAGAAACATCCAATATCATCTTTAAAAACCTAGGGTACATCAAAAACTTGCCCTTTTTCCTAGTTATATTCTCAACCATATTATCAAAAATAAACTTAGAAAAATTATAAGTTAAACCCTGAGATAGACAAATAATACCACATCCCAATTGAGTCAAAAACTGATCCCATCCTCCTGATTTATTGCTTAAACACTGAAGCAATGTATGAACCAAAAACCTCCACATAGGACAAAGCTGATTCTTTAACCACATATCAGTCCTTGTACCTTGATATCCAATTGCTCTAAGCCCATCAAGTACCACCTCAGCATTAGAATGATAAACTCCATTCTCATCATTCAAACGAAGTTGTCTTCTTATCAGCTCCTCTGTCACCACATACTCTGCTCCGTCAACCCTTGCTACAATCTCTGTATCACTCCTTTTCGTAGCCGATGCCCAAAATTGAGTAACCAAGGATTCATATATAGCATTCGGAGAATGTGTTAGAGCATACTGAATCTTTGATCTCTGTAAGAATTCAATCATTGGTCTATACAACTCGTCACCCCTAGCAGTTCCCAGAAAAGCGACCTTATTATGATCATGTTTGAATTGAAGCACCATGAAAGATTTTGAAAGTTAGGGTTACGATTTACACAAATGGAAGTGTTTTGAATGAGAGTAAAAAGTGAATCACTTAATATGAGACGAAGATATGCAAGTAGAGAATAAGTAGGAATTTCCCAATTTTGGTCAAAGTTGACCAATGCTGACGTGGACTTCTACTTTTACTCCATTTCACTTTCAACTTCGGTAGAAACACTAGCCATTCTGCTGAAGAATACTTATCAGCATAAACAGATCACGTATTCAAGAAGCTTCAGTAAATATCTTTTTACTGTTTCACCCACTCGCATTAAATCTCATTACCACTTGAAACCGTCTATAAATCAATCCCAATGCACACATACCTCTTCATCAAAAACCCCCAAATATCATTACAATCCCTAATTCCACCAATGCTTCAAAATTAACCACAATAAACCATGAGTACCAAACTTGAGATCATAGATCTCACAACATCATCCTCATCATCATCATCATCATCATCAAGTGATGATACAAACCCATGGCTTCATTACTTTCTACAACCATATCCACGACCAAAGAAATCACCCTTTCTCCCTTATTTAGAAGATGATAGTGTAGTGAATCCAAGTGAATCTGCTGATGATTCTGATGACTCCTATAAGGAGAGAACATCTTACTCCCAACCTCCAGCACCTCAGCCTCAACGAAGGCCACGAGCCAGAAATCCACCACTCCTTAAAGATAGATAGGTGGTTCTTGGTCTTTCTGCATCAGGTTTTGGTGCATCAACACACATCGTATAGAGGAAATGCTTTAGGATAGTAGATGGGTTGCATTTTGGTTGAAATCAATAGATGAAGCACAAAGGACACATTATTTTTCTTCATCATCATGATTTGCATCAATCCATCCTCTCCATTTTAATCCTTAGCATCCTCATCATAGTAGTTATGCATCTCCAGCCATCGAGATAGAATAAATGGGTGGTTATGCAAGACTTCACAAATGCATATCCAGCATCTAGTGTGAAAGATGTGAGCGATCATGCATATCCAACAGCCTGTTAGATGTTGGAATAGATGATATGTAATATATTAGGATTAGCAGATCATGTAGATGCATTTGATGTTGTTTGTACTCTGTAAGCTATAAGCTGTAAACTATTTCTTGAATGAATGAATGAACAATTTGCTTTAGTACTTCTTTTGAATGAACCATATATCTTCAGTACATTGTCTTCAGAGGAAACAAATGACTCACTTCAGCACTTTGAATTCAGTAGAAACAAGCTTTAGAGCTTTCTTGGCCATATCCCAAAAGAACAACCAATCTGCAAAACAGAACAAACACAGAGACATACACAAACCAACAAAGAAAAACAAACTAAGATTACATTAGCTGGTTTGAGTTAGATAAAAGCAAACAAATATACAAATTTACATAGCAAAATGCAAAGGGTACACAAATCCTCCCCTGAGGCCTATGCCTCCCCTTAAACTTTGCAGTTAAGGGTTAAGCATACCGATATGGACCGCAAGGTGTTGAAACCTTGGTCCATCAAAAGCCTTTGTTAACAAATCTGCCACATTATTATCAGTATGAATTTTAACCACTTTTATCAAATTTTTATCATATGCATCTCTTATAAAGTGGTGCCTGATTTCAATATGTTTTGTTCTACGGTGAAAAAATGGATTTTTAACAATGCATATGGTACTTTGATTATCAATAAAAATTGTTATGTTCATGAAATTGTACCCATAATCCAACAATTGATTTTGAATCCAAAGAACCTGTCCACAGCAATTTGCAGCAGCTACGTACTCTGCTTCAGTAGATGGGGTAGCCACAATAGTCTGTTTCTTACATTGCCGAGAAATCAATCTCTTTCCAAGGAATTGGCAACCTCCAGTGGTGGACCTTCTATCCAGATTTGCACCAGCATAGTCACTATTACTATAAGCTTCCAACTTAAAAGGAGACTCTTTTGGGTACCAAAGGCCTAGATTAGGTTGGCCTTTGAGGTACTTAAAGATCTTCTTAACAGCATTGAGATGGGAAGTCAGTGGAGTAACTTGATGTCGTGAACAAACAATCACAGCAAAAGTAATATCAGGCCTTGAAGCTGTTAAATACATCAAAGAGCCAATCATAGACCTGTACAAATGAACATTCACAGGTGGATCAGCTTCATTGTTGGTCTTTGTCTTTGGAGCTTCATAAGGTGTAGTGGCAGTCCTTACACCCTCCATACCAAACTTCTTCAAGATGTCCCTCACATATTTGTCCTGACTGATAAAGATACCATCAGGTTTCTACTGAACTTGGAGACCCAAAAAGAAAGTCATCTCTCCCATGGCACTCATCTGAAACTCTCCCTTCATAAGCTCCTCAAACTCCTTGCACCAAGCTTCCTTTGTGGATCCAAAAATAATGTCATCCACATACACTTGCACAAGAATAATGTCAGTGGAATTCTTCTTAAGGAATAGAGTCTTATCAATCGAACCTCTTCTATAACCATGCTTCAGAAGAAATGTAGAGAGCCTAGCATACCTGGCTCTGGGTGCCTGATGTAGTCCTGATAACGCTACACGCGTCGTTCGGGGTCAAAGGAACTTCCTTTTCTTCGAGCAAGTTTTATAACACCCTAGGCAGTGAACCTAATCGTTGTAGTGTAGTAATTAGGGTAAGCCACGGGTATTGATATCGTTCTCTAGGGGAATAGGAATGCTAGTAAGGAGTTACTACGCTAAGGTTAAGGTTGAAGAAGATTATTTTTTATCTTTTATATTTTATGAAATGGAAAGGTACGAATCTCGGGTATTGGATTTGGGGGGTTGGTATTTCTACCGATTACTCTACTATTATCTAATTATCTAAACTAAGGTTGTGGGAGTCTATGTCTAATTAATGTGTGCTCGTATGATAGTTTAAAGATGTGTTTACTTAGTTTGTATTACTCCTTAATTATCTCCTATTGATGGTTGAGTGTCACGTCTTATTCCTAGTTGCGTTGTGTGTCTAAAGTTGTAGGGTATGCGTTTCTCCCTAACTCTTTGAACTTACCAAAGGGTCTTGTCTACAAACCCACTAGGGATTATAAACTCCTACTCTAAGGCACTCTTTGGATGGTTTAGCCTACAACTACTCAGGTAATTATATTCTAAGGTTCACAAAGATGAATCAAGCATTAAGTACACAACGAATGACCTATCGCATTACTAGATCATTAATCAACTAAGATAAGAAACAACCAATCAATATTCAATAATTAAGTTTCATACTTCCTAAGCAAACACACAAATAAATTAGCCGGACATGGAGAACATGCAAGCATACACACAAATAATCAAAGACATAATTGAATTAATGAAGTAAAGACTTATCTTGATGTAAGATAGGGTTTAAAACCCTAAAATACTGTACAAGACACCTTAGGTTCGGTTTTAGGTTTTTACTCCAAAGACTCTCCACCCAAAGACTAAAAAATTCGGATTCTATATATAAGATTACAATTGCGACGGCGTCACCTTATGTTTAGTGACGCCGTCGTGTCGCCGCCATTAGGGTTTCGTCTTGGCCACGTTAACCATGCGACGGCGTCACCTTATGTCCGTGACGCCGTCCTCTTCAGCTTCTGACGTCGTCTGGATTGCATCTAGGCCGTCTGAGTAGCGACGGCCTACTCTTTCACAACTAGACGCCGTCTCTTGAAAATACGAGTTTTGGGTTCTGGCCCGTCACAATAATTTTGGGACGGCGTCACAATATAGCACATGATGCCGTCGCCTTCTACTTTCAGCAACTGTGATTGTCTCGATTTTGACTTTGGCCATTTTCTTCATATATTCGCGCCTTTTCGTCCAAATAAGTGCCTTTCCAGCATTTTGCCTTCACGAGACCTAAAAAGTGAAAAGGAACGATATTAAGCAATAACGGATACAAAAGTGATCAAATAAGGACTTAAATGACCCCTCAAAATGGTACCTTTTAAAACCTTATCAAATATCCCTACACTTGTTATTTGCTTGTCCTCAAGCAAATGTGCTTTTAGCCAATTAATTTATAAGTTAGGGGTCATGAAGCATTAATTCAAAACGGTCCACAACACATAAGCCCCGCAAAAGTCATAACAAGCACGGAAATTACATACTAGCACCTCACATGGGGTGTTTGGATACTCACATCTCTCTCGGGTGTATATATGAAATATAACAAAATAGGAAATGGAAGATAAACACTCATTAACCGGTCCTAGTACATAGATTACCATAGGCTTGAGAATAGATCAAACCTTCATCGCTTTGGCGTAAGCACCTAGGAAAGACTATCAAAGAGGTCTTTTAAAGGGTTGTAATGTTAGGCTTACGGTAGGGAAACAAGGGTTTGGTGGGATAGGCTATTTAGTGGTGGTAAGTCAAAAATCTTTATGTTAACTGCATATGAAGAATGGCGTTGCTAAGCCAAGACTCGACACTCTAAACTCTAGATAACTGAAATAAATAAACATAAATTTAAATGATAGATGTAGGATGGTAGCCCGTATTTATTTTTATTTTTTTTCACTCTATTTTTTTCTTTTTCTCTTTTTCTATTTTTTTTCAATTTTTTTTTCCATACACTTTTACTCTACCATCCTCTACGATAACATCAAAATACTAGGGATTTAAAGGCACATCCCTACACTTGAGTTTTTATTACTCTAACACTAATTTGACCCGATTTGAAAAGATCAAAACACTTGGGGTACATGATTATGCAAACAAAGGGAATTTGAATTTAACGTTCCCTTCCCGTCATTTCATAAACTTTAACTTTTCCCATGAATCCCAATCGTCCCAAAACTGTATACAAAGGATATGACTCGACTTAGCAACTTATGCAAGCAACTAGATAATTGAACTGAGGGTTTAGGGTGATAACAATAATTTGCACTAAAAGTGAGTGCATATAGGGTAGGCTAAGGCGATTTGGGTGTATATTTAGGGGTGGGGTGTAAACAATGCTCTTCATTGATATTCCGGAAAAACCGAAACATCACGAGAACCGCGAAAAGGATAGGCTCTGAGGGGTTAACTAGGGGTATCGTGTACTAAAGATGAGTACAACGCAAAGGGTGTGGGGGAATTACTCAACCGATGTGGAAGAAGTAATTATATTATGGGTATCAAACAAGGGTTATCCTAATGCCTCTTATCATTTAGTTATTCCTAACTACACAAGTGTAGCCTCACTTGCGATCTCGGAATGCATCACAAAACAAGTTCTAGAATCTAATATACTACCGGTTCACACTCTAAGCATTAAAGACGAATGCTTTAATTCCTACTAATCTAAGGGCGATCCTCACATTTTGGTGGAATTTGGGTGGTAAAGGGTTTTGTGCTAGTCATGCAACTTCCTATCCATGAGACGCTTTTGTTAAGACTAATGGCCCACTCTTATATGTCATGAAAAATTTTAAATTTGGTGCCAAAATTACCCTAACCGACATTTTCTCATGGTTTATTACACAATCACAATTGGACAAAGCAAATAATAAAGGATAAGCATAGTTTCAAAGTTCCCGTTTTATTTTCCCCCCCTACACTTAAACTGAACATTGTCCCCAATGTTCCCCGAAAGTATCAAAGTTATGATAAAAGAAGGTAATTAAAAACGAAAGAAACTAATACTCCCCTGATTAGCTCGATAGGATCTGTGTAAAGTGGTGGTTAAATTCTTTTCAAGAAGAATTATTGCGTGAAAAGCTCTTTCCAATCTTATGTAATTTCTTCCTGACAAACTAAACCTGCACACTTGAAGAAAACAAACGAAACCTTCGCGTAAAATCGGTGGTAATAATATATATAAGACTCGATTTAAACTAGGATATAATGCTTGTGGAATGGATGTTTACAGAATTTCTAAGAAAATTAAGACCTGGAAAATTCCAAAAATTTATAAATAGCTCAGAAAACGAGAAAAAAGTAATCTGATGTTTTTACTCCTTCCTGACGCCGTCAGGTTGCAATCCTGACGCCGTCAGGTTATCCTGACAAAAACTGGTCTGCGATTTTCTGGAAAAAATTCTGGAAAATTTACATCTTTAGAATCTGGAAAAAATTTCTGCAAAACATTCATTATGACTCGATACAAGCATTTGACTCGAACAAACAAACATAAATATCTTTTAGTTAATTGTTATTCTCATGTTTACGTTTCTTTTGAAAACGTGTGTAATCCTCCCTACACTTATCCCTTATGTAAAATACCTTTATATGCAATTAAGACGAGGTTAAAAACAAAATAAAGCATTTTCACAAATTTAAACATGAGGATAAACAATTAATAAAAGATATATGACACTAACAAGCAAACAATTAAACATGGGTTGCCTCCCACGAAGCGATTTTCTTTATTTAAGAGTCTTGTAGCTAGACTCATAGTCGTGCTCCTACGTACCGATATACGTAAGTCTATCCTCCACAATGTCGTAAGGATCAAACTTATCATTCAAGTTCCTAGTAGTACGTTCGGTTAAATATGCCTTTTCAAACATCTCACCATCGGAATCATAGATTTGTATCCTAATGTGCCACCTTCCATTACCATCACTAGGCGGTCTATTCCAATCCCACTTGTGTTCGGATTTCTCAACTATCCATTTATTCATGACAAGGTTAACGGGCAAGCTTCCTAGGAACTCGGTCATCTTCCTAAATACTAAGGCGTCCTCGAACGGGTTCACTTCTATGTCCCTAGCCATTTCTTGTTCTTGGAAAGTTGCTGCACTAGCAAAGGCCTTATCTAGGTAAAAAGGTCTTTGGGGGCCTATGATGTTCTTATCAATCCAAGGTCCATATCTAGAATGCTCTCTATCCAACCCTATCTCTTGTGGGATTTCCTCATCCTTGTAGTATGTATGCTTTTTAACATCGTAAACGGATCTAGCACTCCCCTCTCCTACCACTATCTTGGACATCTTACAATCGATGATGGCACTAGCGGTAGCTAAAAATCCTCTTCCAACTAGTAATGGGCATGTCGGGTCCTTATTCATGTCTAGTACATGAAAGTCGGCCAAAAGAGTCAACTCTCCTACATGTACTACCATGTCCTTTATTATTCCTACCGGACGTGCTATACTACCGTCTGCTAGACCTAAGATGGTTTCCGTTGGTTCAATTTTACCTAGGTTGAGGCTTCTATGGAGGGACAACGGAACGAGATTGATACATGATCCTAAATCGGCTAGAGCATCGAGTGGCTTGGAGGTTCCAAGTCTAGACGGAAGAGTGAATAGCCCGGGATCGTCTAACTTCTTAGGTAAGTTGTTTCGCACAAAGGCGGACCCATGTTTTCCAAGCCTAAGTTCTAACTCATATTTTTCTTTTAAAGCATTATAATAAGGTGCATGAGCTAAGACTTCAAGAATCGGTTTTTCTTGATAGAGTTCCTTGTACTCCTCCTCTAAACTAGGTTTGGATTCTTGGCTGACGGGTTTCTCAAGAGTAGGCTTTACCAAAGGTGCCGGGCCTTGGTATCTCTTGGATGGCTTGGAACCCTTTTTGATAGCATTTACCGAGTGAATCGTTGGGTGAGAGGGGCATGGATGTGCATTCTACCATGGTGAACTAGAACATGAAGTCGATGCAATCGAATTCACTTTTGGGTTCTTTATGGTATCACTTGGGAGTGCTCCAACTTCCCGCTCATTGAAGGCTTTTAAGAGGGCATCAAGCTTGGTTGTCATCTCGTTTTGTTTTTGCTTAAAATCGGCTTCAAGCTTATTCAATCGAGTTTCTTGGGATGACAAAAATCTAGATGCAATTGCCTCAAGATTAGTGGAGTTTCCGGTATTAGAGGAATTGAACCTAGTAGGCGAACTAGATGAGCTTTGGGGCGAGCTTGAGTTTTGGTTCCACTTAAGGTTAGGGTGATTTCTCCATGAGGGGTTGTATGAGTTTCCTAAGTTATTTTGTTCGGGTTTGAAAGTGTACCACTTCTCTCCCGCTCCGTCGATACGTATGGATGCGTAGTCCGCAAAAGCTTGTTCGGAGAGCCTTGTGCAATCACGAGTGTCATGGGGACCACTGCATAACTCACAAGGTAGAGTGATTTGATTCACTTGTCGTGAATACTTAGGATTTTTGTAGGAACTCATGAGGAATTTAACTTGATCTTCAAGTTCGATCATCCTACGGTCGGGAGGAGGCAAGGAGATTGCCTTGACGGTTTTGGGCAGCTCACGGGGGTCATCCCAACTTTCGTTGTCATAGAGGGCGAGGTCCTCTATTATTTCCCATGATTCTTCTGCGGTGAGATCACTGAGTTTTCCACCGGCCGCTTGGTCAATGGATCGCTTAGTGGGGAAGTTGACATGATCATAAAAGATTTGGACTTGGAGCCAAAGATCAATGCCGTGATGAGGGACTTTATGAAGTAAGTCCTTGAATCGGGTCCATGCTTCGTAGAGAGATTCACCTTGACGTTGTTGGAACATCAAGATGTCATTCCTAAGCTTAGTGGTTCTCCCCGGTGGGAAAAATTGAGCAAGGAAGCGAGAAGTAAGATCATCCCAACTTGAGATGGAGCCGGAGGGAAGTCGCTCAAGCCAATTACTAGCTTGGTCCCGTAGAGAGAATTGGAAGAGACGCAGGCGCGTGGTCTCTCGAGTAGTAGCATCAAGGTCGATGGAATCGACGATTTTGAGGAAATCCCTCAGATGCTGATTTGGATCTTCGGAACGAAGTCCATGGAATGCATATCCGTTTTGCACCAACCGGATGGTGTTGGATCGCAGGGCCGTAGTTTGGGCTTGGTCAGGAAGCTCAATGGTGTTCCTATAGCCTAGGTGGCTTGGTCTCGAGTACTCACTAAGAGTACGGGCTCTTGGCGGGTCATTTGGTGGTATGTTGATGAATGGTAGTGGGTTATCACCTTCCATGATGAAAAGTGATGGGGTTACGAACAAAGGTTACTAAGAAGGGGGATAGACTAAGAGAAAGCTAAAAATGAGAAAAAAGTTTACTTGATAGGAATCAAGCAAAGAACCTAAACGAGGTGGACTACTAACTAGCTATTCTATTCCCCGGCAGCGGCGCCAAAAACTTGATAACGCTACACGCGTCGTTCGGGGTCAAAGGAACTTCCTTTTCTTCGAGCAAGTTTTATAACACCCTAGGCAGTGAACCTAATCGTTGTATTGTAGTAATTAGGGTAAGCCACGGGTATTGATATCGTTCTCTAGGGGAATAGGAATGCTAGTAAGGAGTTACTACGCTAAGGTTAAGGTTGAAGAAGATTATTTTTTATCTTTTATATTTTATGAAATGGAAAGGTACGAATCTCAGGTATTGGATTTGGGGGGTTGGTATTTCTACCGATTACTCTACTATTATCTAATTATCTAAACTAAGGTTGTGGGAGTCTATGTCTAATTAATGTGTGCTCGTATGATAGTTTAAAGATGTGTTTACTTAGTTTGTATTACTCCTTAATTATCTCCTATTGATGGTTGAGTGTCACGTCTTATTCCTAGTTGCGTTGTGTGTCTAAAGTTGTAGGGTATGCGTTTCTCCCTAACTCTTTGAACTTACCAAAGGGTCTTGTCTACAAACCCACAAGGGATTATAAACTCCTACTCTAAGGCGCTCTTTGGATGGTTTAGCCTACAACTACTCAGGTAATTATATTCTAAGGTTCACAAAGATGAATCAAGCATTAAGTACACAACGAATGACCTATCGCATTACTAGATCATTAATCAACTAAGATAAGAAACAACCAATCAATATTCAATAATTAAGTTTCATACTTCCTAAGCAAACACACAAATAAATTAGCCGGACATGGAGAACATGCAAGCATACACACAAATAATCAAAGACATAATTGAATTAATGAAGTAAAGACTTATCTTGATGTAAGATAGGGTTTAAAACCCTAAAATACTGTACAAGACACCTTAGGTTCGGTTTTAGGTTTTTACTCCAAAGACTCTTCACCCAAAGACTGAAAAATTCGGATTCTATATATAAGATTACAATTGCGACGGCGTCACCTTATGTTTAGTGACGCCGTCGTGTCGCCGCCATTAGGGGTTCGTCTTGGCCACGTTAACCATGCGACGGCGTCACCTTATGTCCGTGACGCCGTCCTCTTCAGCTTTTGACATCGTCTGGATTGCATCTAGGTCGTCTGAGTAGCGACGGCCTACTCTTTCACAACTAGACGCCGTCTCTTGAAAATACGAGTTTTGGGTTCTGGCCCGTCACAATAATTTTGGGACGGCGTCACAATATAGCACCTGACGTCGTCGCCTTCTACTTTCAGCACTTGTGATTGTCTCGATTTTGACTTTGGCCATTTTCTTCATATATTCGCGCCTTTTCGTCCAAATAAGTGCCTTTCCAGCATTTTTCCTTCACGAGACCTTTTAAAACCTTATCAAGTCCATAGAGAGCTTTGACTACCTTATAAACATGATTAGGATGATCTGGATCTTCAAATCCTTTAGGTTGAGTGACATAAACCTCCTCTTCAATTTCACCATACAAAAAGGCTCCTTTAACATCCATCTGATAGACCATAAAACCCATATAGGATGCATAAGCTAAGGAAATCCGTATGGCCTCAACTCTTGCCACTGGTGCAAATACTTCATCATAATCGATCCCCTCCTCTTGTCTATACCCCTGTGCAACTAATCTGGCTTTGTTTTTAATGACAACACCTCATGCATCTCTCTTATTCTTCAGAATCCATTTAGTCCCAATAGCATACTTACCATCAGGTAGTGGTACCAATATCCAAACCTGCTGATTTTGAAATTGTTGCATCTCATCCTGCATTGCCTCAAGCCAACTTGAGTCTTCAAGAGCCTGAGTAACACTGGTTGGTTCCACTTGTGAGAGAAAACTAGCAAACAAACAATGTTCATAGTCTGTTTGATTGTCTCTCTGCTGATTTGAGACATAAGAGATAAAAGCCACCTGACCATATTTAGAACGAGCTATAGTACCCCGGGTTCTAACAGGTGCATTAGGATCACCAATAATATTAGTCTGTGGATGAGCATTGTTGATCCTTGTAGTAGTAGTGGTGTTGACATCAATGGAGGAATCAAGATTAGTCACAGTAGGGTCAAAGTCAGTGTCATAGGAAGGTGTGTTGAAGATTCCAGCTTTAGGTTGATGATGACCAAGATCTGAAGGTTTCAGAAACCATGTATAAGGTTCTCCAAGATCTGTTGACACTCTAGTAGAGATAGGAGTAGAGTCAACATGTCTCTCAGCCGAATGAGAGAGGTAAGGAGAAACAGAATCACTTTTAGCAGAATTGATGTTTCCACTGATTGCTTCACTTGCACTCTCCTCAACATTCCTCTCAGTGTCTAAATTGGCTACATACTCTTGTTTCTTCAGTCTGGCAAGGTCCTCTGCATAATGGAATTCATCTTCACTCACAACAGTATAATCTTTAGAAGTGTCACCTACAAAATTGTTAGGGGAGAAAGAAGGCACCACAATGGGTTGTTCATCATCTTCAGACCCACTGTCAGAATGAGCATCCATAGTTCCTGCACTGGTAGTTGGAGACGCTTGAGAATCTGCATGTTGGATAGCCATATGTCTAGAATAACCCAAGTAATCAGTCAAGTAATCAAGTTCAAATGACCAAACATGACCCAGTCCTTGAACATTAGGCTTGTCTTCTAGAAACCTCAGATTCAATGTCTCCTCAATCTTCTTAGCAGATACATTGTAAACCCTGTACGCCTTACTATGAGCAGAATACCCCACAATGTAACCATCATCAGTTTTCTCATCAAATTTTCCCAACGGATCACTTGTATTCAAAATTGTCACTTGACAGCCAAACGGTTTAAGGTAATGAATAACAGGAACTTTCCTAAAAAGAAGTTCATAAGGTGTTTTAAGATGTGGTCTAGTAATGGACACCCTATTTAGTACATAACAAGCTGTACCAACAGCTTCAGTCCAAAACATGGTTGGAAGTTTAGAGTCTGCCAGCATTGATCTTGCAGCCGCTATTAAGGTCCTATTTTTTCTTTCTGCCACCCCATTTTGTTGAGGGGTTCTTGGAGTGCTATAGTCCCTTTTGATTCCTTTTGACCTACAGAGTTCTATAAGTACAGCATTCTTGAACTCTGTCCCATTATCACACCTAATTCCTTTCACCTTTTTGTTCAACTGATTTTCAATAAGGGTAATGAAATCTTTCAACACTACAGATGTTTCATCTTTGGTCCGTAGAAAGAATACCCAACAAAATTTGCTATAACCATCAGTGATCACCAGACAAAAATATTTATGATCAATGCTTCTCACTTGAGTTGGACTAAACAGATCCATATGAAGCAGCTGAAGAGGTTCAGAAATAATGCTTACTGCCGTAACAGGAACACCTTTGTATGAGGCTCTGTGCTGCTTTCCTTTGTTGCATGCAACACAATTATGATCATTGGTGAAAACTTTGGAAGAAAGACCTTGAACAAGGCCCGGTTTAGAGAGCTGGTTTATGGTCTTGAAGTTGACATGGGCCATCCTTCTGTGCCATTTGGTGGACTCATCCATGGATGCTTTAGCCACCAAACACGTTAACTCACCTGCTGGTTTGACATTAGTTAAGTTGAATGTATAAAGATTGTGACTGCGAGGAACTTTCAGCAGAATTGAAGTTTCTTCTGGGAGTTTGAAGTCTTTAGATAGCACAAGACATTCATCCTCTGTGAAGAGTACTTTGTTCTTGGTGTCACATATTTGTGAGACTGAGAACAGATTGAAGTGTTGAAGTTCCTTTACATAATATACATTCTCAAAGTCCAGCTGAGGTGTTTTGATGGTCCCTTTCCCAGTAATTCTACCATATCTTCCTCCAAAGGTTACATTGCCTCCTCCTTCAATGGGTACAAAGTTATGCATCATATCCCTATTACCTGACATACTTCTTGAACAACCACTATCAACTATGCCAACATCTTTATGCTTAAGGGGATGATCCTACAACAACAACAAAAATATACAGAAAATCAGTACACAATGGAGGCTCAAGTCATTGCTGACTTGAACCTGCCTTGTGGATCATATGAGTTATGCCATGCAGAAGTATAAGATCCACTATTGTTCTTGGGTTTCCATTGAAACTTAGGTCCCTGTTTATTCCAAGAACAACCTGCTGAGGTCTTGATAGCAGCATCCCAGTACCCTTTCCCATCAGTCATAGGGTTAACATATCTTGGCCAAAAACCATTTTTAAAATATTCACTGGTTGGTTGAACATATGGTTTTACAACTGGTCTCCTCCAAGGAAAAGGAGTATTAGTATTAGTTGCTTTTGGAACATAAGGTGGTATATCATTAACATTGGTCCACATTGGTCTAGATTTCCTAGAATCACCACACCTATTCATCCTTTGCTCATGATAATCACAATCCTTAATTAAATGAAATTTACTTCCACACACAAAACATGTCTTCTGTTTAGAAGATTTATTCAAACCAAAAGATGTGTTATTACAAGAAGAAGTATTCAAACCAAAACCATGAAAAGAATTGTTTTTAACAGTACTATTATGCAAAGAATTAAAAAGCAAGTCTTCAGAGGCAACTGTCTTGCAAGTTTCCTTGGCAGCAACTCTGACATGCTTATTGGTAGTCTTGGGTGCAGGCAGGGGTGAAGACTTGGGAAGGTCAGACTTGTCATTTGAATCACACTCTGTAGACCCTTGTTTGGAGGACTTGTCACTGTTAACACAAGAGACAAAGTAATTAGAAAAAGTATCAGGGTCTGGCAAGTCCTTTGACTTTTTACCATAGAGATGGTGTGATCCATCAAAGTCAACAGTAATGGAAAGGTCACTGGGCATATGCTCACCTCTAATAGGTCCACGTACAGCATGTAGTTGACCTTCTTTGACAAAATTAGCTAGTTTGGCTGGTGTAGATTTACGTGTGTCATCCCTAGCTTCTAAGCCAACATATTTCTTAAAACCTAAAGCCACCGTAGAGTTAGGAGCTTGACTACTATAAATAAAACCAGCTAACTTATTTCCATTCATTATCCATTCTTTATGCCTAGCAATTTCCTCATTAAGTTTCTCCTTAACCTCTAAATTTTCTGACACTACATCTGCTCTTAACTTCTCAGACCACTTTAACTCATTTTTAGCACATTCGAGATCCCTTTCTAATACCCCTATCTTCTCATCATAAGCTATTTGATTCTTCTGAAACCAAACCTTTTGTCTTTCTAGAGTTTTTAAAGCCTGTTTATAAGCTTCAACTTCCACATAGCATTCATTATATTTAGGTTCCAAAATATCATAAGCTTCTTTGAGTATATTATAACGCTCACTACAACCAAACAAACAGTTTTGTACCTGAGAGATGCCCATCAAGGCAATCTGATCATGCCTATCCTCTGAAGTATAGCTTGCAATTAAACCAACGTTATCATTACCAGGACCATCATTATCTTCTTGCTCATGTAGCTTCCAGTCCAAATTGCTATCTAGAGTGACCAAGGCAGCTGATCCCTTTGAAGTTCCTGCCTCCTTCTGATACTGCTGATAAGAAGAGTATCTTGTCTCATCACCAGCTTTCCTGTCTTTGCATTCTCTAGAAAAGTGACCCATCTGTTGACATGTGAAGCATTTAACCTTTCTCTTGTCAAACCTCGTTGGATCTCGTCCTTTGAATCCAAACCTTCTACCAACTTTGTGCTCAAAATTCTTGATATCCATGGATAGCATGGCCACCTGCCACCTCAGCTTCATCTCTTCCATCTCAAGTGGGTCCACCTGATCAAAATCCTCATAGGCCAGATCCTGCTGAGGATCATAATCAGCAAAGAAGGATCCAAGAACATCTTCCATAATACCACTCGATTTCGAATGAGAGCTTGATGAAGGAGTAGCATAAGATGATGATGAATATGGGCTTGGACCATAACTTGTCTTTGGGTTAGAGGCTCCAACAAATGCAGTGTGAGTAGCAGAAGAGGATGATCTAAAAGGACTTCTTACATCATGTTCAAGAGCTTTAAGTTTGTGGTACAGCTCATCAAAGGTAATCATGTCTAAACCACCTTTAGCTTTTAAAGCAATGCTCACGTGTAGCCAGGATGGAGGTAAAGACCTCAGAAACTTAGAATTACAATCATCATTATCTGGCTTTGCCTGCAGCTGATTTAACTGACTTAAAATCTTGTGAAACTTGTCATAGCCCTTGTGTATTCCTTCCTCTTCAGAGGATTGAAAATCCTGAAACTGTTGTCTCAGCATGGACTTTTTCAGTCTCCTAGACTCCTCATTCCCACCGAACTTTGCCTTAATTGCTAACCATATGTCCTTAGCATCTTGCATGAAGTGAAAATCACTCAAGTGATCCTTAGGAATAGCTTGAATCAGAATGGTTCTAACCTTGGTTTCTCTCTAAACCGCCAGTAATTCTTCAGCAGATTTGGGAGGAACATTAGTCATCTTACCCGCAGCATCCGTGGTAGTTTTCTTCAAACTGTTTCCCTTCAAGACTATCTCCCATAGATTCCAATCAATGTTGGAGATCCAGTTCTGCATCTTCATCACCCAAAGATCATACTCCTCCCTTTTTAGGTAAGGAAACTTAGCATTGCTATTGGAGAGACTTAGTTGTTGCAGATGGGTGGAGTTTTGGTTGTTGGTGATTCCTTCATCAACATCTGATCCAGGCATGATAATTTTTGTTATGGTTGTATGGGTGTTCAGAAAAACTTGTCCTTAGTATCGTAGAGACTCTCACGAGGCTCTGATACCACTTGTTGAAACAGACAGACCTTGATAGATCTTGAGCTCGTGGATCGTTATATATGCCTATGTAATCACAAGCACAATAAAAGACAATCTCTACTACTTATATTTATCAGCGGAATATAAACACAAGTAACAAATAACTAAGAACTCTGTGATCCTCTATGGATCGTTATATTAACTAAAACTGTGTTTTTCCAATCGGTACATAACTCATACTATTGTGTTCCTTTTATAGACAAGGAACCCTAAACAAAACCCTAAACCGTTTCCCAAGAAACGTATAAACATAAAACTAAATAAGATATACACAATCACTTCCTAATAAAGCTCATGTATATCCAAACTAAATATACTAGACACAAAATAATCACTTTTGCATAAACAAACTAATAACTATTAAACTTCAGCAGATTATGTCTTCGGTAGAATCTACACTACTTCAGTAGAATCTCTTCAGCAGTAATTTCAGCATAATCCAAACTTCACATAATTCCCAACAGACCCTGCGAACCACCTCCGACGTGAGAGTAAGTATGAGTTATGGTTATGTAAGTGAGTGTGAGTAAAGAGTAAAGTGTTAAGTGAGCTTACCATGAACTTTTGCCCGTCTCACCTATTTATAGTAGATAAAATAGGCTTATGGGCACCTCTGCGCTTATATCGAAGAACATGGGGGCATCCTATGCTTTTAAGTAACAGCCAGGGCTTAGTGACCCACGTTCTCAAACATAGCGCGAAAGCCAGGAATGAGAGGGAGATCGTGGTTTGACCAAGTCAGGATGGTCCTCTGTCCTTTGTTCCCTGGTCAACCATACCCTGAAGGCCTTAGGGCTTCGAGTGGTGAATTCCTTGTAGGTAACCTGGGCCTTCGTACATAAGGGCTCCGACACAGTTCGAAGGGGTGTCCCTCGACCTGTTCGGAGGGTACATCATAACGCTTGCAATACTTTCACTTAGGTTTTCTATACTACTTGACGTCCTCCTCAAAAGGGAGCACTGGTCAAGAGGGAGCATTTTGTCAAAGACGAAACCTTTTGCAAACATAATTGCAACTCACTCGCTTAAACTTCCTAATTACTTGATTCCCTCAACAAAGGGAAGCATCCGTCAAGGGGGAGCTAAGATGAAAATCTTTCTCTCCTCTTACTCTCTGATGACGTACCCTCTGCTCTGCTAACGAGCATTACCGTCACTATGGTACTTAGCTTACCAATTGTACAAAGGGTATGATGTACCCTCCTAAATGATGAAGCCTATGCCTTCGTCCTACACATAATGTTGGCATAAAGTCATTCACAATGGTAACCGCAAGGGAATCCGCCAGCCTACAACCAAAGCACTCATAGTGTCTAACCTCTATCATGGTTCGGAGCCTGGCCTCCGTCAAGGCCTCCGTCATGGTTCGGAGCCTGCCTCCATCACTGTTCAGAGCCCCCTCCGTCAAGGCCTCCATCGTGGTTCGGAGCCTGGCCTCCGTCACTGTTCGGAGCCCCCTCCGACAAGGGTCGAAGCCTAAAGGTCATAGCCTCTCTACCTATGAATGTGGGTATGATCGAGCTGGTCAAACAGAACTGGTCAAATAAGATCTGGTCAAACAGAACTGGCCAATAACCATGATCTTAGCTATGACCTCTGTAACTGCCAGGTTCCTCTGTAACTGCTCCATCAGCCTATTATGCCTATAAATAAGGAAGTCATCATAGAGGTATGGAACCTAACTTAACCCAGGAGATCTCATCTTCTCCACCTCAATACTTTCATGACATAATCACCATGACTGATTCTCACACCGAAGGCGGTTCACGAGGGCTTCCCCCCGCGCTCCGTATAACATAGTGTCTTCTATTTCTTATTTTCAGGTTATCTTGCATTCGGCATCACCACCTTCACCCCTTAATCCGTCAATCACCATTGATGACATGGTATGTGCATCTTTTTGTACAATCAGTGGCGCCATCTGTGGGACCCACAATAATAAGTCCCGTTTTATGAGTCAAATAACCGTTTTCCATAAATAACGGTCGAATTCAACTATAATTTCCTACATCCTTGTTACCACATGGTAGCACTACTGAAATCTCCACTTTTATCTCTAATCATGAGATTTTCCACCAACCACAAACTTTACGTTTACCATTTCAACAGCCACTATCGGGTTTAAACGGAGCAGTCTCTATTACAGCCTCTGTTATGTTCGAAGGAGCCTCTGTTTTGAAAAGAAGGTTTAAAGTCAATAGCCTTCATAAGAGCCTCTGTTGCAGACTTCGTAGGAGCCTCTGTTTGGCTTCGTTTTATGAAGAAGGTTCAAACTCAACAACCTTCGTAAGAGCCTCTGTTCGGGTTCATTTTGAGGAGAAGGTTTAAAGTCAATAGCCTTCATAAGAGCCTCCATTGTAGACTTCGTAGGAGCCTCTGTTTGGGTTTGTTTTATGAAAAAGGTTCAAACATTAACAACCTTCGTAGGAGCCTCTGTTCGGGTTCATTTTGAGAAGAAGGTTTAAAGTCAATAGCCTTCATAAGAGCCTCCATTGCAGTTTCTGTAGTAACCTCTGTTATGGTCTGTTTTGGAGAGAAGGTTCCAAAACCTTCGTAGGAGCCTCTGTTCAGGTTCATTTTGAGAAGAAGTCTATGTTGCAGTCTTCGTCATGGGTTTTCCTAAGAAGAAGGAAATTGGGGCAAATAATGGTACACTCAAGTAGGGCCAGAACCTTCCTTTACAGAATGTTTACCACAAGGTGAATAGAGACCATACACTAATGACGGAGGATACCCTTTGTCAATCTGGTATGTTTTCTACGAACCTTATACGCTATATTGCCTCTGTTTCACTACAAATCAAATTATCTACATATGAAACTTTTGATGTTTATTAAGAGCACTATAAGCCATCTTTTATTGAGCCTCTGATTATGACACAATGATCATTAGAGATAGTACCACATTGACAGAGGATACCCTATGTTCCTAGCATCTCTGTTAGAGCTTTCATGTTGTTTTTAGCATAAAACATAATCCACACATGTTAAATACGTGATGTACGTAAATAAGCCTTAAGTGATTTTATACTAAGCTTTATTATGCCACTCGTGATGATAAGTCCACTGCTGACAAATCCTCTTTTGACAAGGCATTTCACACAAGCTCTATTGAGATGACAGAGACTCGCATTTGCGTATTATATATTAGCAAAATTTATCATGGAACTTATATACTATTTTCATATATTTTGAGATGACGGAGCCTCACACATGTTGACATAAGTCTCTGTCAATATGACTACGGAGCATCACATATGCTGACATAAGCCTCTGTCGACACAACTACAGAGCATAGCCTCTGATTCTTAGGTGTCTCCTTCGACACCATTACAAAGCTTCGTCTCTGTTCAAAAAATATATAGGTGTCTCTGTCAAGACGATTACAGAGCATAGCCTCTGTTCACATGATTTATGTGTGTCTATGTAGACACAATTATAGAGCCTCGACTCTGCAGATATAATTATATAACCTCATAGATGTAAAACTTACTTTATTTTGTTTAAAATTAATGTACTGAAAGCTTCTCATAGGACAGCAAGCATTATTGGTAGTTGTCTTAGTGTTCATTTCAAAATGATGTAATCCTCTCTACCAATTCAATGATATAATATATTTCCCACAAATCTCTTGCTTCGTTTCTTAAACACAAAGATTTGTAAAGCCAAGTTGTTTATGAGTTTCAATGTCGAAAGGTATGGCATATGGTATGACGGAAGCCTTATAAGATTGCTAAAGCCTATCAACACATTCACATTAACTCTCCTAATAGTTTATAGTATCATACACAAAGCTATAAAACTTAACGGATTAAAGATAGAGTGGGTCGCGACCCTTTGTCAGTGATCAAAATTGGACACAATAGTCTTGGTGTTGTAATTTACACACAATGAGGTTATTACACCTTAGGTTGTAAAATTTAAGCGTCAGAAAAATGGCGTACGAGAAGTGTACAATAAACATATTTAAAAGTACGTAGGGATATTTCCCTACTTGATTCCATTTAAACTAGGGCCTTAACCCTAGTACCTGGATTATACGGCCAAAGCCCATTCAATATTGTCTTTGGCCGAAGCCACATACCACGCAGAATAGTAAATTGTCCAAGGACTACTACTTTGCTTAAATGAAGTCCATAAGCTTCGTATACATACAAAATATACGACCTTCTAGGTCTATATTACTTAAAGATTAATCTGTTGGGATATGAAAGTGCTGAAGAATGATAAAGTACTGGAAAAGTCAAAGTACTACTACAGATAAAGTCAAAGTACTGCTGGTTTTAGTCAAAGTACTGCAAGGCTAAAAGAAATGTTATATTCGTTTAGGGAAAGCTTTGTAATTCTAGAATATTCTTTATTTGATTACTTGTCGTACAAGGATACAAATTGTAAACCGACTAGGGTTATTCTTGAGTCTATAAAAGGATCCCTAGATTGGCATTAGATGTGTGCGTATCGTTAGAGTTTTAGAGAAGTTCGATATTATTAGAGTTGTTAAAGAGTCTGCATAACAAGCAGATTTAGAGTTATCAATAAATTTATTGAAAGTTAAAGTTATAATTCTTCTTAGCTTTGTTAAGTAAATTCCGCATACTTAATAAAGTTTGTTCAGTGTTTCATTGTTAATAACTTAGGATTTATTCGAGGTTATTAAACCTTAACAAGCTATTTAAGTTAGTTTGGTTAGATTACATCGATCCAACATAATCCTTGTTCGATTTATCACAAGGAAGTATTTCTTTTAAGTCAAAAGCATTACATTCAAAGTGTACGAATCACTTTCAACCGAGGGGTTTGATGATATACCCTCCATTTAATTTGAAGGAAATTCATCTTTAATATGGTTACCAGTTGGGAATTCGCCAATCGAAGGCCTAAGCCCTTCGGGGTATGCTCTTCGAAGATATTAATGCAAAGGTTTCATCAGACCAATTCAAACCCGCGTTTAC
This sequence comes from Chrysanthemum seticuspe, assembly GCA_019973895.1. Taxonomy (NCBI): domain Eukaryota; kingdom Viridiplantae; phylum Streptophyta; class Magnoliopsida; order Asterales; family Asteraceae; genus Chrysanthemum; species Chrysanthemum seticuspe. The sequence goes on from BPTQ01000006.1 coordinate 36,728,077, forward strand.
AACCTAATCAAGGCTTTCCTGGTAAGATAGGGATCGTGGGACATTAACCAAACGGTTACCTAAAATCATGGGACACCCCCATGATCCTCGCATCAGGTAGGTGAGCATGCCAGAGCCTAAGATTCACGATGAATTGCCATTATGTCATGCTTTATAAAACAAAGCCAAGTTTATACACAAACCTTGGTATCTTTTGACAACGCAACATATGTACAAATAGGTTCTGATAAAACTCGCTAATAACTAAAAGCGAAAGTTATATGGCAAAACCTAATACACATGCTCCTTATATAACAAAGGGTTTATGGACTACTTAAGTCTAATCTCATGCCTCCTACGAAGTCATAGCATTAGAATGAGGGGCTTAATGAGGTATCCACCATGATAGAATCAAATGTGGACTATTAAAAACAAGTATAGCTACTTTTATATTTGATTTGACAAAACAAAAGTAGTAGAAATTGTTACCAAGTCTTTTTTAACAAAGTAATGATAAGTCTAAAGCCATGTACTCTTCGCATGCATAACATTAGACTGGGGGCTTGATGACGTACCCTTCGCTCTGCTAACGAGCGTTACCGTCACTATGGTACTTAGCTTACTAATTCTACAAAGGGTATGATGTACCCTCCTAAAGGATGAAGCCTATGCCTTCGTCCTACACATAATGTTGGCATAAATTCATTCACAATGGCTACCGTAAGGGAATCCGCCAACCTACACCCAAAGCACTCATAGTGTCTAACCTCTGTCATGGTTCAGAGCCTGGCCTCCATCATGGTTCGGAGCCTGCCTCCATCACTGTTCGGAGCCTCCTCCTTCAAGGCCTCCATCATGGTTCGGAGCCTGGCCTCCGTCACTGTTCGAAGCCCTCTCCGTCAAGGCCTCTGTCATTGTTTGGAGCACCCCCTCCGACAAGGGTCGAAGCCTAAAGGTCATAGCCTCTCTACCTATGAACGTGGGTATGATCGAGCTGGTCAAAAAGAACTGATCAGATAAGATCTGGTCAAACAGAACTGGTCAACAACTACGATCTTAGCCATGACCTCTGTAACTGCCAGGACCCTCTGTAACTGCCAGGACCTTCTGTGACTGCTCCATCAGCCTATTATGCCTATAAATATGGAAGTCATCATAGAGGTATGGAACCTAACTTAACCCAGGAGATCTCATCTTCTCCACCTCAATACTTTCATGACATAATCACCATGACTGATTCTCACACCGGAGGCGGTTCGCGGGGGCTTCCCCCTGCGCTCCGTCTAACATAGTGTCTTCTATTTCTTATTCTCAGGTTATCTTGCACTCGGCATCACCACCATCACCCCTAACTCTGCCAATCACCATTGACAGGATGGTATGTGCATCTTTTTGTACAATCACTCTCTATTTTTCATATTGTTAATTTTCACATGTTTTTTCTAAAAACAATGAGTTAGTTTCTTTTCGACGCTCTCTTTGTTTCGACTAAAAGGGGGAGAAGAGAGTAAAAATCCAATTCAAATTTTTACGAATTTTATTTTCTTCTTAAAATAATCTTATGTTTTGTCATCAACAAAAAGGGGGAGATTGTTAATACAAATAAACTATAAAAACGTTTATTTACATTTTACGATATTCTTATGTTTTGTCGATAACAAACGTAAAATCATTTAAACGAAAAAAATAAAATACGTAAAAGGTTTGAGCCAATAGTTTTCTAACACACTTATACTAAACATATTAAAACCATATCAAAACATGTTTAGTAAATAAGTTATATAAAACCAAAGACATTTTTATAAACACTAATCAAGTAATATTGTTTACATCTTATAGAAATGCATATGTATAACAACTAGTGTTTACATATAATAGAAATGCACATATACATGTTTTGTATACATTGTAATGGGTAATGTAATGGGTAAAAACCAAAATTCATGACCCATGACCCATAACCCATGATCCATTAACTAGGTACAATGAATGTTTTTGGGTAAAGACCAAAGTCCATAACCCATACCCATGGAGCATGATCCATAACCCATGACGCATTGCATGACATCATGCATGAAATCATGTTGGGTATTATCCGTGATCCAAGACCAATTATCTAGGTACATTTCATCTTGCTGGGTATCCATAATCTATTACCCATAACCCATGGTTCATAACCCATAACCCGGTTTGCAACCCGAAATCCGGACTAAGCTGACCCAGCAACCGGATCCCAAGGATTGCACTAGCTGGATACCTCTGGGGAGGGATCCTTGGGAACCATGGGACAGTAGACAGTTTTGTCTATAAATAGTGAGCCATTTCTCCTTTGCTCATCACCACTTTACACATACTCTCTCTCAAGTATTGTAACATCTCTAACCACTGATCCAAAGGATCATTCCATGTAGTTTTATGTTTGTGTGATTCTCTAGGTTCCTCTTAAAGGCGAGATCACAACCTCTTGAAGACGTGCAAGCTCAAGTCCATGAGTGGCCAAGCTGCATCATCATCAAGACTACTGAAGTGATCTTGTTGATAATTCTTTCCTCTCTCCATAGAAGTGTTGTGTTGAAGGCATTAGTGAAAGGTGCCGAAGGGTCGTGTCGAAGGCATTAGTGAAAGGTGCAGAAGGGTCGTGTCAAAGGCATTAGTGAAGGGTGCCGAAAGGTCGTGTCGAAGGAATTAGTGAAAGGTGCCAAGGGTGTACATTTGATATGGTGCATTGATGTGCAAAATAGATAGTTTGGGTTAAAGGATGTTGATATCCTTATAGTGTTGTAACAAGGAGTTGGTCTCCTTTGGGATATTTGTGTTGTAGTGTAGTGTTGGTTAGTAGTTCCTCCTTTGTAATGGAACTCGGTATCTAGCCTTGTACCGGATAAAGTCTAGGCGACGTTGTGATAGGTGTGGTTCTACCTCGTGGAAGAACTCGGTGTCTAGCCTAATACTGGATAAAGAGTAGGTGACGTTGTGAAGGCTTCTCCACCACATTAAGGAGCTTGTGTTGTGTAGTGCTTATGAACTCTCGAGTAGGGTACTCAGTGAGTGGAGTAGAGCAAGGAAGGTGTCCTTGTAGCCGAACCACTATAAATACTTGTGTCGTGGTTTTGTGTTTCTTTATTATTTATCTTTGCATTACTTACTTATATACTTATCTATCATTATCCAACACATACATTAAATATATTGACATAAGTCGATCTAAATAGTTTGAAACAAAGTTTTAATCGGTAAAACTATTCAACCCCCCCCCTCCCCTTTCTAGTTTTCCACAAAGCATATTTGGACGAAAAGGAGCGAAAACATGAAGAAAATGGAAAAGTCAAGATCTAAGGCTGTTTTCTGAGCCTGATGGCGTCCCAACCCAAAGGGTGACGCCGTTGCTAAGGAGGTTTCTAATTAGATTGCACGCGATGGCTCATGTCAAAATTTTGTTCTACAACATGACGGCGTCACGCCTAAATTGTGGAAGGCGTCACCCTGAGTTTCTTCACCAGACGTCCAAGAACCATTTCAAGACGACGACCCTCATGAAGACAGACGGTGTCACACTTCTCAATTGACATCGTCCCAATGATGACTTGGCCCAAACGAAACCCAAAAGACGGCGACCAGACGGCGTCACCAGCAAAAGGCAATGTCGTCGCACTTGCAAATCTCTATATATATAATTCAATTTTTCTGCATTTAGTGTGGTAGAATTTTGGAGAGCAAACCCTAGTTCGTGTGTAGTCTGACTTGGATAGTATTTTAGGGTTCCAAACCCTTATTTACATCATAAGATAAGTTTGTTAATCCATTTTATCACCACGTTTATCCTATGTTCAATTGTTTGTGTGTATGCATGATTATCCATTATGAGTAGCTAAATTACTATTGTGTTTGCTAAGATCTATGAAACCTAGTTGTTAATTATTGTTAGGTTGTCTCTTGTTTTAATTGGTAGAGTAAGGAAAACCGGCTTCTTCTTTAATTGTTGCGAGCTTGAACGTCCTAATTAGCACAAAGCTTGAGAGTGCACTTAAGCCATTATTGTGTTTATTGCGTGAGTTGTAGCTCTAGGATAATAGAGTATTCGGGGGAGATACTATGGCACTTGGCGATCTCGGATAGTCTAGAGGAGAGTTACAATTTATAGAACTAGGGAATTAGGCACCCCCTATGACCATGCGGAATACAATGCACCAATTAGAATGAGGATGTGACAATTCAACCGACCAATAAGAGATAACTAGGGAGTAAGAACATCTAAGTAAACACACTTTTAATCATCATAAGAACACACCAAACAATACATAGCCTATCTTTTCCTTTTCATTAGTTAAGTAGTTGTTAGTTTTAATATTTAGTAGTTAAAATCGGTAGAAGTACCACCCCCACTCCTATACCCCAAGATATTTACTTGCTTTCTAAAAAATTATAAAAGACTAAAAAGAATCACCCTCAACCTCACCTTCTCGTCATACATCTCTACCTAGAATCTTTATTCCTCTAGAGAACGATCAACCCCCTAGTCTTACCCATACTACACTGCAACGATTAGGTACACTACCTAGTGGGTTGTGAAGCTTGCTTGCGGAAACGGGAGTCTTTCGACCTTAAACCCGCACATCAAGTTTTTGGCGCCGCTGTCAGGGAATAGAATAGCTAGTTAGGGTTCTATTTTGATTAGGTCTAATATAAGGTTTTAAAATGTATCTTTTTGAGGAGTCGTTTAAGCCCTTAATTGATCACTTTTGTATCCGTTATTACTTAATATCGTTCCTTTTCACTTTTTAGGTCTCTTGAAAGCAAATTGCTGAATGATACTTATTCGGACGAAAAGGAGCGAATATACGAAGAAAATGGCCAAAGTCAAGAATCGAGACACTCAGGCTGCTGAATTGAAATGGGACAGCGTCAGGTTATACTTGTGACGCCGTTGGAACAAACTTTGTGACGACTCGGTAGCCAAATTGCTTATTTACAAGTGACGGCATCAGGTGTTAAAAGAGTAGGGCATCGCAGCTCAGACGGCCTAGATTTGATCCAGACGACGTTAGAGACTGAAGGAGACGGCATCACAGACATAAGGTGATGTCGTCGCAATGCTAACGTGGCCAAGACGAAACCCTAATAACGGCGATCTGACGGCGTCACAAATTAAAGGGTGACGCCGTCGCAGTTGTAACCTTATATATAAAATCTGAATTTTTTAGTTTTCAGTGTGTAGTTTTGTGGAGTAAAAACCTAAACCGAACCAAGGCTATCTTGTATAGTATTTTAGGGTTACATACCCTATCTTACATCAAGATACATGTTTTACTTCATTAATTTAATTATGTCTTCAATTGATTGTGTGTATGCTTGCATGTTCCCCATGTCCGGCTAATTTACTTGTGTGTTTGCTTAGGTAATATGAAACTTAGTTATTGAATATTGATTGGTTGTCTCTTATCTTAATTGTGATTGACCTAGTATTGCGATAGGTCATTCGTTGTGTTGTTAATGCTTGATTAATCTTTGTTGAACCTTAGTTTATAATCACCTAGAGTAATTATAGGCTATACATCCAAAGAATACCTTAGAGTTAAAGTTTATAAATCCTAGATATTTTGTAGTCATTAACCTTTGGTAGCTTCAAAGAGTTAGGGATAAACGCATACCCTACGACCTTAGAGACACAACGCGATTAAGAATAAGGACGTGACAATTCAACCATCAATAGGAGATAACTAGGGAGTAATAAAGCCTAAGCAAATACATTTTTAATCATCATACGAGCACACAACAATAGACATAGACTCACCTTAGTTAAATTAGATAAATAGATAGTAGAAGTAATCGGTAGAAATACCAACCCCCCAATCCAAACCCCGATATTCATACCTTTCCATTTCCTAAAAAAAATAAAAAAGATAAAAAATAATCTTCCTCAACCCCAACCTTAGCGTACTAACTTCTCACTAGCATTCCTATTCCCCTAGAGAACTATATCAATACCCGTGGCTTAACCTAATACTACACTACAACGATTAGGTTCACTGCCTAGGGTGTTAAAAAACTTGCTCGACGAAAAGGAAGTTCCTTTGACCCAGAACGCGCTGTGTAAGCGTATCAGTCTACTCGCTTGATTCCTATAAAGTGAGCTTTTTTTTCTTAGCTTTCTTTTAGTCTATCCCCTTTCTTTGTGCTTTTGTTCGTAAATCTCATCACTTTCCATGATTCGCATCTTTTGGCGTCAGAACTTTGCACTACCCGCTCCAATCCCCGCTATGAAGAATCCGAATCCACCCAATCTCTCACCCGTTCACCACTTTGGTAATCACCTAGGGGATAATGAAATAAATTGGCAACATAATAGTCCTTTTTATGATTCGGATTCCGATGAGGAATTTGATAATGGGGAGGCACTTAATGACGGAGAAGTCATCGATAGAGTTAGGATTGAGATGTAAGAAGATCCCTCTCAAAACTTTGACCCTAGGTGTAGAATTGAGAAAGATAGTCCCTTCAACATGCAATTCCTTTGAAAAATAAGATTATAAGGTTTTGATGCTTACTTGAATTCGTTCTTACCTTTAAACTTAATCTCAAGAAATTTATACAATAAAATTATGGTAAACACGTTAGCTTATCAAGGGAACAATGTCGTTAATACGGTCACTCATTTGCATGTGTTTGTTGGATGTTTTGTTTATTTGGTAGAATTCATAGTCTTAGAAGACTTAGGAGAATTCATTGATAGAAGCATCACTCAAGTAATATTTTGAAAGCCCTTTAAGAGAATGACTAAGTTGAATGAATGAATGGTTGATGGTTTAATTACATTCTCTAATGAAGTTGAGGATTTTGTCTATCAAATGCCCCGTACACACCCTAGGTTTAAACACAAAGATAACAAGGCATGTAATCGAATGGCTCCTATTTCATTACTTAGTGAAAGAGATAAGCAAAATAGACTTAGGTATCCGTATGAGAAAACTAAGAGATGTTATAAAAAATGCCTAGAGTTATGAAATGACTATAAGAAAGATGAAAGGACATTAGAGTGGCTTAGATATGGGCACGCAAGCGAGCATGAGATGACGTAGGGTATGACTTCGAGTCTAGCTACAAAACTCATAAATAAAGAAAAGCGCTTCTTGGGAGGCAACCCATGTTTAATTTTTATGCTTGTTTGTTTTTCAATTTTGTTTGTGTGTTTCATATATCTTTTTCATTGTTTTTTAATTCTCATGTTTATTTTGTGAAAATGCTTTATTTCGTTTTTAACCCCGTCTTAATTGCATATAAAGGTATTTTACAAAAAGATAAGTGTAGGGAAGATCACATATGTTTTAAGAACTTGCATGAACATGAGATTAACAATAATTGGAATTGTACATATATGTGTGTTTGTTAGAGTCAAATGCTTGTATCGAGTCATTGTGGAAGTTTTGCAGGAATTTTTCCAGGTTTTAATGAAGTAATTTTTCCAGAATTTTTCCAGAAAACGCATCGGACTCTTTCTATCAGGACAACCTGACGACGTCGGGACTAAAGCCCGACGGCGTCAAGCAATGTATAAACAGATTCTCGGTTTCGTTTTCTATCTAAAATTGTAATTTTTGGAAACTTACAATTCTTAATTTTCCAGAAAAACTGCAAACATCCATTCCACAAGCATTATTTCTTACTCGCTTTCTAGTATAGTTTTTATATATATAGTTTTTGCCGCCGATTTTATACGAGGTTTAGTTTTGTTTTCTTATAAGTATGCAGGTTATATTAGACAAGAAGAAGAAGAAGTACATGATGGAAGCACTTATTACTTGCTCATTCTTCTTAGAGGAGCATTTAACCACAACTTTATACATATCCTACCGAGCTAATCAGGGGAGTACTAGTTTCTTTCTCTTTTATTTACCTTCATTTATCATAACTTTGATACTTTCGGGGAACATTGGGGACAATGTTCAGTTTAAGTGTAGGGAGGAAGAAGAAAACGGGAACTTAGAAACTATTCACTCACTTGATTTTTGTCTTGTCCTTGGTAAATTGTGTAATAAACTATGAGAAATATTTGTTAAGGTAATTTTAGCACCAAATTTAAAATTTTTATGGCATTTACGAGTAAAACTTTAGTCTTAATAAAGCGTCTCATGTATAGGAATTATATGACTAGCGCAAAAACCGTATACCACTCAAATTCCACCCAAAAAATGTGAGGTTCGCCCCTAGATCTATAGGAATAAAAGCATTCATCTTTAATGCTTAGTGAGTGTACCGGTATTATAATAGATTCTAGAATTTTTTTTGTGATGCATTCCGAGATCACTAGTGAGACCACATTCGTGTAGTTAGTATTAACTAAATGATAAGAGGCATTAGAATAACCCTTGTTCTAAACCTGTAATTTAATTACGTCAACCTCATCGGTAGAGTAATTTTCCCCACACCCTTGCGATGTACTCATCTTTAGTACACAATACCCATAGTCAACCCCTCAGAGCCTATCTTTTCGCGGTTCTCGTGATGTTCCGGTTTTCGAAATATCAATGAAGAGCATTGTTTACAATCCACCCCCAAATGTTACACCCGAATCGCCATAGCCCACCTTGTATGCACTCATTTTTAGTGCATTATTGTAATCATTGTTTAACTCTTAGTTCAATTATCTAGTTACTTGCATGATTGCTAAGTCGAGTCACATCATTTGTATACAGTTTTGGGACGATTGGGACTCATGGGTTAAAGTAATATTTTATGGAGTAACGGGAAAGAACGATAAATTTAAATTCCCTTTGTCAACATAATTAAGTACTCCAAGTGTTTTGATCTTTTCAATTCGGGTCAATTAGTGTTAGTGAAATAAAAACTCAAGTGTAGTGATGCTCCTATAAATCCCTTTAGTTGATGTTATCATAGAGGATGGTAGAGTAAAAAGGTATGAAAAAAAAACGAAAAAAAAAAAGAGAAAAAAAGTTAGTGAAAAAAAATGAAAAAAATGAGAAAACCGTACGGGCTACCATCCTACATCTATCTTTATGTTTTATGTTTTTAAGTTTATGTTTATGTTTTGTTTCAAGTTATTTAGTGTTAGAGAGTCGAGTCTTGGCTTAGCAATGCCTCGTTTTACATGCTTATAACATAAGATTTTTGATTTGCCACCACTAAATATCCCCTATCCTACAAAACCCTTTACTTCCCTACCCTAAGCCTAACATTATAACTCTTTGTAAAGACCTCTTAGATAGTTATTCCTAGATGCTTACACCAAAGCGGTGAAGGTTAGTTTGATCTATTCTCAAGCCTATGGTAATCTATGTTCTATGACAGGTAGTGAGTGTTTATCTTCCATTTCCTTACATGTTATGTTTCATATAAACCCAAGAGATGAGAGAATCCAAACACCAATTGTGAGGTGCTAGTGTATAATTACTGTTCTTGTTATGACTATTGTGGCGCTTTTATTTATTGTAAACTATTTTATACCAATGATAAATGACCCCTAACTTATAAATTGATTGGCCAACAGCACATTTTCTTGAGGACAAGAAAATTCCAAGTGTAGGGATATTTGATAAGGATTTATAACATACGTTTTTAAGGGGTCATTTAAGCCCAAAATCGACAAATTTTATATCCGTTACTACTTAAAATCGTTTATTTTCACATTTTAGGTCTTTTGGTAGCAAAAAGCTGGAATCAAGCATATTTGGACGAAAAGTAGCGAAAACATAAAGAAAACGGTAAAGTGAAGAACCAAGGCTGTTTTCTGAGCCTGACGGCGTCCCAGCGCCAAGGGTGACGCCGTCACTAAGGAGGGTTCTAGTTAGATTGCACGCGACAGCTCGGGTGAAAATTTGGTTCTACAACATAACGGCGTCACACCTAGATTCTGGAAGGCGCCGCCCTTAGTTTCTTCACCAGACGTCCAAGAACCATTTCAAGACGACATCCCTCATGAAGACAGGCGGCGTCACACTTCTCAACTGACGCCATCCCAACCATGACTTGGCCCAAAAGAAACCCTAAAGACGGCGACCAGATGGCATCACCAGCAAAAGGCGACGTCGTCGCACTTGTAAATCTATATATAGAATTCGATTTTTCTTAGAATTTTGGAGAGCAAACCCTAGTTCGTGTGTAGTCCGACTTGGACAGTATTTTAGGGTTCCAAACCCTTCTTTACAACGTAAGATAAGTTTTTTAATCCATTTTATCATAATGTTTATCCTATGTTCAATTGTTTGTGTGTATGCATGCTTATCTGTTATGAGTAGCTAAATTACTATTGTGTTTGCTTAGATCTATGAAACCTAGTTGCTAATTTTTGTTAGGTTGTCTCTTGTTTTAATTGGTAAAGGCTAGAGTAAGGAAAACTGACTTCTTCTTTACTTATTGCGAGCTTGAACGGCCTAAATATCACAAAGCTTGAGAGTGCACTTGAGCCATCGTTGTGTTTATTGCGTGAGTTGTAGCTATAGGATAATAGTGTATTCGGGGGAGATACTATGGTACTTGGCGATCTCGGATAGTCTGGAGGAGAGTTACAATTCATGGAACTAGGGAATTAGGAACCCCCCCCCCCTTATGACCACATGGAATACAACGCACCAATTAGAATAAGGATGTGACAATTCAACCCACGAATAAGAGATAACTATGGAGTAAGAACATCTGAGTAAACACACTTTTAATCATCATAAGAACACACCAAACAATACATAGCCTATCTTTTCCTTTTCATTAGTTAAGTAGTTATTAGTTTTAAGAATTAGTAGTTAAAATCGGTAGAAGTACCACCCCCCACTCCTATGCCCCGAGATATTTACTTGCTTTCTAAAAAATTATAAAAGACTAAAAAGAATCACCCTTAACCTCATCTTCGCGTCATACATCTCTACCTAGCATCTCTATTCCCCTAGAGAACGATCAACCCCCTAGGCTTACCCATATTACACTGCAACGATTAGGTACACTGCCTAGTGGGTTGTAAAGCTTGATCGTAGAAAAGGAAGTCTTTCGACCCCGAACCCGCACATCAACTACGTATATATGTAAGAAAACATAGTACGGGATTATAGTAGTTAAACCTTTGGTAATAATTGGTTCTCTAATTCATGTATAATCTATATATAAAAACTTTATAAAACTTATTTATATATTTACGTTATTATTTTAAAACCTAAAGCGCAACGTATTATTTTAGGTTGCTTATATGGGTTTTTTTTGGCTCACTCGTCACTTTACTCGCGCGTTTGCTATCATCTTTTCATAAGGTGAGTCATAGCCCCTCTTTTACCGATTTAGAACTCTTTGGGGGAGATAAATGCTCGTTCTACATACATATTTTACTCGTATACATTAAACATTTTACTCGGTTGATGACACACTCTATTCGTTTATTGAAACATAATACTTGCTTTTACTTACACAAGTACTCTAAACTTTTACGAATTACCGTGAGTTCATAAATCAACTTTTATACGTTTTTCTATCTCATGGGGAGATACATGCTACCAACATGAACATAAGTATATTTTTCTGTATGATATCCTGATCGTTATTGCCTAAGACTCACTTTTGCCACTAAAAGTCCCTCATATCATGAACCATTAATCACTTGCGAGTGAACGCGAATATCGTGAATAGATCTATTGGCAATTGACGCTCCATTTGTGTTAACCGGATAGTTAACCAAATTCACTTTATTTGAAGAACTACTAGGAAATTGGCAAACTCCTAGCACGAGGGCACCGTGACTTATGTCATTTTTATGATATATGTTACTTATATCATTTTTATGATATCACATACGTGTTAAGGTTTGCGTTCATGAGACTCAGAGCAATAATATGGTACTGTAATGATACGGTGGTGCAACTCCTGAACTTATGGGTGCTAACAACATGGCCCACTGTTTCTGTTATGGGCGTATACCAACGTAGCCCACTGTTTCTTAAAATTGAAAATTGTGTTCAACTAATTTTGCATATAAACCATATGGATTCACTCAACCTTTGACCTGGTTAGGGTAAAACAAACAAACTATCTTTTGTGATTGACCCGATTAGGGCAAACAAACGAACTACCTTTGTGTTGACCCGGTTAGGGCAAGCAAGCGAACTATGGGTGTAAAACAACATAACCCACTATTCATTTTATCGATATTTTATTTATTACAATTATCACCCAATCTTGAAACTATTGAAATCAATTGTTTTACTTATAAACTTTATCAACTCACCACCCTTTGAGTTGACACTTTTAGCATTTTATCTCAGGTCCATAATGAACGAGGCTGGCACGGAGGAGCACAGATACTCAAGAAGGCTATAAATTTTATTATCATTCTAAAACTTATTTAATAAACTGTGAAACTACTAGGACCTCATTTTTTAAACTCTGATATTTATATAATTCGAATGATAAAACTTTTAAAACGACTCAATTTGAGTTCGTTTTCTATTGTTATAACTGTTGTGCCATGAAGTAACACCCAATTTGAATTATGCTACGTATCATAAAATTAGGGGTGTTACAAATGTGCTTTCAACAAATTAGAGTTAGAAGCATTATAATTAGAGAGGGTTTTGAAGACTTGAAGATATGTATTTTTACATTACAAAATCTTGAGAGTTGTTTAGAAGGGGTGTAGGAAAATGCATTGTAAAATTCTTGCTTAAATAGGCAAACATGAAGTTGGGACAGAAGGTGACGTCCCTACGGCTCCCTCTATTAGCTTCGTTATTTCTTGAAGCCGACATCTTAAACATGAAATGGACTAGATATGTAATGTAGTTGCACCCGTAGGGACTAATTATGTGCACATGCAAACTTGTAATGTGATGATCCTATAAATACCCATAATGACTCTCCATAAGGGGTGTGGGTGTGTAAGCTATTCTTCCTAAATAATACATTTTGTTTCCTTCACTTCACCCTATCTTTACTATCTCTCTCTCTAGAACCATGTTTGCTCTTGTGTTCTTTGATCAACCTCGACCTCCCGAACCACTTAAATCAGCATACTTTTCAGTCCTACAAGAGGTATCAGATCTATGGTTGTTATTTTTGATGATTTGTGTCATGTTCGAATCTTGTTTTAAGACTGTTTTACCATATTTTTAAAATTTTACAAAAAATTTATCGTATGTTTTTTGTAACAGTTTTATTACAAGTTGTTAGTATCAAATTTATGGTCAAAAGTCAAAGCTTTCACTTCCAGTTTTACGAATCTGTTTCGTGGGTCTTATATTCACAGATTACAGCTTTTGTATAACTTATTTTTTAGAGATTTTTGTACCAAACACGTGAATTTTTGTGGTACAAAAGGGTCCAATAGTGGGATTTTTCAATCGGATTTTATAGATAAAAGCTGCGGTTTTCTAGGTTTGTGCATATCTAGTTTGAAACTTTAAAGATTTTCGAATTTCAAGAAAAACCCTTCTTCTTCGAGTTTGGACTAACTCGAAGAAGATTCAATTTTCTCTGTTAAAAACCTCATCCTTCGAGTTTGGATAAACTCGAGGGAATTTTCAAGTTTCTTCGAAAACCCTCATATATTTTTCGGTCCTACATCCTCTAAAGGGGTCGTCTGTCTGTAGGGGGCGTCCCTCTGAAAACTGCTCAAAAGTGAATCCAATGTTGAGTGATCACTCATTTCTTACATGGAATATTTCTATTCTTATGATACATGAAAAGGTAAAGGGATATAAAGGGCCAATATTCTTATTTGATTTGTAAAACACATAATACCCTAAATTTACTAATTTGTGTTTTGTATGCATAAACAAGTTTGATGATATCCTCTTTGGTCTTGGATTATTACCAAAATTGTTATTACCAAAATGACATGCTCTTTATCAACGACAGATAGCATTTGATTTAATTCCCAAATGGGAAGATAACTTCTAGATGGTTAATCTTGGATTATTACCAAAATAGCAAATCCTTACTTTCATGCATGATTTTATTTGAAAATATTCCTAAAAGGGAAGATACTTGACTAGTTAGTAAAATGAAAATTAAAACATTCTTTTATAATGAAAGTAATATGTTAAATAAAGTGTAAGTAAACTTTTTGTGAAAATTTCTAATGTAATGTTTTATTAAATGATGTAAGTGTTTTGTGCATTGTAAATACTTAATGACTCTAAAATATAGTTTAGACAATCTTAATGGTTTGTTAAATAAATGGTCTGATCATAATTCAACATAACAAACATATTCGAACATGTGTTAAAGCTTTGACGAATTATCGTAACGAGTAACTTGCACATTTTACGTTATATAAAACAAGTTACATATTTTTCATTATTAAAATATAAAAGATCATTTAGTTTAAATATCTTCATATTTGTAGTAACAAATTTCATGTATTAGATGTATATTTTAAAGAAACTAAAACTTGGCTCACGTGAGACTCAGACCCGGGACATACATATTACTCTTTCCGTCTCATAATAAGTATTCACTTTCATAATGAATAAAGTTTTAAAAAACCTCACTAACTACACTATCCACCAATAAAATATTAAATCTCCGACTAAAGTCGATTCTCTTTGGTTGAAATATGAAGTGGACACTTATTATGTGATATCTAAAAATAGCAATGTGGAAATTTAATATGGACGGAGTAAATACAACTAGGATGGATGGTTTCTTCGTTTATAGTTTCGTAGTTTTAATATAAGGATAATTTCATATTTACCTAATATAAATCTTAAAATATCATATTTACTCAAATTACAAGTTAATAATGCATAATGTGCAATAATTTTGATACATGTTAAAGAAAATATAGAATTTTAATGTTTTAATGAAGAAAAATAAAATTGCCCCTTTAATATATATAGGGATGATCTAATCTTGCATCCTACAATTTCCTTCCCATGCACCTCAAGTAGACCAATCATTGGCCCAATGATTGGTTTTTTTTTTTTTTTTTTTTTTTTTTTTTTTTTTTTTAGTTTTTGTCCTTTTTATAAACTTTTTTTTATAAATTTTTTATAAATTTTTTTTATAAATTTTTTATAAAAAAAGTTTAAAAAAAGTTTATAAAAAATTTATAAAAAAAGTTTATAAAATGTTTATAAAAAAAGTTTATAAAAAGTATATAAAAAAAAGTTTTTAAAAAATTTATAAAAAAAGTTTATAAAAAATATATAAAAAAAGTTTATAAAAAGTAACTTAAAATAAATATCATATAAAAACACTATATAATTAAATACATTATACTATACATATAAAAATACTACACAAATAAATACATTATACACATACCTAAACACTACACAATTAAATTTAAAAAAAAAAAATAATAAAAAATAAAAAAATAATAATAAAACAGCCGCTCTACTGTTACGAGAGACCCACGAACAAAATAATATCTTCTCTCCTCTGTTGATGCAACGGATATGTTCTTCTCTCCTTTGTTGCCCCACTTTGCAGTCACTAGAATCCAAAGCACCCCTATATTGCCCCAAATGTTCACAAAATGCCAAAATTGTCGAATAACTTTGAAGAACTGTACCTACTACTCTGTTTGTTAATTTCGAAAATGAATCAAACTTTTATTAATGGTGACCACCACGTGAAGGACGTTTGAATAATGCCAAGTGTGATATGCTACCTACCTACGTTTAAGAGATACCTTAGCAAAACGTATCATATATATCAATAACACGTTATTGGTTGGATATCTCACAGTCACATCATACACCTTTTAATAACTCACCAATTACTCAAACACCCTCCATCATAACACATCAATAACATGTTCTTGGATCCACAAAATACCCCACTAAAAATAACCCTCACTCACAATACATTAAAAAAAAATTTTAAAATAGCAAAAGTTTTGCCTCTTTCTCCTTTGGCTTGAGCCAGTCTACCAACTCAATTTCCTTTTGGCTCATTAATGGCGTATTTCTTGGTAAGATGTTTGACATGTTATTGGTTTGAAAATGTGCATTTGGCATGTTAAAATCTATCCTTACTGTATGCTCTAACATGTTTTTTTTAGGTGATTTGCACACTCTCATAAATGATTGAGACACTCCAAATTTGAGTGGTAAGATATTTATAACCTCACATTATTTTTAGTTATATTTATCCTGTAAGTGTATAAATGTCCAATCACTCAAATTTTGAGTGTCTCGATCATTTATGAGAGTGTGCAAATCACCTAGTTTTCATAAAGTATATCATTTTTTTGAGCCCGTTTGGTTTGTAGTTAGATTTAAAATTAAATTTTGATTTGAATTTAAATTTGAAATAAGATTAGAATTTGGATTTAAATTAAGAGAGAGAAAATATATTATAAAATAAATAAATAATAATTTATATATTAATAAATTGTTTAAAATTTAAATTAGTAATTTAAATGACAAAAAAGAATAAAATAAGCAAATAAATAAAAATGTGACTTATATGAAATATGAGCCCACTTATATGCTAAATAAATGAAAATCCAACATGTCACCTAGGATTTCTATACGGAGAATATTTAGGCTTTAAATCCAATCTTTCGGCCCACCAATATGTTCCAAACAAATATTTTAACTTTGAGTCTAAAATTGATCTCAAAATCTAATAACTAAACCGACCCTTAGTTTGCATAGACAGATTAATCAAGCCTTAAATAATGTTTAGTTTAACTAATCCAAGAAATAAGCAACGGATGTCGAACTACATCGTATTTAAATAGATTTGATTTGATACAATTTAATTTAATAAATAAACGTAGAAACACGTTATCGAATTCCATGTGTTTTGACCCAATAAACTACAAAACAAATACTCAACTGAACGTGCAAACTGTTGGCCATTTTTAAATCTACTCGTTAAGTTTTGAACTTGGTTCTTTTTCTTGTTTTTTTTTTTCTATTCAACCAAGTACCTTTTTTTCCATAGTTTACCCTTCCTTAAATAACAAAATAATTCAACAAATGTTTCTTTTTCCTTCACTGTCATCGCAAGTTTCCGCCATTTGTTTTATAAAAGTTGAAAACCCATTCTCGAAACATGAATTCAACTACTACTAGTATACTAGATGAGTATCCGTGCATAACAACGAGATTTTATAGCAACAGATCGTTTAGTGATAAAAAAAAGTTTATGCGTTATAAACGAAAAATAATAAAAGTTTGAAGATTTAGGGATTAAACATAATATTTTGAAACCCGGTTAGACCTGGTTGAACCGTTCCGGTCGAAAAATGGGTCGAATTAAACCGAGTTAACCCGATGGATTGGGTCGAAAACGGGTCAAATTAGACTGGGTCAACCCGTCGGGTTTGAAGCATCCCGGGTCAACCCGGTTTTCGATGTTTATTAATAGTTTCCTTTTGAAATATATGTTTTCAACATTTCTTTTTTTAGGTTCAAATTTTCACTTTTTACTTTTTGGTTTTTTCTTTATACTAGGCGAGTACCCGCGCCTAGCGGCAGTGGTTTCTAGCGTCAGATAATTAATGATTTGTGATATGGTGGTGAGTGTTTTGTGTAGCGTTTAAAATAAAATGTGAACCGATGAAAATGCAATTGCAAACGGTTGTACTATACGATAACTAAAGTCTAGACAAAATCCTTAACATCTATCAAACCTATAAAAACATTTAATGAAAATGAAAGTAAACATTACATCAGTTATGAGATAAAAACTAACAACACATGTTACTTGTCGCGTAAAAACTAACAAGGATGGGATTAATGGTCTCGTGTTAAGAAGAATGCAAGTACCAAAATTAGCATGAATGTGATTAGCCCAAAATAAATAAATAAAAAATTGGCTAATTTTGGCTATTTATTAAAAGATTTGGGCACATTTAGCCCTATATATTTTTTTTTTTGAAATGGGCGTATTTATCCTATTCAAAAGTTAAATGTGCACTAACGGGCACATATTTTATCTTAATTGTAAAATATTATAATCATTTTTGAATAAAAACTTATATATATCATATATTTATATAGCGACATATCGTTTTTTGTTAAAAAAAAAAAATTTATGGGTTCTAAACGAAAAATATAAAGTTTGAAGATTTGGGGATTAAACATAATGTTCATAAACCCGGTTCGACCCGGGTGGTTCAACCGGTTGTACCGTTCCCGTCGAAAAATGGGTCGATTTAAACCGAGTTAACCCGACAAGTTGGGTCAAAACGGTTCAAATTAAACAGGGTCAACCCACCGGGTTTGAAGCATATCGGGTCAACCCGGTTTTCGATATGTATTAATAGTTTCAAATTTTCACTTTTTACTTTTTGGTTTTTCCTTTATAGATAGTATAGTAGGGTACTCGCGCATTGCGGCGGCGGGTACCCTGTGACCATTAACTGGAGAAATAGATCTCAATGAGACCTGATTCAACAGTTTGTATCAGTTTCAACGGGTCATCTCTAGTTCGTTTTCGGATAGCTATTATTGGTTAGCCGAACCGTGGTGACACCGGTTTCCGGTTGAACCCGTTGGTCCGGTCCGATTTTCAAAACTATATGTACCATCAACTTGTTAGCTTGTATGAAGCTTTGTGTGTTTTTTTAATTTGTATAATGTGTATAATAACATGTACTTTTCATTTTAGGGTGTTTTAAAAATAACATTAATTAGTGTGTTTAATTATTTTATATTTAGAATTATGTTGTAGCTTGTTTAAATTGTACATTGTGAAAATTTTATTGTACTTTTTAGTAAGAGGTGTTTTAATTGGTTGTTTTTAATTTGGTGGATATGCTTTTAATTGGTTATACAATGTGAATAAATTATTGTACTTTTAAGTAATTTGGTGTTTTAATAAGAGTATTAATTATACAATACATTTCTTTCACCTTTGACTTTCAACTTTTCACTTTTCAAGGTTTGACCATTTTTCTATTATATATAGTATAGATATAGTATAGCATGGTACCAGCACGTTTCGGCGGCGGATACCCTGTGACGATTAACCGGATAAATAAATCTCGATGAGACCTAATTCCATCAGCTTGTATCGGTTTCAACGGGTCTTCTCTGGTTCGTTTTCGAATGGCTTTTATTGGTTAGCCGAACCGGTGACGACAACGGATCCTGGTTGAACCCTTTGTCCGGTCCGGTTTTCAAAACGATATATATCATCAACTTGTTAACTTGTATGAAGCATTGTGTGTTTTATTAATTTGTATAATGTGTATAATAACATGTACTTTTCATTTTAGAGTGTTTTAAAAATAATATTAATTAATGTGTTTAATTATTTTATATTTTGGATTATGTTGTAGCTTACTAGCTTGTTTAAATTGTACATTGTGAAAATTTTATTGTACTTTTTTAGTAAGGGGTTTTTTAATTGTTTGTTTTTAATTTGGTAGATATGCTTTTAATTGGTTGTACAATGTGAATAAATTATTATACTTTTAAGTAATGAGGTGTTTTAATAAAAGTATTAATTACACTATCATTTCTCTCACCTTTGACTTTCAAGATTTCACTTTTCAAGGTTTGATCATACACACTTTATATGTAGTATAGATATGCTCTTTGAAACAAGATCAGGTATATTATATATTTTCATTCTTATCAACCGATAATGGTAACATGGTTAGCTGTGTTTTGTTGTTAAAGGTTACTTCTTTTGTTCCTAAATAAATGTCCAGTATTGACTTTCAAAGTCTTCTTTTTTCAACTTTGACATTAAATTATTTTGTTTGTGTTATGCAATACTTGATAAAAATTATACTAATACATTTAAAACTCAATCGATTCATATATTCTGCATCAAGTATTACATAACACAAACAAAATAATCTAATGTCAAAGTTGAATAACAAAGACTTAAAAATTTAATAGTGGACATTTATTTAGGGACGAAGGAAGTACTAGTTTGTAAATTTAATGTTTATATTTATTTTGTAATGAACAAAATACTTGTTGGTGATATAAATGTTAAATCTTATATATTATAAATATCGCAGCTAAAACTATAGAGACGTTTAGAGTCTAGACTAGTTTTGAAATGACTATTATATCAATTATGTTTTCTACAATAGAAAAAAAGTACCAACTATGCTTTTTCTTTGCGTGAAATCGAATCAAAAGTCTGGAAGAAAATATTGCAACATAAATAAATTACAAGAAATGAACAATTTAACATTTGAAACTAGGAATATGGAAAGGGTATATAAGGAATAATGTAATGGGATTGATTTAGCTATTAAACTTATGAACAAGTGCACCAATCAAATTTACGGGCCTTCTTTTAGGTATATTTAATTAGGCCTATATATTATTTCTCTAATTGAATTTTTTTAATTAGGACACGTTAGGTCCTTTTTTAGGTCTATTTAATTAAATCCGTTGATCATTTCTGAAAATATACTCCTAACCATTATACAATTTATTCTTAATTCTTAATTTCTTTAAACTCAAATTCATGATAAATTAACAACAGCTAATAAAACATAAAATTAAGTAGATCATGCTCATAATACTTATAGAAATAAGACCTTAAAGCTAATCAATAACAAACATTTCATTTCCACGTCAAAATATTTATCTCTATTAAATAAAGTAAATATTTTAATAATAAAAATAAGCATATTATTCCACGATTTCACATCACATATGTAAGGATCGATTTGGATTCTATTACCGGCCACAATAAACTTTTTACTAAGGGTGTGTTTGGTATGCTAAAAGGAATCACTATTAGTATGGTTTTGATTAAAGGTTGGTATGTGATTAGGGATATCAATTCTATTATTATTGTTTGGTATGCTGTTTAGGATACGGGTATCACAATTTTAGTGGGCCTAAACAAATTAAAAAACTAACTTACAACAATTCAGTAGGCTCCAAAATAAGAAGAAAATGACATAAAAATATTATACTATATTAAAATATATCATAATATTATTGGATAAAATAAAAAGAATTGTTAGAACCGCTATTTGAGGAAATAAATACTATTCATTCCTCTTTCTCCACATATATTGTACTATTCATTCCTCTTTCTCCATATATATATATATACCTATCAAACAGGCCCAACAAAGAATTATTGTAGTTGATCTTTTAATTTGTTCAAATTAAATTTAGATCATACATTTGAATTAGTGGTCCAAAATGTCAATCATTTAGTGAAAGGTTTTTATTGATATTTAAATATATGTATGTCCCGATTCGAACTCGAGACTTCGGGATTGCACACATTACGTATGAGAATTGACGTAAATAATTAATATATATATAAAATGATATTATTATTAATTATTGTTCACGAAATAAATACTTAACGGTAGTTAATATTTAACGAGGTTTGGCTAACGGTCGTTAAATGTAAATATAAAGGACTAGAGATGAAATTATAAGTCGGGAAAGTTCTAGAACCCCTTATGGGTGCTTTGGCCGATCGGTTGGGGAGTCCTAACCCAACCCATACATTAACTTGTCCTTCAAGATTGGTTAACTATAAATACAATCCTATTGTATTCATTCTAAACCTAATCTTGGTGACTTGCAAACTTAATTTCTCTTCTTCTCCCTCTTTCTTGTGTGTGGCCGGTCGAACTCTCCTCCACATAGGGTTTCGATTTGCTTAACTCAAGTTTAAGTATTTGGTTTGTTTTGTAATCAAGAATCTAGCTTTTCACATCAAATCGCTAATAGTATGTGTGTACAAGAACGGAGAACAAATGCACTTGTGTTTGTAATTCCTTGGTGGCCGAATTTTTGATGGGTCGAATTTAGTGAAACCCTAAGTTAGGGTTTTGGGTTTTGTTACTTGTTCACATCACCGTTTGATTCTTGTTTTGCTAAAAGGTACGCATTTTCTTATTCGGTTAATTAATATACATATATTATTCATTATACTTCCGCTGCATGTTTTGATGATGTTTACTTGCTTTTGTAATTGTTATGATTTGTATATTCCAACAGTGGCATCACGAGCCGTTAATATGATGTAATTAATTATCGAAACACATAAAAATTGAATCTTTATGATTATTGCATGTTTATATTGGTTTCTAGGGTTTTGAATTCGAAACCCTAATTTTGTTTATTATGGGTCGATTACCCATATTTATATTTATTAGGTTTTAATTTTGTAAAACTTGTATAAACCCTAGGATGCATGCTAATTTTATGTGGTTAATTAATGAATAATTGTTATGTGTCATGTAATATGCGTATCTTGGGTGATAATTGTTATGCGGGATCCATGGTGGAACATGCATGTTTTGCCATGGAGTATTGATTATTGATTAATTGTTAAGTGATATACACATGTTTTATTTATTTGATAATTATTGAATTGGGGAAGACCTCAATTATACTAATAAAAATTCGTTATGTGCTAATTGGTATATTATTAATTTTGGCATACGCAATCGACTTGTCGATGTATGTGGCTCATCTACTTGTAGGTGAAAGCCCTTGTTAATGTATGCATTTATTTACGTCTAGAATTGTTTATTAGCGTTTATCGAAATAATTGTGCATGTGGCTAATTGTTTTTTACATATGTTAAAATTGTTTAGTTATATGTTTATATTATTTGAGTATGTTTAATTTTTATTAAAATGATTTTTTGTTTATATATTGTTTGACATGTTAGTAAGCAAAAAGGGTTTTTTATGAATAGAAAATTAAATGGACTAAATAATGGCAAAATTGATTTGTTTTTCTAAGTATTAATTCTTGAACTTTTAATCGATTTATGCGACTGTACCAAATGGTTAGAACGACTCACCCACTAGAACAAACTGTAAAGGGGTTAATTAAGAAGTGCGCACAGTCACACTGAAAGGATGTCTAAGGTTATGCTTTTGCGCTTACCTGGTCCTCTGCCCTCTGTGAGTTCGATTAAAACTTTGTAGAATTTAATCTTAGCAATTAAAATATTATGTAAGTTTTTTCGAAAATTTTATGCTATAAAGTTGTATGCATGCTTCTTTATACATAAGTTTTGATTACACGTCAAAATTTGTACCCTTTAAATTTAAGTTTATGCCATCTAATGATATGAAATACTTGAAGTTGTAATTTAGTTATGTGAGACCTTGATCTAGATTACAATAACAAGGTGAATTATTTTGTTGTGTGAGACCTCAGCTTAATTATTTGCAGTTTCTAAATTAGACAACTTAATTAAGTTAGTTAGTGAGACCTATGACTTAAGGCATAAGATGGGATAAAACATGCTTACGTTTTGCATTAATTGTTTTGGCAAAATTGTAAATCCCATAACTTTTGGAATTGAAAACTTGTTTGTCAATTATTGTTTTTCAACAATTACCTATTCTATACTTTCACCACTAGCAGATCAACTGATGTGGTGAAACTATGATAATGAGGATCCAAAATTCAAGGAAAATACTATGGTTAATATGAATATTGACCAAAGGGTATTTTATTTTCTTGAATAATTACTTATCGAAAGTACTAACTTTTAAACTTTTATTTTCTGTAGAAATGGCTCAAGCTGAATCTACTGCACTAGCCTCGTCATTCAAATCTATGTCTGATCGAGAGAAATTGACTGGTAGCGCGAATTTCAATGATTGGTATCGGCAACTCATAATTGTCTTGAGGGTTGCCAAAAGACTAGATTATATGACTACGCCTTGTCCTCCTGAACCTGCAGCAGGTGCTACTGCTGAAGCACGAGCTGCATGGCAATCTGAGTATGACAAGTATAATGAGGTCGCCTGCATTATGCTTGGGAGTATGAATTCAAACTTCCAAAAACAGTTTGAAAATTACTTCCCTAACCTCATGCTCGAAGAATTGCAAAGGTTGTTTGAAAATCCTATGACTGTAGAGCTTTATGATCTGATAGATGCTCAACATAGTTGCAAGCAAGGAGAAGGGAAACCTGCGAGTGCTCACTGCCTGGAAATGATGAGTTACATGGACCAGCTGGGGCGACTCAAATATATCTACCCCAATGACATACAAATTGGCCTTATCAATAGATCCTTTAACAAGGAGTTTCATGGTTTCGTGCGCAATTACAATATGCATTGCACGGGGAAGACAGTCAGTGAGGTACATGCAATGCTCATTGATTACGAGAAAGGTTTGCCGAAGAAGGCCCCTACACCTACGGTTCTAACCATCCAAAATGGTAGGATTTATAAGCCTAATAAGCCGCTAGCAAACAAGAAAGGGAAAGGTAAGGGTAAAGTTGATAAGGGAAAACAAGTTATGTCCTATCAACAAGAACCCAAGAAGTACCCTCCCAAAAAGTGTGAGAATCCCAAGAAGCATCAAGCTTGTCATCACTGCACCGAGGTAGGACACTGGAAGAGGAATTGTCCGCTCTACCTTGATGAGTTGCGTACTAAGAGGTATAAAAATACTGGCACTGTAGCTAGTACTTCAGGTACTCTTTTGATGATAGAATTATTTTCTTTTCCTCATAAAATAAATTCCTGTGTATATGATACTAGATGTGGTATTCACATTTGTAATACACTGCAGGGACTTAGAGGTGCAAGGAAGCTCGCCTATGGACAACAATACATGCACGTGGGAATGGAGCACATGCATTCGTTGAAGCTATAGGCACGTTTGATTTAGTTTTACCTTCGGGTTTAGTATTGTCTTTAAACGATTGTCATTACGCACCTTCTATTATTAGGGGTGTCGTTTCAGTTTCCTTGTTAAAAGATATTGGTTTTATTCATACATTTACTGATTATGGAATTTCGGTTTCTTTAAATGGTGTTTTTTACTTTAATGTTATTCCAGTAAATGGTGTGTTTGAAATCGGTTTGCATGATAATATGATTGATAAAAATAATTCTGTCTTTAGCATCAATAAAAGAATCAAAGGTAATTTGGATTCTTCATTTCTTTGGCATTGTTAACTTGCTCACATAGGCAAGAAATGCATGCAAAAGCTGCAACATGATGGGCTTTTACAAGATATCAATGATGAATCATTTAATAAATGCAAGTCTTGCATATCTGGGAAGATGACCAAGAAACCTTTTACGAATAGTTTAGAAAGGGCTTCTGATCTTCTTGGTGTGATACATACTGACGTATGTAGACCAATAAGACATGTGTCAATGAAGGGTGCTAGCTACTTCTTAACCTATACTGATGATTTCAGTCGTTATGGTTATGTTTATTTACTTAAACATAAACATGAAGTCTTTGAAACATTTAAGGTTTTCAAGAGTGAAGTAGAATTGCAACTAGGAAAGAAGATTAAAGATCTTCGATCCGATAGAGGTGGTGAATATTTAAGCCAAGAGTTTAAAGATTACCTAGCTGAGTGTGGTATCGTCCAGCAACTCACATCTCCATATAATCCACAACAAAACGGTGTATCTGAGAGAAGAAATCGTACATTGCTTGACATGGTGTGATCAATGTTTAATCTTACAACTCTTCCCTTATCTTTTTGGGATTATGCTTTAGAAACTGTTGTTCGCATATTGAATATGGTTCCAACTAAGAAGGTTGATAACACTCCTTATGAAGTGTGGTATGGGAAAGCTCCCAACTTGTCTTACTTAAAGGTCTGGGGTTGTGAGGCGTTTGTTAAATGTGACTTTGATGATAAGCTGCAACAAAGATCTGTTAAGTGTATCTTCGTGGGATACCCAAAGGAAACAATGGGTTACTACTTTTACTTTCCACCTGAAAACAAAGTAATTGTTGCTAGGTATGGAGACTTTCTTGAAAAGGATCTCATATCTCATGAATTCAGTGGGAGATTTTATTATCTGGAAGATGATCAAGAAGATACAACACCTTCTGAAAACACTAGCCAACCTCAAGTAGAACCTGAAAGTCTGGGCGTTCCATCTGAAGTTGAAGTGGTTCCCATTCGTAGATCCGCAAGGGCTACGCGTGCACCTGAGCGTCTATGTCTTAACGTAGAAGATGAGGAAAATATGTTAGGGGATCTTGGTGAACCTGCTAACTATAAGGCTGCCATGATGAGTCCTGAAAAGGAAAAATGGCGAGTTGCAATGAATGGGGAAATGCAATCCATGAAAGATAACGAAGTTTGGATAGAGGTTGACTTACCTCCAAATGCTAGGGTAGTTGGAAGTAAGTGGCTCTATAAGATAAAGACTGACATGGATGGCAATGCACACACCTATAAAGCTCGTCTTGTAGCTCAAGGGTATACTCAAACCTTTGGGATAGACTACAAGGAGACATTTTCTCCTGTAGCAGACATTAGAGCTATTAGGATTCTTATATCCATAGCGGCGTACTATGATTATGAGATATGGCAAATGGATGTCAAAACTGCCTTCTTAAACGGTCGCCTAGATGAGGACATCTATATGGCGCAGCCTGAAGGGTTTGTGAATCCAAAGTTTCCTAAGCGTGTATGCAAACTTCAAAGATCAATTTATGGGTTGAAGCAAGCATCAAGGCAGTGGAACAAGAAGTTTGAGGAAGAAATCAAGAAATTTGGTTTCACTCAAAATCTTGATGAGCCATGCGTGTATCACAAAGCTAGTGGGAGTAATGTTATTTTCCTTATCTTATATGTCGATGACATATTGATCATGGGAAAAGACATTCCAAGTTTGCAAGATGTAAAGTCTTATCTTGGAAAGTGCTTTTCTATGAAGGATTTAGGGGAAGCAGCATTTATTCTGGGAATCAAGATCTACCGAGATAGATCAAGGCGGTTAATTGGACTAAGCCAAAGTACTTACATTGATAAAATATTGAAGAGATTCAATATGCAAGATTCCAAGAAGGGATATTTTCCGATGCAAGTTGAACATGGCTTAAGTAGTAAACTATGCGCGTCAACACCGAAAGAGGTGGCACACAAGAGAAAAGTTCCTTATGCTTCGGCTGTAGGATCTATCATGTATGCTGTGAGATGTACAAGGCCTGATGTGGCGTTTGCACAGAATATCACCAGTCGATATCAACAGAATCCAGGTGTGAAACACTGGCAAGCTGTTAAGAACATTATTAAGTATCTAAGGGCTACTAAAG
The DNA here is from genome assembly GCA_019973895.1 of Chrysanthemum seticuspe. Classification (NCBI taxonomy): domain Eukaryota; kingdom Viridiplantae; phylum Streptophyta; class Magnoliopsida; order Asterales; family Asteraceae; genus Chrysanthemum; species Chrysanthemum seticuspe. The sequence continues at coordinate 36,754,992 of BPTQ01000006.1, forward strand.
AAATGTTTCTAGTTTATGGAGGAAATCCAGATGCAGAACTTGATGTTACAGGTTTTTGCGATGCGTCTTTCCAAACTGATAAAGATGATACGAAGTCTCAAACGGGTTACGTCTTTGTCATTAATGGAGGAGCAGTTGACTGGAAGAGCAAGAAGCAGAAAACGACGACGATGTCTATTGCAAAAGCTGAGTACATAGCTGCTTCAGAAGCTGCGATGGAAGCTGTTTGGATTAAGAAATTAATTTCGGGACTTGGAGTAATGCCCTCAATCGAATTACCTTTAAATGTGTATTGTGACAACTCTACTGCAATAACATTTGCCAATGAGCCTGGAGTCATGAAGGGCGCCAGACAATTTCCTCGTCGATATCACTATGTTCGAGAACAAGTCGAAATAGGTGAAATCAATCTACTCAAAGTTCATACAGATGATAATCTAGCTGATCCCTTTACGAAGCCTTTGCCAAAGGAAAAAGTTACTGACCATGCTGATGGGATAGGACTTCATTTAGCTAGTAGTTTCATGTAGATCTGTGATTAGTATTTGGATAAAGGATGTTATGAACAAATATTACTTTAATGAAATAAAATAGTTGTTTATGTTTATTTTTCATTTTCTTAATATTATGTCCTATATTTTCATGTTTAATCCGTGAATAACTTATGTTATTCTAAATGGTCCGTTGTCAATCAATGATGTGGGAATGTCATTGCATTAAGACAGAGTTTTGATAGAATATATTTTTAAAAGTATATTGATGCGTGGGACATACCAGATTCATATGATATTCAATGAATTGAATATAGGACTCATCCCAACTTTACATGACGATACTTTTGGATCTTTGTCATTAAGTATATCATGAAGTGTTTATCCTCAGACTTGAGATACTAGATAACTGATATGAATGTAGTGCATTTGTGTAAGATAGTCTAACGCTATCCGTAACTGGTAGTTATAAGGGCTATTTTCAGAAGTGTTACAAAGTTCATGAGTTATGTTTGTAGTCAAGAGAATTTGTTCCATTGAATTTGTTTCAAAGCATAATACTATATTTGGTCCCCTCGTAGGGTTGACAAGATGTTTGTATGGCCATACCCAAGATCTATCTGGAATACGTTCAGATGATTTGGTAATCTTGTTCAATCAAATATAACGACAAACAGAATATTAACTTATGAAATGACTTTATCCATATTCATAGTTAATGTAGTATTAGTAACAAAAGGATAAGTAAAAATGATGAATCATGAAATGGTTTTTCCAGGAAACCATACTCGATTTCATCTGGGGGCATTGGCGTGTTAGGCTAGACTAAACCAATGTCATTACTATATTTAGTAATATCCAAGTAGGAGCTGAAAGGTTTTATGGATATTTAAATATATGTATGTCTGGATTCGAACTCGAGACTTCGGGATTGCACACATTACGTATGAGAATTGATCTAAATAATTAATATATATAAAATGTTATTATTATTAATTATTGTTCATGAAATAAATGCTTAACGATAGTTAATATTTAACGAGGTTTGGCTAACGGTAGTTAAATGTAAACATAAAGGACTGGAGATGAAATTATAAGTCGGGAAAGTTCTAGAACCCCTTTTGGGTGCTTTGGCCAATCGGTTGGGGAGTCGTAACGCAACTAATGTGCTACGTGTGTAGATGCTTTAAATTTATAAAAGGTAAATTACCAATATTACCAATAACACATACGAGCAAGTATACTCGTCCGTTATAGCAAGATTATGGAGGTAAGTCGGGATCGTTCGCAGGGATTTGAGTGAATCTAAACACAAGTTTGAATCAACAGAGTCTAGCCAAAACATATAACAAAGCAAATAGATATAATGAAATTCAGATGATTAAAAACTACACTTGCTTAAACTAGTTTCATATCATAGATTAATGTGATTGTGTTAACCTCTTAACATGTTGGTTATGATAATTAGTTGGAGGACTAATCTATTGTTCTTACAAGTTAAACCTTCATCAAGATTTTAGTTCATAAAAACAAGCATTACGTTTTAGTTCATAAAAACAAGCATTACGTTTAACCAATCAATTCAAGATCAATTCAAGTTTAATAAGTCTACATACATAAACTTAAACATAAAAACATCCACTTGTTTCATCAAATTGCTGAAGAAATAGTCAATACAAAAGGTAACCGATCATAGACAAAAGGCTACAATTGATTCTCAACAACTAATCTTACGACCTTTTAGATGTTTCCAACCAATCCAATTTGATAATCAAAAAGTGTTTCTATTACAACCACACCTTAGTTCCTTTGTATAATCAAGAATAATGGGTAAAAACAATCATCCATAGACAAAATGATTATGACTAGTTGAATAACAATAAGTTCTTTCGACCTCTACGATTACTATCAACTAGTAAAACTTGATTAACAAATGTCACTACGAAACTTTAGCACAATTGGATCTTAGAATCAACTTGAAATTGAATTAAAACATTTTAACACAATCACTAACTAATCATATGATAATCAACATCATTTAAGCAAGTGTATAAAGAAACTAGCCACTCATAGCAAACATGAACATAAACTCAGAACTTTGAACATTAGAAAACATGATTAAAAGTCTTACAATGCTTGGAATAAGATTACAAATGGTGAAGTAATGATTCCCAAAGTATTGGGGTAGACTTCTTGGTGATTTGGCCTCCAAATGTGGAACTTCTGGAACTCCAAACTTCCCTGGACTTCTAAGAATAAATTTGAGAGCTTAAAGCTTTGTTTGATGAGTAGAGAGATTTGTATCGAAGTGTGTGTCATATGCTCACAAATGGCCTCTATTTATACTAATTCCAAAGCCTAGGTTATTAATTGCTGAACTTGGCCTCCAAGGAGTAAAGAAGGGACTAGAATACACCAAGAGAAGGACCTAGAATCGTTTGGATGCAAAAGGGAAACTTAGTGATGAAGATTTGGCATATGCAGCTTCTCCAACCGGATCGGTCATATGACCAACCGATCCGGTTGGTCTTCTACAAAAGGGGCCAACCGTTCCGGTTGCGGGTGGTGACCGAATGGTTGGTGATGGTCATTTGGCGTTTATGGTCATATTCCAACCGATCTGGTTGCACATGCAACCGATCCGACTAGATTTCCTGATTTACGGAAACTTGATCTTTTCTTCCTTTATCATGTAGAACTTGGTTCTTCAATCACTATGGTCTTCAAAGGTCCTTGAGATACTGATTTAGGCTTCACTGAAACGGGAATCTTCCATTTGCTGAACATTTCTTTTACTTTCCTTTCGTTTCCCTGCACTTGGTTATAAACACTAGACAAACATCTTTTGATGCGTTTAAGCACTATAATCATGCAAATATAACCAAATAGCATATACAAAAGCACACATAACGCTACTAAAAACATGCATAATCTGAGCATTATCAAATTCCCCCACACTTAAACTTTGCTTGCCCTCTAGCAAATCTAGGAAAAACATCCACTGGTACAAGATCGTGATTATGAAAAATGTGATGCAAATCAACCAAGTATAAATACGAGAGAAGATTCATCAATTATGCTTTATAAAGGTGAAACATCAAGATGTTTGACAATATCCAATGATTTTCTTGCCTGATTAACATTTCAAAACACCTCACGAAAAAGGAACGAAATATAATTCTCTCAATCACTCATTTTAGTGGAGTAACAAGATAAATCACACTCATTGCACAGTCATGATTAGATTATTACCATAAGCTTGTACAAGAAACAAAACTCCACCGACGTGGCATGAACACCAAGTAAAAACATCTAAAGAGGACTTTTATTCGGGTTATAATGATATGGCTTAGGGTTAAGGGTATGGATATGGCATGGGAATGTTTATGAAATAGGTGTTAAAAGAAAAATAAAATCAAGTCTAATACCCGTGTTGCTAGCTACCAAACATTCCACGAACCAATAAATGATTATAGCTTCAATTTCTTCTTTTCCGCTTTCCACATCTTTTTGCTTTGCCATGACAATTGTTCTTCGATCATAGCACATTGGCTATTATTTTCATACTTTCAACACACATTTTTTTTGAACATGACATAATGCATGGCTCAATCAATCTCACAGGATGTGGTACTCATAATCATTTGAACAATCTTCACTTTCTAGGTGACTAGCAACCAACCGTTTAGACATTGATACGGGGTTAGGCTAAGGTTTAAAGTGTAAAATATTTTTGTATTTTTCTGGATGAAGCAAAAATGAAAAGGATGGCTCAGAAGGTGTAACTAGGGGTATCTAGTGCTAAAAATGGGTACTACAAATGGGTCCATGTGGGTGGTTAACCAACCAATGTGGTTAGCTAATATATCATTAGATGTAAAATGGAATGCCATTTGGGTTAAATCCTAAGGTGCCTCTTTATCACACAAATTCACTTATATCGCACGAATGCGATCTCACTGCGGTCTGGTAATGATTTACAAGTACAAGTTCTAGAATAAATAAAATCATCGGCACACTCATAGCAAAAGATTCAAGCATAAAAGATGTATGTTGATAAGAAATAGGCTCAAAACCTCACACTTTAGTGAAAAATGGGGTATAAAATGTTCTAGCAAATGTTTATCGATCCCAGAATGGATTGCAATAGTAATCGGAACACATCTCGAGGTTTCAAATATTACCCGTTTTTACCAGTGGTTTGATCCAGTTAGATAATCCTAAAAGTGTGAAAACAACTAGTTCACAAGGGCAAACAAAATTTAAAATTTAAGCATGAAAAGTGTAATTTTTCCTATTCACCCCCCCCCCCCCCCCCACACTTAAGTTAGACATTGTCCTCAATGTAAAAAAAAACGAACTTCAAAGCATAGAAATAGGGAAAATAGAGATGAAACTAAATATGTCAACGAGTTTATCTGCTTAAAATTCTTTCTTCTTTCCTAGCGTCCACCGGAGAAATCATTACCTGCACAAAATCTTATAAACAAACAAAAGGTTTTATTAAAGGGTGGCACGCCCCCCACACTTAAGTTCAACCAAAGGCTTAAACTTTGAGGAGTGACCACAGAAAATCAAATCTGAAATACACGGGTTGCCTCCCGAGAAGCGCTTGTTTTATTACCAAGTCATCAGCCTGACTCGAATCTTCCTGAATTCACTTGGCTACAAGAGCAGCCTTGAACATTTTGAAAAGTTCGGAGATGTACATGAATTCTTCACCAGTAGCTTCAATATCGTCCTAGACGAATTCAGCAGATGGTTTCCACGGAACAATTTGTGGGATTCTTCTTGGAAATGGTGCTACAAAGGTGATAGTTTCGAATTCATTCTCATGGGAAACTGTTGCAACTGAAACTTCATTCGTTTGCTCCTTGTCGTAATAAAACTTGATTCGGTGCCCATTAACAATGAAACTTCCACCATGTTTGTCATTGAGTTCGACATACCCGTATGGATATCCATGTTTAACGATATATGGTCCAAACCATTTTTGTTGTAATTTAGGAGCTTTGAATTTGAATTTCATGTTAAAAAGCAGAACTTTATCTCCGGCTTTGAATTCTTTTCGAACTCGCAGCTTTTTATCGTGATAAGCTTTTGTTCTAGCTTTATACAGTTTGGAATTGTTATAAGCTCGGAGTCTTAATTCATCGAGTTCGTGCATTTGCAGGAATCTTTTTTCTCCAGCTATTTTGAGATCGGTTTTACAGTTTCTGAGGGCCCAGTAAGCACGATGTTCAACTTCGAACGGCAAATGACAAGTCTTTCCATACAATAGTATGTAAGGAGTTGTGCCAATTGGAGTTTTATAAGCCGTACGAAATTCCCACAGAGCATCGTCAAGTTTCTTTGCCCACACTGAAGGATTGTCCTTCACTGTTTTTTCTAGTATTCTTTTGAGAGCTCTGTTGGTATTTTCAACTTGACCACTGGTTTGTAGATGATAGGCCGTCGCGAATCGGTGATGAACTCCATATCTTTTCATGGTTTTCTCCATTTGTTGGTTACAGAAATGAGTTCCTCGGTCGCTTATCAAAGCCTTGGGAATTCCATAACGAGCGAAAAGCTTTTTGAGGAAATTAACGACGACACGAGCATCGTTCGTTGGTAAAGCTTTAGCTTCTACCCATTTGGACACATAATCTATAGCAACGAGGATGTATTCGAATTTATGGGATTTAGGGAAAGGTCCCATGAAATATATTCCCCAAATATCGAATATTTCACACACTTGAATGCTTGTTAATGGCATTTCATCTCTTCGAGAGAGATTGGTCGTCCTTTGGCAAGCGTCACAATTTTGAACAAGTATGTGTGCTTCTTTGAATACTGTTGGCCAATAGAATCCAGCATCAAAAACTTTTTTAGCCGTGGTGGAAGGACCATAATGTCCCCCAGTTGGGCCATGATGACATTCGTCAAGAATCTTGCAGGTTTCGGAACCAGAAACACATCTTCGGATCATTCCATCAGGACACATTTTGAAAAGATATGGCTCTTCCCAAAAATAGTATTTAAGTTCCGAAAAGAATTTGCTTCTTTGAGCATGAATTAGACCTTTTCTGAGAATTCCTCCTGCGAGGTAGTTCGCAAAGTCAGCAAACCAAGGAACGTCAGTTCCATCAATGGTCATGAGAGTTTCATCGGGAAAATAATCATCGATTTCTTCTTCTTTTAATTTCTCGAGATCGGGGTTTTCAAGACGAGATAAGTGATCAGCAGCAAGATTTTCTGCTCCTTTCTTATCTTTGATTTCGATGTCAAATTCTTGGAGTAGCAAAATCCATCGAATAAGACGTGGTTTAGCATCTTGCTTGGTAAACAGATACTTTAGCGCTGAATGATCGGTAAAAACGACTGGTTTTTAGAGCACGAGGTAGGATCGGAATTTGTCGAATGCGATAACGATGGCCAGTAATTCCTCTTCGGTGACGGAATAATTTTTTTGAGCACTATTCAGTGTCTTGCTAGCAAAATATATAGGCCAAAAGTGTTTTCCTTCACGTTGGCCTAAGACGGCTCCAACAGCAAAATCGCTCGCGTCGCACATAAGTTCGAAGGGTAGTGACCAAGTAGGTGAAACCATGATCGGAGCACTAGTAAGTTGAGATTTCAGTGTTTCAAAAGCTTTTATGCAATCAGCATTGAATTCAAAGATAGATTCTTTCTCAAGAAGTTTTGTCATCGGACGAGATATTTTTGAAAAATCTTTGATAAATCGGCGGTAAAAACCAGCATGTCCTAAAAAACTTCTAACGGCTTTGACGTTAGTTGGTGGTGGAAGTTTCGAGATGACATTGACCTTTTCTTTATCTACTTCCATTCCTGCACTGGAGATTTTGTGGCCCAGCACAATTCCTTTGGTCACCATAAAGTGACATTTTTCCCAGTTAAGGACAAGATGTGCAGCTTCGCATCTTTCGAGCATTTTATCGAGATTAGAAAGACAAGCTTCAAATGAGTCTCCGAAGACTGAAAAGTCATCCATGAAAACTTCCATGGAGGTTTCTAGCATGTCTTGGAATATGGCGATCATACACCTTTGAAAAGTCGCAGGTGCATTGCAGAGACCAAAAGGCATACGCCGATATGCGTAGGTTCCAAAAGGACAAGTGAAAGTGGTCTTTTCTTGATCGTTAGGATCGATCGGAATTTGGAAAATATCCTAAAAATCCGTCGAGGAAACAAAAGAATTTATTTCTTGCCAGTCTTTCAAGCATTTGATCCATGAACGGGAGTGGAAAGTGATCTTTTCTGGTGGCTTTGTTTAACTTACGATAGTCAATACAAACGCGCCAGCCAGTGACAGTTCTAGTTGGAACTAGTTCATTTCGTTCATTAGTCACAACCGTCATTCCTCCTTTCTTGGGAACACAGTGAACAGGACTTACCCAAGGGCTATCCTCAATTGGGTAAATGATTCCAGCATAGAGAAGTTTTATGATTTCCTTTTTAACAACTTCTTTCATGTTGGGATTGAGTCGACGTTGACGTTCTACCACAAGTTTAATCCCTTCTTCAAAATTGATTTTGTGTTTGCAGAAATTGGAACTAATTCCTGGGATGTCGGATGTTTTCCAAGCAAAAGCTTGTTTGTGATTTTTGAGGACAGAAACTAAACTTTCTTTCTCACTCTCCTCGAGCAATGAAGATATGACTACTGGAAGAAGTGAGTTTTCCTCCAAGTAAGCATATTCAAGATGATCTAGGAGAGGTTTGAGTTCGAGATCTGTTGGTGGTTCTTCGATAGAGGATTTGATTCGTATCTCGTTATTGAAAGTTATTTCTTCAAAATTTTCTTCCTCTTCCTCCATTTCTTCTTCTTCTGAGTTATCTCCTTCGAATTCTACTTTCATGAAATCATCAAACTCGTTGTCAAATCTGTTTCATTGATTTTTTCAGAAGTAGTCATGAATGGATTAGATTCGTTAAGTAATGTTCCAATTCTTCATCAGTGACTTCATCAATAATATCGATGTTAAAACAAGTGTCATCACTAGAATGTGGATAGCGCATCGCTTTATCCATTAGAAAAGTGATTCGATCTTCTCCAACTCCAAGGTTGAGTTCTTTTCCTTTCACTTTGATGATTGCATCAGCGGTATTTAGGAAAGGTCTTCCTAAGATGAGTGGAACTTTACTATCTTCTTCCACTTCCAAGATTACAAAGTCCACGGGAAAAATGAATTTACCGACTTGAACAAGCATATTCTCGGCTATTCCCATAGGATATTGATAGGAATGATTTGCTAATCGAATGCTCATTTTTGTTGGTTTCAGGCAGTTGTTGCATAACTTGGAATACAGCGAATAAGGCATCAAATTGATACTTGCACCAAGATCGGCTAAAGCATCACATTTAACATTATTCCCGAAAGTACATGGAATAAGAAAGCTTCCAGGACCTCTGAGCTTTGGTGGGATCTTTTTTTGGACAATAGCTGAGCATTCTTCGTTAAGGAAAGTAGCTGATATTTGCTCTAGCTTGCTTTTGTTATTAAGAAGTTCTTTCAAAAATTTCCCGTAATTGGGCATTCCGGCTAAGACATCAACGAGAGGAAAATTGAGTCTAACCTCTTTGATTATTTCAATGAACTTCTTATAACGCTCTTCCATCTTTTCTTTCTTCAGGTGTTGAGGATAAGGAATTTTTGGTGTATACGCCTTGACGGATGGAATGTTTTTCTTTTTGGTGGTTTGAGTTGTGTTTGGTTCCTCGATTTCATCCTCACTATCATTGGTGACAGGAGTATTTTCATTAGGATTGGGTGGGTGATATGCTCATTTCTTGTTTGTGGTGGACGGTACGTCTTATCATTTGATGGTTTTGGGTTGGATTGGGTATTACTTGGCAATGAACCAGATGGTCTAGAGGAATGTTGGTCAGAAAGTCTGCCAAACTTGTTTTCAAGATCTTGGATAGATGCTTGATGATTTTTCTGTCCTTGCTCAACTTTGGCTTTGAGATTGAAAAATTGATTTTTGATAAAATCATTTGCAGATTTTTGATTAGCCACGAATTCTCTCATGGTGTTCTCGAATTCGGTTTCTTCCATCTTTTTGTCGGGTTTTTGTGGTGGTGGATCGTCAGTTCGTGGTTGAGAATCACGGTTATCGTCCCTTGGTCGGCGATCTTGCCAATTTCCAGAATTTCGACCGTAATAATTACTACGATATCCTCCTCCACGGCATCCTCCTTGAACGTAACTCATTTCTCCTTCCTTTAGACCACCCATAGGCTTATCGTCACACTCGGACGATGGATGATTTCCTCCACAGTTATTGCATCCGTCTCGCATTTCCTTCATTTCATCTTTGATATCTTTGTATCGCGAGTCGATTTTTGAGGTTAACGCTTCCATCTTCTCCATGAGTTTTGAGTTATCGGTGTTTTCGACAAAAGCAACAGTTTTTTGGAAAGGTTTAGTTTTGGAATCTTTGGACCAATCAAGTTTAAGAAGTACTCGATCTTCGAGCAATTGATGTGCATCGTTGGGAGTCTTATAGAGAAAAATTCCTCCAGCATCAAGGATGCCTTGAGAGATTTCATCTAGTCCATGGTAAAAGATTTGGATAATGGTTCCTTTGGATAATCCATGTCCATGACAACTACGAAGCAAATCTTTCATTCGAAGTCAAGCTTCGACAAGTGATTCGTTTGGGTTTTGGGTAAAAGCACGAATTTCTCCCATTAATCGATCAAACATGGCAGGTGGAAAAAATCGGCTTACAAAAGCTTGCCTCATCTCCTCCCAAGTATTGATGATTCCTAGGGTTAATTCATTGTACCATACTTTAGCATCTCCGGCGAGTGATGATGGGAAAAGTTTGAGTTTGATGGCATTGACATCGGTGTCGCCATAACGGAACATGCCACAAATTTTGATGAATTCGGCAATGTGCTTGTGCGGATAGGCCCGCGCACGGCCATCAAATTGACGGTCTTTGATCATAGAAAGGTGATGTCCCTTCACGGTGAAGTTGTCACCAAGATTGACAACAACAATAGCACTTCCAGGAGTTGTTGCTATGGCTCGGTTGGTTCCCCACATGGGTTGATCGTCCGCTATGGGAAAAGGTAGATTGGTGAAAGGGTTGTAAACAACTTTGGCATCTACGAGGTTATCAAATGGTGGGTTTGGTACTCTTGGTACACAATTTTCCAATGGTATGAAAAGTGTTCTTCTTCTTCTTCGAATCAAACATTCGGGGTTGGTAAGAGGTGTAATTGGTTCTATTCCCGCTGCTCGAGTGTTCATACAATGTCCTATAGAATCCAGGCAATATCTAAACACACGGACAAACAACGAAAACAGTTTTTCTGAGACAGATTGGGTAACCGGATCGGTTGCGGGTTGCGACCGATCGGTTAGACCAGTTGGGTTATGGGTAAAATCGTAACCGATTCGGTTGAATGACAACCAGATCCGGTTGAAGTTTCTGAGGGAAAATTTTGTTTGAATCGACTGAGGGAAATTCAAAAACTTGCTGAAACACAATCAGATTCCCCGGCACCGGTGCCAAAAACTTGATGTGCTACGTGTGTACAAGTTTTAAATTTATAAAAGGTGAATTACCAATATTACCAATAACACATACGAGCAAGTATACTCGTCCGTTATAGCAAGATTATGGAGGTAAGTTGGGATCGTTCACAGGGATTTGAGTGAATCTAAACACAAGTTTGAATCAACAGAGTCTATCCAAAACATATAACAAAGCAAATAGATATAATGAAATTCAGATGATTAAAAACTCCACTTGCTTAAACTAGTTTCATATCATAGATTAATGTGATTGTGTTAACCTCTTAACATATTGGTTATGATAATTAGATGGAGGACTAATCTATTGTTCTTACAAGTTAAACCTTCGTCAAGATTTTAGTTCATAAAAACAAGCATTACGTTTAACCAATCAATTCAAGTTTCATAAGTCTACATACATAAACTTAAACACAAAAACATCCACTTGTTTCATCAAATTGCTTAAGAAATGGTCAATACAAAAGGTAACCGATCATAGACAAAAGGCTACAATTGATTCTCAACAACAAATCTTACGACCTTTTAGATGTTTCCAACCAATCCAATTTGATAATCAAAAAGTGTTTCTATTACAACCACACCTTAGTTCCTTTATATAATCAAGAATAATGGGTAAGAACAATCATCCATAGACGAAATGATTATGACTAGTTGAATAACAATAAGTTCTTTCGACCTCTACGATTACTATCAACTAGTCAAACTTGATTAAAAAATGTCACTACGAAACTTTAGCACAATTGGATCTTAGAATCAACGTGAAATTGAATTAAAACATGTTAACACAATCACTAACTAATCATATTATAATCAACATCATTTTAGCAAGTGTATAAAGAAACTAGCCACTCATAGCAAACATGAACATAAACTCAGAACTTTGAACATTAGAAAACATGATTAAAAGTCTTACAATGCTTGGAATAAGATTACAAATGGTGAAGTAATGATTCCCAAAGTATTGGGGTAGACTTCTTGGTGATTTGGCCTCCAAATGTGGAACTTCTGGAACTCCAAACTTCCCTGGACTTCTAAGGACGAATTTGAGAGCTTAAAGCTTTGTTTGATGAGTAGAGAGATTTGTATTGAAGTGTGTGTCATATGCTCACAAATGGCCTCTATTTATACTAATTCCAAAGCCTAGGGTATTAATTGCTGAACTTGGCCTCCAAAGAGTAAAGAAGGGACTAGAATACACCAAGAGAAGGACCTAGAATTGTTTGGATGCAAAGGGAAAACTTAGTGATGAAGATTTGGCAGATGCAGCTTCTCCAACCGGATCGGTCATATGACTAACCGATCCGGTTGGTCTTCTACAAAAGGGGCCAACCGTTCCGGTTGCGGGTGGCGACCGAACGGTTGGTGATGGACATTTGGCGTTTATGGTCATATTCCAACCGATCCGGTTGCACATGCAACCGATCTGGCTGGATTTCCTGAGTTACAGAAACTTGGTCTTTTCTTCCTTTATCTTGTCGAACTTGGTTCTTCAATCACTATGGTCTTCAAAGGTCTTTGAGATACTGATTTAGGCTTCACTGAAACGGGAATCTTCCATTTGCTGAATATTTCTTTTACATTCCTTCCGTTTCCCTGCACTTGGTTATAAACACTAGACAAACATCTTTTGATGCGTTTAAGCACTATAATCATGCAAACATAACCAGATAGCATATACAAAAGCACACATAACGCTACTAAAAACATGCACAATCTGAGCGTTATCTGCAACCCATACATTAACTTGTCCTTCAAGATTGGTTAACTATAAATACAATCCTATTGTATTCATTCTAAACCTAATCTTGGTGAGTTGCAAACTTAATTTCTCTCCTTCTCCTTCTTTCTTGTGTGTGGCGGTCGAACTCCTCTCCACATTGGGTTTCGATTTGCTTAACTCAAGTTTATGTATTTGGTTTATTTTGTGATCAAGAACCTAGCTTTTCACCTCATATCGCTAATAGTACGTGTGTACAAGAACGAAGAACAAACGCACTTGTGTTTGTAATTCCTTCGTGGCCGAATTTTTGGTGGGTCAAATTTAGTGAAACCCTAAGTTAGGGTTTTGGGTTTTGTTACTTGTTCACATCACCGTTTGATTCTTGTTTTGCTAAAAGGTACGCATTTTCTTATTCGGTTAATTTATATACATATATTATTCATTATACTTCCGCTGCATGATTTGATGATGTTTACTTGCTTTTGTAATTGTTATGATTAGTATATTCCAACAGTGGTCTGAAAGGTTTTATGGATATTTAAATATATGTATGTCCGGATTCGAACTCGAGACTTCGGGATTGCACATATTACGTATGAGAATTGATGTAAATAATTAATATATAAAATGTTATTATTATTAATTATTGTTCACGAAATAAATACTTAACGGTAGTTAATATTTAACGAGGTTTGGCTAACGGTCGTTAAATGTAAACATAAAGGACTAGAGATGAAATTATAAGTCGGGAAAGTTCTAGAACCCCTTTTGGGTGCTTTGGCCGATCGGTTGGGGAGTCCTAACCCAACCCATACATTAACTTGTCCTTCAAGATTGGTTAACTATAAATGCAATCCTATTGTACTCATTCTAAACCTAATCTTGGTGGCTAGCAAACTTAATTTCTCTCCTTCTCCCTCTTTCTTGTGTGTGGCTGGTCGAACTCCCCTCCACATAGGGTTTCGATTTGCTTAACTCAAGTTTAAGTATTTGGTTTGTTTTGTGATCAAGAACCTAGCTTTTCACATCAAATCGCTAATAGTACGTGTGCAAATCACCTTCTTTTCATAAAGTATATCATTTTTTTTAGCCCCTTTGGTTTGTAGTTAGATTTAAAATTAAATTTGGATTTGAATTTGAAGTTGAAATAAGATTAGGATTTGGATTTAAATTAAGAGAGAGAAAATATATTATAAAATAAATAAATAATAATTTATATATTAATAAATTGTTTAAAATTTAAATTAGTAATTTAAATGACAAAAAAAATAAAAATAAAATAAAAAATAAAATAAAAATAAATGTGACTTATATGAAATATGAGCCCACTTATATGCTAAATAAATGAAAATCCAACATGTCACCTAGGATTTCTATACGGAGAATATTTAGGCTTTAAATCCAATCTTTCGGCCCACCAATATGTTCCAAACAAATCTAATAACTAAACCGACCCTTAGTTTGCATAGACAGATTAATCAAGCCTTAAATAATGTTTAGTTTAACTAATCCAAGAAATAAGCAACGGATGTCGAACTACATTGTATTTAAATAGATTTGATTTGATACAATTTAATTTAATAAATAAACGTAGAAACACATTATCGAATTCCATGTGTTATGACCCAATAAACTACAAAACAAATACGTAAGTTCATTATTACACTGAACGTGCAAACTGTTGAGAAAAGTGACACCGGACTGAAGCAAACCCACAACTAAAATATGAAATAATCTAAAAGATGACACACGGATATAACGTGGAAAACCCCAATAGGGTAAAAACCACGAGCAAGGAAAGATATGTTTCAGTATGTAAACTAGGAGTTACACCTTCTTCCACAATACAAGGATACTCTTGTATTAGGAGATATTACAAACTCTCTATATCTTACAAGCACTACTAGGAGAGAAAGAAAACAATGAACACTATGTGTTTTGCTGTGAGATGGGATGCACAAATGAGGCACTCAATCCTTCCTTTTATAGGCCTCAAATGAGGCTCACATCATGCATGACCAAATCACAAGTTGTGCAACTTGAGCAAAAGATTCCATTCTCATTGAAAGATACAATGTATCTATTTTAACTGTTAACAATCTCCCACTTGAAGATTAGATTGAGGCTCAATCAATCTTCACACCGTTATCCTTCCTTGCACTTCCATGTTGCTTACGTTTCCGCTATGCCGCATGAGGATTGGCACCATATAAACTTATCACAGTTGATTGCTTTAGTCAGATAATCTGCCACGTTATCATCAGTATGAATTTTCTGCATATCCACGGTTCCTTCTTCCACTTTCTCACGAACGAAGTGATACTGAACTCGTATATGCTTTGTCTTTGAATGAAATGCTGGATTCCTTGCCAGATACAAGGTGCTCTGATTGTCACAAAATAGAGTAATTTTCTCTTGTTTGTGTCCGAGCTCTTCCAACAACATCTTCAACCATACTGCTTCTTTGCTGGCTTGAGCAGCTGCAACATATTCTGCTTCCGTCGTTGACATAGCCACAACTGACTGCAGTTTTGAAACCCAGCTTACTGTTCCGCCAGAAAGTGTAAACACATACTCGGTGGTTGATTTACTTTCGTCAAGATCACCTGCATAGTCAGAATCAACATATCCCTTGACAGTTAAACCCGATTCCCCATAACATAATGCAACATCCGATGTTCCTTTAAGATATCTAAAGATCCTCTTCACAGCTTCCCAATGCTCTCTACCAGGTTTCGCCATGTACCGACTCACTACTCCCACTGCATGTGCAATGTCTGGTCTTGTACAAATCATTGCGAACATTAAACTTCCCACTGCTGATGCATACGGTACTCGAGACATCTCCATCCTCTCTTCTTTACTTCTAGGACTCATCTTGGAGGATAACATGACATTAGTAGGAAACGGGGTTGATATTGGCTTACAATCTTGCATATTGAACCTTTGCAAGATTTTCTTCACATAATTTTTCTGTGAAAGCCAAACTTTCCTACTAACTCTATCTCGGTGAATTTGCATCCCTAGAATCTTGTTTGCGGGTCCAAGGTCTTTCATCTCGAATTCCCTAGCGAGTTGTGCCTTCAGTTTACTGATACGATCTTTGTTGGAGCCTGCAACCAACATGTCTTCAACATATAACAGCAAGATGACAAAATCATTGTCTCCAAACCTCTTGTAATATGCACAAGGGTCTGCATGTAGTCTGTTATATTCAAGGCCAATGATGAAAGAATCAAATCTCTTGTACCAACACCGCGGTGCCTGCTTTAAACCGTACAGAGATTTGTTTAACCTGCAAACCAAGTTCTCTTTTTCTTTTTGTTTAAAACCTTCTGGTTGGAGCATGTAAATTTCCTCCTCAAGATTTCCATGAAGAAATGCAGTTTTCACATCTAGTTGCTCTAGATGTAAATCATACGTAGCACACATTGCCAGAACTACTCGAACAGTTGTCATTCGAACCACAGGGGAAAATATTTCATTGAAGTCAACTCCCTCTTTCTGAGCATATCCTTTGACTACCAATCTTGCACGATACCTCTCCACCTGGTCATCACCGTTCCTCTTGATCTTATACACCCATTTGTTTCCAATAGGTTTTCTACCTGCTGGTAGTGGCATTAGTTCCCACGTTTTATTCTTATGAAGAGCTTCAATTTCTTCTTGCATTGCTTCCATCCAGAACGAAGCATCTGAATTATTCAGTGCTTCTTGAAGAGTTGATGGCTCTCCTTCCTCTGTAAGAAGACAATATGCAACATTGCCCTCCATAACATAATCTGAGTGCCACACCGGGCGTTTTCTTTCACGATCAAGAGTACGAGTCGTTGGGGCGTGAGACTCGGTCATGTCATTCACCTCGTGTTGTGGTACGGGTTCAGAAGAATCATTCGACTAAAATTGCCTTTCCATCTGTATTGATGTTGTTTCTCTGGTAGTGCTATCACCTTCTTCAATCTCTTGACTTTTGTCTTCCATAAAGACAACATCTCTGCTTACGACTACGTTGTGGGCAGTGGGGTCCCACAAGCGATACCCCTTTACTCCGTCAGCGTACCCCAAGAACAAACATTTTATGGATTTCGGATCCAGCTTTGTAGTTTCTTGAGAAATGTACATCACGTACACAGGACTTCCAAATATATGAAGGTCTGAATAGTTGACTGGCTTTCCCGTCCACATCTCCATCGGTTTCTTCAACTCAACTGCAGTTGAAGGTGACCGATTTATCACATAGCATGCGGTATTGACTGCTTCTGCCCAGAACGATTTTTCCAAGCTTGCAGTTGCCAACATTGCTCTTGCTCTTTCCAACAAGGTTCTGTTCATCCACTCTGCCACTCCATTCTGTTGAGGAGTGTATGCCGTTGTGAACTGCCTTTTGATTCCTTTTTGCCTGCAAAAAGTATCAAATTCATCACCAGTGTATTCGCCTCCATTATCTGTCCTCAAACACTTGATCTTATTTCCAGAATCAAGCTCAACCCGCGCTTTGTAAACTTTGAAAACTTCAAACACATCAGACTTCTTCTTGATTGGGTACACCCAACATCTCTTGGAATAGTCATCAATGAAGGATACAAAATACTTTTCTCCTCCCAGGGATAGAACCGGTGCCTGCCACACATCAGAGTGAACCAATTCTAGAACAGAGACACTTCTAGAATTTGATGTCTTGAATTTTAGGCAATGCTGCTTGCTGATAACACAATGCTCACAGAAAGGTAAAGAAACCTTTGTGAGGCCAGGAATTAACTTCTTTTCAACAAGAATCTTCATTCCTTGTTCTGTCATATGTCCAAGCTTCTGATGCCATGTTACTGCATCTCTATGACTTGAACTATGTGAAGCAACAGATGCTTCCACCTCCTCCATTACCTCTCCTTTCAGTTGGTATAAGTTTGCAGCCACCTTTTCACCTTTCATAAGTACAAGCGCGCCTTTTATAACTTTCATGATCTTTTTTTGTATTTCAACCTTACAACCAAGATCATCCAATTGTCCTAGAGACAATAGATTCTTTCTCAGGCCCTCCACGTGTCGCACATCCCAAATAGTACGAACCGTACCATCATGCACTTTCACCATGATATTTCCAATTCCAATGATCTTTAATTCATGATCATTGCAACTGTACACAGATCCGCCTCCAGAGATAGGTTTATATTGATGAAACCATTCTCTTCTTGCGGTCATATGAAAAGTAGCTCCCGTATCGAACATCCATATATCTGCAAATCTTTTCCTGCCTTCATTTGCAACTGCTGCTTCACAACACAGAGCGTTACCATCTTCTGAAGTGCTTGCAAAATTTCCTTGAGGATTAGAGGTATTTAAACCCCGACAATCTTTCTTAAAGTGACCCGGCTTGCCACATTTGTAGCATTTAAAACTCTTCTTCCTTCCTGTTCTAGATTTACCATGATTGTGACTCCCACTAGAGCCAGGTTCCATTGACCTCCCTCTCATCACCACCAAAGCCTCCACCTGTCTTGAACTGGTCTGTCTGTCCTCCCTATTGTTACGCCTGTTTTCTTTTTCCAGAATAGCGGCCGCAACATCATCGAAGACTAGATAGTCAAAAAGAACATTACTGGTTAAGTTGATTATGAGTTGGTCATATGAGTCAGGTAAACTTTGAAGTAGAATTTCAGCACGTTCTTGTGGCTCTATTTTACAACTCAAAGATGTGAGTTGAGAAAATAAAGTATTTAGGTTATTAACGTGCTCAGTCACTGAAGTAGATTCCGTCATGCGCAAAGTATAAAGTTTCCTCTTAAGAAAAAATTTATTGTGGAGTGATCTTGCCTCGTACAATCGAGCAAGATGATCCCAAATCTCCTTTGCACTTTTCTTCTCCTCTATGCTTGACAAAACTCCATCTGCTAATCCCAGATGAAGATTTGCAATAGCATTTCCGTCCATCTCGTCCCATTTACTGTCATCCGTGACCTCAGCTGGCCTTTCGTCAATGGCCGCTAAACATTTATCCTTTCGAAGGATAGCCTTCATCTTTAATTTCCACAACGAGAAATTATTCCCATTGAATTTTTCGATTTCAAATTTCGCCGCCATTGCTACAATCACAGTCTACTTTTCGACCAAAACTATTATTTGTTAATAATAGTAACGAACACCTTTTGAGTGAGTATAATTTTATTTATCTTTTGATGTGGAGGGTCCACAAATTAGTGGCAACCACAGAGCATACGATAAATAATAATACACACACCCAACCTTAGCTCTTGATACCACTTGTTGAGAAAAGTAACACCAGACTGAAGCAAACCCATAACTAAAATATGAAATAATCTAAAAGATGACACACGGATATAACGTGGAAAACCCCAATAGGGTAAAAACCACGGGCAAGGAAAGATACGTTTCACTATGTAAACTAGGAGTTACACCTTCTTCCACAATACAAGGATACTCTTGTATTAGGAGATATTACAAACTCTCTATATCTTACAAGCACTACTAGGAGAGAAAGAAACAAGGAACATTATGTGTTTTGCTGTGAGATGGGATGCACAAATGAGGCACTCAATCCTTCTTTTTATAGGCCTCAAATGAGGCTCACATCATGCATGACCAAATCACAAGTTGTGCAACTTGAGCAAAAGATTCCATTCTCATTGAAAGATACAATGTATCTATTTTAACTGTTAACATATTACACTGAACGTGCAAATTGTTGGCCATTTTTAAATCTAGTCGTTAAGTTTTGAACTTGGTTCTTTTTCTTGTTTTTTTTCTTTTCAACCAAGTACCTTTTCCCCTAGTTTACCCTTCCTTAAATAACAAAATAATTCAACAAATGTTTCTTTTTCCTTCACTGTCATCGCAAGTTTCCGCCATTTGTTTTATAAAAGTTGAAAACCCATTCTCGAAACATGAATTCAAATACTACTAGTATAATAGATGAGTATCCGTGCATAGCAACGAGATTTTATAGCAACATATCGTTTAGTGATAAAAAAAAGTTTATGCGTTATAAATGAAGAATAATAAAAGTTTAAAGATTTAAGGATTAAACATAATGTTTTGAAACCCGGTTCGACCTGATTGAACCGTTCCGGTCAAAAAACGGGTCGAATTAAACCGAGTCAACCCGATGGATTGGGTCGAAAACGGGTCAAATTAGACCGGGTCAACCTGCCGGGTTTGAAGCATCCCGGGGTCAACCCGGTTTTCGACGTTTATTAATAGTTTCCTTTTGAAATATATATTTCAACATTTCTTTTTTTTAGTTTCAACTTTTCACTTTTTACTTTTTGGTTTTATCTTTATACTAGGCGAGTACCCGCGCCTAGCGGCAGCGGTTTCTAGCATCAGATAATTAATGATTTGTGATATTGTGGTGAGTGTTTTGTGTAGCGTTTAAAATAAAATGTGAACCGATAAAAATGCAATTGTAAACGGTTGTACTATACGATAACTAAAGTCTAGACAAAATTCTTAACATCTATCAAACATATAAAAACATTTAATGAAAATGAAAGTAAACATTACATCAGTTATGAGATAAAAACTAACAACACACGTTACTTATCGCGTAAAAACTAACAAGGATGTGATTAATGGTGCCGTGTTAAGAAGAATGCAAGTACCAAAATTAGCATGAATGTGATTAGCCCAAAATAAATAAAAAAAAATTGGCTAATTTTGGCTATTTAGTAAAAGATTTGGGCACATTTAGCCCCATCTTTTTTTTTAAATGGGCGTATTTAGCCTATTCAAAAGTTAAATGTGCACTAACGGGCACATATTTTCTCTTAATTGTAAAATATTGTAATCGTTTTTTAATAAAAACTTATATATATATATATATATATATATATATATATATATATATATATATAGGATAAAGATCAAATAAAAAGACAAATATCCGTAAAAAGATAAAAAGACTTTTTTTTCAAAAAAAGTTCACGAAAAATTCCCAAAAAATCCCACAAGATTGGGTATGATGGTGCATGAAAAAGTTGTGAAAAACTTTTTTCTAAAAGTGGATATTTTTTCCGAAAAAAAATTTTGAAAATATACGTTTGCGCATTAAATCTTTTTTTTGTGCATCAAAAATTGGTTTTTGCACCCAACTTCTTTTGACTTTTTTCATCAAAATAACATTGCGCATCAAACTAAAACAAGTTAAAAATTTTGTGCATCAAAATTTTTTTGCGCATCAAAATTCGTTTTTTGTGCATTAAAAAAAACGTATCAAAACTCAAAATTATAAAAAATGTTTTCACAAAAGTTTTATGCACCAACATACCCGATCTTGTAGGATTTTTTGGGAATTTTTCGTGAACTTTTTTTGAAAAAAAAATCTTTTTATTCTTTTTACGGATATTTGTCTTTTTATTTTAACTTCACCCTATATATATATATATATATATATATATATATATATATATATATATATATATATATATATATAGCGACAGATCGTTTTTTGGTAAAAAAAAGTTTATGGGTTCTAAACAAAAAATAAAAATTTTGAAGATTTGGGGATTAAACATAATGTTCAGAAACCCGGTTCGACCCGAGTGGTTCAACCGGTTGAACTGTTCCCGTCGAAAAACGGGTCGATTTAAACCGAGTTAACCCGACAAGTTGGGTCAAAACGGTTCAAATTAAACAGGGTCAACCCACCGGGTTTGAAGCGTCTCGGGTCAACCTGGTTTTTGATATGTATTAGTAGTTTCAAATTTTCACTTTTTACTTTTTGGTTTTTCCTTTATATATAGTATAGTAGGGTACCCGCGCATTGCGGCGGCGGGTACCCTGTGACCATTAACCGGAGAAATAGATCTCAATGAGACCTGATTCAACAGTTTGTATCAGTTTCAACAGGTCATCTCTAGTTCGTTTTCGGATAGCTATTATTGGTTAGCCGAACCGTGGCGACACCGGTTTCTGGTTGAACCCGTTGGTACAGTCCGATTTTCAAAACTATATGTACCATCAACTTGTTAGCTTGTATGAAGCTTTGTGTGTTTTTTTAATTTGTATAATGTGTATAATAACATTACTTTTAATTTTAGGGTGTTTTAAAAATAACGTTAATTAGTTTGTTTAATTGTTTTATATTTAGAATTATGTTGTAGCTTGTTTAAATTGTACATTGTGAAAAAATTATTGTACTTTTTAGTAAGGGGTGTTTTAATTGGTTGTTTTTAATTTGGTGGATATGCTTTTAATTGGTTGTACAATGTGAATAAATTATTGTACTTTTAAGTAATTGGGTGTGTAGGATCGTAATATTATGTTGTTTGATGATTCAGGTGGTCTTGGATGATGGAAATACATGTTAACCATAGTTTAGAGAGAGAAAGAATGAGAGGGTGTTCTACTTAGAGACTTGCTTTGTAAATTATCAAATGTTAGATTGAGAAGCACCACCCCTTCCATGGATGGAAGGGGTATTTATAGTTACAATGAATACGTCCTCCTATCGGACTGTGGATCAGGCATACAGTGGGTAAAGACCCGTCCTTCCTCCATGGTGTTACACTACGCTAAACTACGCTACTAACTAACTAAAAAACTACTACATAACGTAACAAACAATATGTCTACGAGCTAACTTATGCTAGATAATATTTGGGGTGACCGATACTTTACTTATGAAATTTGCAATTCCTAACAATCTCCCCCTAAGGGAGGTCACCCCATAATTTACATTTTGAATCCTAGCATTCTTTCTTTGTCTTTAGTTCCAAGCTCGTAGACTTCAATTCTTCAATTTCCGTAAACTTTGTGCTTTAGTAGCGATTCTTCAAAGTCCGCATTGATTTGTACTTTTAGTGGAGGCCTTTAACTGATCCACATCTTTGATGATCTTCGAGCTTTCATTGAGATCATCAGCCACAGTAAATCTCTGGATCACCCTTTATTGTATTGCCATCATGTGAAGTTGTGACTTTTGGACCGATATGCTCACACTTTCTGGATCATGACATCTTTTCATCAGAGTAGCGGAAGCTTTACTGGTTCATGTAGATATGCACAACGTAGCAGAAGCATAGTATAAAAATATCAGAGCGAGGTTCTGTAGATATGCACCAGTCATGATTTCTTCAATTAAGTGTGGATGCTAAGAGCATGCGGCTTTGGATTAACTTCTCAATTCTGATCAGCTGCAACCGTCCGAATGTACCTGCAAACAACAGTTAGCAATAAATCACACGAAAGTGTCTTTGATCACTTTCGTTGAATTGAGGTACACGGCCCACGGTTCCCCATTGATCAGTACAAGTACTGCTGTGATCAGGTAGAGTTCCGAAGAACCTCCTTGACAGGGTTTCGCAGCTGTTCTAGCTGTTCTCAAACAGGAACGTCTCAAAGAAGACAACACGGAGTGAGTGAACCAGTGAATTGAGATTCACTGATTGATGAGAAATTGATTTGGAAACAATCGCATATTGCTTGAAGAAAGAGTTTTGCAATACGACGAAGGTTTTATGAGAAAGATCAATTTTCAATCAAAAATACTTTTTTGTATTTGAAAAGAATACACATTCGATGAGCTAGAGAAAAAAAGAGATTCGCACATCGAACGGTTTTTCCAAAAGCATTTTTTTCAATCAGAGATACTTTTTGTGTTTGAAAACATGAGTACACATTCGACGTTCTAGAGAAAAGAAGGTTTGCACATCGAACGGTTTTTCCAAAAGTATTCATCAATTCCAATCCTGGACCAAGGTTGATTCAAGATTGAATCTCCCCATCGTTTCTATCCAGTTGTCACAAGCTTGATCTTATGAGAAGATCTCACATGTCACCCACCAAGAGCTTGTTTGATGTTGGCTCTAGAAGGATTTCCATATTCATTGTGAATATTTTTACATATCACTCGGATGTTCTGGCAATACCACAAGGATAATGCGTAGGACTCTTAATATATTCTTACTTTCCACATTGTGTGAAACAGCAAGTCTTCATTAATTTAGTGTCATAATGAGATATTGTGGATGATCTCTTGGCTCTAGACTCAATTGTGCACATTTGGTTCCTATGCCGGAGACTAGGGAGAGGGTCTCCTTCTTCAATATCAACAATCTCTAGGAGAAAGTCGATAAGTTATGTAGGTTCCCCGTGAGAATGAAACCAGCCCTTTTAAGAGGAACTTGAGTAGCTTAGGAAGTTTAGTGCAGTGCGTCACTGGGTCCATGACGTCTTGTCTTCAATACTAGTGTTACCTTAGTAACCACCAGTAGCATATGTATTGAACCCGGTTTCTGCCCTAAGGTTGAATTATTGGAGGGCTATTTCTTTTCACCCTTTTCACATTCTAATTCTTTTACATTCTTCAACCCCCCCCACCTTCAGTGCTTACTAAGACTTCATAACTAAAACCTTGTTGGGTTTATTCTAGTATTAGCTCTGTCTCAGTCCGCACTCTTCCCATTTCTCAATTTTCTCCTTTTGTCATCATACCTAAGGATTCTACACTATCTAGTGGATTGTCCCTGGGTAGACCCCTCCGGCTCTGGCGGGATCGTGGGAACTAATACCTAACCTCACCAACCTTATAACTCCATACATAAAGTAAAATGGTCGGTCTTTTGGTACAGTTCATTCTTCCGTGAAACCAATTGAAAAATTATTTGGAAAATCAATCAAGGTACTTGTGATATAATATCAAATCATTTTGTACCTTAATTGTTTTGATCATTTTGAAATGCTCCCCCTCAACATGTGCGTATGATTTTAAAATTGATTAGCACATGGAGGTAAGAGTTCTTTGAAACAATTTCTTTGATCACAGTTTCCTTAGAAAAAGCCATTTGAATTTCTTTGATAAATTCTCCCCCTCAATATGTGCATAGGACAAGTGAAATCATTTTATCACATAGAAGAAAGAGTTCTTTTGAAGCACATCCACGATCACAAAATCCATTAAGAAAACAATTTGAAAACTCAATCAAGGTACTTTATAAATCACTTTAAAAAGATTTTGTACCTCGATAGTTAATTTTCTTTTGAAATGCTCCCCCTCAATATGTGCTTCGAGATTCGAAAGTGTTTAGCACATATGAGAGAGCAGCCTGCACAATTGAATCAAAACGATCACCTTTTATCAAATTTCATAATTAAATCACAGATTCTCCCCCGATCAAAAATATCAATTCCTTTGAGATTTTGGATCCCAAGTGATTTAATAAGGTTTAGAAAACATGGGAGAAAATGTGACCAGGTTTAAATACTCATCTTCTTTTTGGATAAATCCTCCTCCTCAACATGTGCATTGTTTATTTGAAATCATTTGGCACATGGAGGCAGGAGTGCCAATAAAGGACTAAAACCGATTCCATTAAAACAGATTTGAGATTTAAATAAGGATCTCTCCCCTGATCAAAAAGTTCAAACCTTTTGAGATTTGTGATCCCAATTGATTTAATTCATTTAAAAGATTTTGGGGAAAGACGTGGCAAAATTTAATTTTGAAAAATGACTGGTAAGGAACAGTATTTCGACATTAAAGATTGTTAGTGTCAGGTATGATAGTTTTTAAGAGATCTTTAAGTAAAATAAAAGAATTTCACAATCAAACAAGAACAGAAAAAAATTCATTTTGTAAGATCTTGATTCTAAAGAAAAAATCATACTATGACATAACATTAAATCTTTAGATCACCACTTATTTTGTACAAACGGACTTGATAGATGAAATATCGTTTGAAAATATTTAATTTGAAATCACTGAAGATTTGACAAAATAAAGTCCGGTTGATTTCAAAACTTTGAATACAATTTATTTTCAAAACAATATTTTTCCATTTTCAAAACAATATTTTTAAAAATCGTTTAAAAATGGTATCATTCACTTCTTTTATTGCACAAGATATGTTAGGTGGTTGAGCTGCTTCTGTTGATGTTGCTGTAGGTTTGGAAGAAAACCATCTGCAGATGCAGTGAGACTTATTACGTTGCATTTTAATGCCAACTGAGGTCAAATTAAGCTCCATTTCTTCATTTGCTGATGAAGAAAACCATATGCTGATGCAGTGAGACCTCTTACGTTGCATTTTTTTATGCCAACTCTCCATAAAAGTCTAATTAAGCTTCGTTTCTTCATTTGTCAACCCAAGATATAGTTATCCTTTCCTTTCAGCATCCAATCATCTTCAATTGTGGGATTCGGATCGGGAACATTCTTATATACCAATATACATGCATACGTTAGTGAACACACATACATATATATGGTGGTCGACATCACCCAAACAGCAATCGACTAATTAAAGTCAATCCAACATATCAATCAGATCATGTAAAGCATGAGAATAATGTGTTAATCAAACTTTCATCATCTAATCCTAACAATCATATCCTAGGCACCTAGTCCTTCAACGTAGGTTAACATGATTTTTAATTAAGCATATAGGATAATTAAGAAAGCCTGTTAGATGATATAAATTTGAAAACATTCTCCCCCTCAATCAATGACTTATTTTCTGAAAAGTTTTAAAAGCTCAGAAGTCATTGATTGAGTTTTCAATTTTAATAAAAACTCTGAAACTGATTGTTTTTAAAGCAACTTATTTACCACCATTTTGTTAAAACTAATATTTTTCTAGAGAATTTTTGAAGGAAAAATATTTGAGTAGGAACAGCAGTCCTTCGACATACTTTCCTCATTTTGTTTTAGGATAAGTGCACGAAATATTTGAAAATTGGTTTAGCGCAGCACTTTCCTTCCTTGAAGAGCGGGTTGCTGTCTGAAATAATAGCAAGCCATGGTTTTAAGCGCGGGTTACAGTATGATGTAACTGCAAGCCATATTTTGAGACATGTTTTGGAAAAAGAATATTTACACCTCCTGCTCGAACTTCATCTATGGTCCCGTGCCATTATTGAATGACATTTCTAAAACCGCAGATGTTATCGATATCAGAAGACATGTCTTGAGAAAACATATTTTTGGTATTTTAAAATTTTTATTTTATTTTTATGGGTTTTTGAAGATTTTATAATTTTCTATTTTGTTTTGTTGGTTTTAAATTTTTGTATTTTGTTTTGCTGGTTTTATATTTTTGTATTTGGTTTTTAATAAATATATACAAAGATAGAGTAGATGATATAATTTAAGAGGATGATGATACGAGTACCGAGATAAGGATATCGAGCAGCACGTCGTAGAAGATAGAATTCGTCATCTCTTAAACTTCCACCACCAAAGCTTCTGAGGCTCCAAAATAGAAGATAGAACATGAGCCTTTGAGAAAGAGAGACTTTAGCAGCTTCCCCCAAACCGAAGATCCATTAGATGAGCAAATTCAAAGCTCTTTTTCAAGCTTGCCTTAACCAGGTGCACAGAAAAGCACACCATTATCATAAATCCTGCTGCTCCTTTTAAGACCGATAATCGAGATTCTTCGTTTGAGGTTATATTATCCATTAGAACAGCAACAACGTATCATCCCACATTAAAATAATCTTCTCAAATTCCATACCCACTGAAGTCTGAAGCAATCCATACCAAAAGTTGTCAAGAGACCACTTCCCCCAAGTAGATGAATTGATGCAGTTAGTCTCTTAGACAAGAGCTCACGAACCCGAATACACATACCCGAAGACAAAGAAACTTATACCATCAAAGTAGTAGATTAAGTCCAATGGCCAAAGAATAACCCCGATGTATACTTTTCTCTCCCCCTGAAGAAAGTGTATGAAGCTCAAGAGCCCGAAATACCCGAATGCCCAAAGAGAGAATAACCGATAACATTGAAGAAGCAGGCCGAATCACTGATTATCTCTGCGGATGACAATCTCTATGGATTTCAACTCCGGAATAAGTGATTATATCTCTGAATCACTGATTAAGCCCTCAAGTGAAGCCGCTGAGCATCCCCAATGTACACAATCTCTCTCCCCTGATGATTGCGCTAACATCGAAATCATCACACACTTGTGTACCTCTTTTATCTTCAGAAACTAACTCTTCCATCTCTTCCCCCACATAGTTGGAATAAGAAGACTAAACGCCATGAGTCAAACCTTGAGTTTCTCTGCGGTAATGACCTTCGTCTTCCTAGGATATCTTCAATCACTTAGAAGTATTAAGTTCATCAAGTTTACTCGCATTTAGATGCTTGTCTCGCTCCTTCCCCCTTGCTGGTTTTGACACTTCAGAATCAGCAACATCTTATCAGCCCAAATACTTGAAATATTTTTGAGAAGACCACTTTTAATCTTTCTGAGAATCAACTTGCTGAAGAATATGAGCAAGTCTAATTGGGGATTAAATTATACATTTCACCCTCCCCCAATTAGTGCTCTCCCCTAAACCGACAATCTGTTTGATAATTGCCCAGATTAAGAAGAAGTCTTTAGATCGTTAAATGTAACTCGTCTTAAGTCTTCTAACATGTAGCAGAGAATGTAGAACCAACTGTAGACTCGACCTTCTTCAAGATTGTCCAGTTGGGGAATAAATAGTTAACATCTTCAACTCACCAAAAAGCATCCCAATTAACTTACATCTTGCAAATCCCCTTAACTAAAATCCCTCCCAATCAAACAAGAACAGAAAGATGTTCATCAAGGAAATCAACCCCGCAACTGGAAGTACTTTGTCATTAATCATATCAGCCCGTGAGAAGATTTCAACTAACGGCTCTTAGAAGAAAAACTCCATGTGAAGATGACCCGATAAGAAGAAGCTCGGTTCTTACATGAGTTTGGAGCCGTTTGACCATTTATTCTCAGATGTCTATCAACATGCAATAGTTTCACACTTCTTCTCCCCCTCAAGAATATAAGAGTTTGCCATTATTGACTAAACAAGTGAAATCATCCATGTGTAGTCTATTTCCACTTCTCCCTCGCAAAAACTGCATATAATGTCGCCATCGCCATTTTAATTGAGCTAGTGAAAAATAGAAAAACAATCAACGGTAAGTAGATCACCATTGAGAAAAAACATGAGAAGAAGATCCACTTGATGACTGAGCATGAATGGAAAAAGCATGAAGCATGTTGGTGAGAATGGTCATAAATGAGAAGATTTCTCTTCTTCCGAAGATAAAGCGCACTGAACCGTACACTTTTCTTTTCTTTATAGTATGAGGCTTGAACTGTTGTGTTCAAACGTCATAAGAAGATTTCTCTTCTTTAGAAGATAAAGCGCACTAAAACGCACACTTTTCTTTTCTTTAGAGAACGAGGCATGAACTGTTGTGTTCATACGTCATTAGAAGATTTCTCTTCTTTCGAAGATAAAGCGCACTGAAACGTACACTTTTCTTTTCTTTAGAGAACGAGGTTTGAACTGAAGTATTCAAACGTCATAATCTCTCTCTTTTCATCATCTCTTGGCAAAACATGTAATCACCCCATTATCATTCAGTGGGCTCTTTGTTGTGACAGCTGATAGAGAAAACCTAGTATGATGAATTTGACCCTGAAGTAAACTAACCCGAACCCGTGACTTAAACTTGCACATATGTAACAAACAGCGGTGCCGAGAATTCATCCTCCATTGAATCTCTAAGTACTCTATACTCTTCATCCAACCAACCATCAAGTATAAGACGTATATCACCTCTTGAAAATCCACAATTAAATGTGACACTGAGCACTACAACGTAACTCCTTAAAGTGATAGTTATTTTTGTGTTGATCAGAGCCCAATTCCCCCACGTGGTAAAAGAAAAGGAAAAGACTCCCAAAAATAACTAGATTTCCAAGTCTTCATTTTTGGAAAAAGCTCGAACAAGGATCTCGAAGAATCTTCATCCAACCATCCCCGATACCTTCAGATACTAAGTACACTCGCCCTTAAAATTTCACTTCAACCTCAAATAAATAATACTGAATTAACGTCGTTGTCACATCTTCTGGTTAACCGCTCAAATCTAGCCTTCTTTGACATTTAAATGAACTTTGATAATGGTATCATCCCGACCATGGTTAAAAGCATATAACCTCGTAAAACCTTGTAATAGCCAAACTGTCATGAGGACAATCCAAACACACACCCAATTTATGAAGTAGACCCTTTTATCCCTTCTTTAAAGTAGAAACCGTAGCACCAGCATCAAATAAGATCCCGAAACACACTTTCCTTTCTCCAGGATGGTTCCATCAATACGGGATTTTACAATTCTATGGTTTAAACCGAGAAATAGTTTTTTTCACGGGATTTTACAAAACCAAGAATAAACCGTAAGATAGATCTGGAAATGTACTTTACAATTACCAAGATGTTTCCATTGTCACGGGATTTTACAAGTCTATGATTTAAACAGAGAAATAGATTCTTTCGCGGGATTTTACAAAATTAAGACAAAACCGTAAACAATGTCATCTTGAATGTATTATGACAACTTTGGTTTCAGTGAATATCTGTTTTAGGGGAACATGCAGTGGTTCATCAGCGGTTCATTATCCAACATCAACATTATCATCAACCATCCAATAAACACTTTGGTAAACACATCATTCACGCATTCTATCGGCTAATGTTGTGATCTCCTGGTGAAGTAAACCTGATATACCAAACTTGATCAGGAAGTAAAATTCCTCAGATTTGTTACTTAAACTTGTACTAATCCTTGTGAAGAAGAAACGTTGTACCCAAAGTACAAATCCTCGTGTCATATCCTCAACTGTGTGAGACACCGAAGTGATAGTTACGTTGTGGGTTAAGCGATAAAGAATCACAACCGTAACTAAATAGCCAAGTCTTTATCACACTCAATAAATTCTCAAACAAGTCATCTTCGCGGAAGGGTAGAAAGAAAGAAGATGAAATAAGTAAACGCGCCCGGAAAACTTCACTTCAAAGCCAAATGAGAAATATCGAACAACAACCCCGTAGTCAACCGTGTGTAACTTTCAGTACAAGCCGTGACATGATTTTATCCGTGAAAATGTATACACCAAAGTATCAAACTATTTACCACAACAAATCTCATTGTCAAATCAATTCAACAAAAGTTCATCATCACACCAAATCACATCTTTAAACCGCATCATCAAATTACAACTCGCGTCCCATGATGATAAGATATTAGATCAACATCTTAACACCACATCCGGTTTAAACAATGAAACCCATAAATCCGTTGTGATCAAGAGTGGTTTATATCCGTTGTGAATATGGAAGATAATACTCTTAATTTTACATCAACAACTAATCACGATTCATGAACATTACTTTCCACCTTCAAACATTATTATATTGAGACAGTGAAATAAACGTTTATTTCAACGATAGTGTGAAATTGATACAGCCCATGTCATACGTTTAATTCGTGATGGTCTAACTTATGGTTCATCACTTTCCAGTTACTCGTCCCATGTCCATAAACGTACATGGCCCAATCTCCAATAATGTACACGGCCCATCTCTATACGACCCATGTTAATAAACATTAATGTGAGAGATACAGCCCAACACCAAATCCAATATCCGAATCCCCTTCAACCCTAATAATAAGGAGTATAAAAACTTACTTAATCTCAGATATCCCTAAAAATGCTCACATGAAACCCTAATAATTCTCTCAATTTATCCGCCCCCTCTTCCACTCTCTACAGCCACAAAACGAAATCTCATAACTTCTCACATCAACAAATTACATCTCAATAAGACACTAATCTCATCTCAAATATCCTATCCTTCGACTTATTCAAATCCGAAATACAAGCACAAGCAAACCGACACCCATATCATCATCAGTTTAAGGTGAATACTCTTTCAAGAATGAAGAATATTTAACTCTTTTCAGCACAAAGATCTCTTAGAGATCTCGGGTAGGTTTAAGTGTTGTATATTCGTTTGTTTTAATTGTTTTTGTCCTTGAGTCTTTGAACGAAGCTATTATCTGATTTTAACAATCTTGTTAAAAATCAGTGTGTACAAGTTTCGGATATATAAACAAGAAGTGAAAGCTTCATAAAGATCTATGATGATAAGAGTTCATTAAAAAAATCTTTAAAAGATTACAAATACAATTGAACCAGTTTCTGAGATCGTATTTAATTTAATTCGTGTTATTTTGTGGATTGAATAAGCATTGAGGAGTGGATGAGAGGGTCTTGGGTAGAGTCTAGGTCTTAGGATTAGATGATTGGTTTTGATTGTGTCGAGATATTGGACCATTTTCAGCTTGTGTTATGTCTTTGAGTATAGACATGGATCGATGATGGTTGTTAACCTGAGATCACAGAGTATTGGTATGTTGGTATTAGGTCTTGTGGTCAAGTGCATAAGGTCTCTTTAAATTTACAGTTTCGCATAAGTTGTATTCTTCTTTTCTTCATCACATTCAGGTCTCTATTTAACACAAATGCAACATGTCAAGTCGCTAGGTCCAAGACAAGTCGCTACATCATTATGAGTCAAGACAAGTCTATTTTTTTGTTTTTTGTTTTTTTTAACCAAGTCGCTATAACAGCTTCAAAGCACAACTCGCTACGACTTGTAAATACAAGTCGCTAGGCAGATTATTGACTCAACTCGCTACCCCAAGTCGCTAAAAAATAAGGTACAGTGAATCTGGACACTTAGACAAGTCGCTATGAAGAATGACCACAAGTCGATAGCAAGACTTTTGATTTTTTTTTTCCGATGAGTTTTCCGGTCAAATTCCGACCATATTCATATCAAACCCAGAAAAATGTATATAGAATGCTTTGTTTGCCCAGTTTGACCAAGAAAGAATAACCATTTGACCACAAAGATTTGACTAGATTCATATAACTAGAAAAACAACAGAAAAGTTGTTTCTTTTTACTATTTTAGACCACAAAAAACTCACCAGATGACCACAAATATTCAGTTTGGACCAGTATATTAACCAAGACTAGACATGTATGACTAGGACATATTGAACCAAAAAGATACAAAGAAACATGTAGTACACTGTTTGGATAAAAAAATTCCGACCCACAAAAAGTACCAAAACAGTATAAACACATGAACCAAAAACCCACATAGATCATAAAAAACATAAACATGATATGAAACCACACAAATCAATACAACACAATAACCTTGGCTCTGGTACCATTTGTAGGATCGTAATATTATGATGTTTGATGATTCGGGTGGTCTTGGATGATGAAAATACATGTTAGCCATAGTTTATAGAGAGAAAGAATGAGAGGGTGTTCTACTTAGAGACTTGCTTTGTAAATTATCAAATGTTAGATTGAGAAGCACCACTCCTTCCATGGATGGAAGGGGTATTTATAGTTACATTGAATACGTCCTCCTATCGGACTGTGGATCAGGCATACAGTGGGTAAAGACCCGTCCTTCCTCCACGGTGTTACACTACGCTAAACTACGCTACAAACTAACTAATAAACTACTAAATAACGTAACAAACAATATGTCTACGAGCTAACTTATGCTAGATAATATTTGGAGTGACCGATAATTTACTTATGGAATTTCCAATTCCTAACAGGGTGCTTTAATAAAAGTATTAATTACACAATACATTTCTCTCACCTTTGACTTTCAACATTTCACTTTTCAAGGTTTGACCATTTTTCTATTATATGTAGTATAGATATAGCATAGCAGGGTACCAACACGTTTCGGCGGCGGATACCCTGTGACGATTAACCGGATAAATAAATCTCGATGAGACCTAATTCCATCAGTTTGTATCGGTTTCAATGAGTCCTCTCTGGTTCGTTTTCGGATGGCTTTTATTGGTTAGCCGAACCGGTGACGACAACGGTTCCTGGTTGAACCCTTTGTCCGGTCCGGTTTTCAAAACGATATATATCATCAACTTGTTAACTTGTATGAGCTTTGTGTGTTTTATTAATTTGTATAATGTGTATAATAACATGTAGTTTTCATTTTAGAGTGTTTTAAAAATAACATTAATTGATGTGTTTAATTATTTTATATTTTGGATTATGTTGTAGCTTACTAGCTTGTTTAAATTGTACATTGTGAAAATTTTATTGTACTTTTTTAGTAAGGGATGTTTTAATTGTTTGTTTTTAATTTGGTAGATATGCTTTTAATTAGTTGTACAATGTGAATAAATTATTATACTTTTAAGTAATGAGGTGTTTTAATAAAAATATTAATTACACTATCATTTCTCTCACCTTTGACTTTCAAGATTTCACTTTTCAAGGTTTGATCATACACAATTTATATGTAGTATAGATATGCTCTTTGAAACAAGATCAGGTATATTATATATTTTCATTCTTATCAACCGATAATGGTTACATGGTTAGCTGTGTTTTGTTGTTAAAAGTTACTTCTTTTGTTCCTAAATAATTGTCCAGTATTGACTTTCAAAGTCTTCTTTTTTCAACTTTGACATTAAATTATTTTGTTTGTGTTATGCAATACTTGATGAAAATTATACTAATACATTTAAAACTCAATCGATTCATATATTCTGCATCAAGTATTATATAACACAAACAAAATAATTTAATGTCAAAGTTGAATAACAAAGACTTAAAAAGTTAATAGTGGACATGTAAGATATTAGTTTTCACTTACACATCAAACCATAACACCAAGTTGGCGTATAAATGGAATTCTAGAAAGAGAAAGTTAGAGGTTTAGGGAACTTAGTGAGAGAAAGTGAAAGATATTATTATTAGCTCCAACTCTCTACATTGGGAGGTAGAGAGTATTTATAGTCTTACATAAAACGCCACACAACGGGCTGTGGATCAGGCATACAGTGGGTAAAGACTCGTCCGTCCTCCACGGTGTTACTTAACTAAATACTACTTAACTTAAAATAACTACGACTACGAGCTTTCTAACGATTACACATACTTGAGGTGACCAACTCTTTAATACCTGGAATTTCTAATTCCTAACAATCTCCCCCTAAGGGAGGTCACCTCAAACATATACTAAAATTACATTGAATACAAACAGATATGTCATTAACAATTGTTCTTGCATTCTGGATGTAGTACTTTGCTCCAAAGCTCGTAGTCATTGATTCTTCTCATTGCATGTTTGGTTACTCTAGGTGGAGGTCTTTTACTGATCCACGTGATAATAAATTTAAGCCAGCTTTTGAGATCATCGGCTACTTAAAAATCTCTGAGACATCCATTGTGGTGTTGGTATTATGTGATGTTGTGACATTCGGACCGACATGCTGACATTCTGGATCATGATATCTTCTCATCAGAGTAACGGAAGCTTTCGTTGATTCATGATATTGGCAGCAGCGTAGCAGAAGCATGGAGTGAAAATATCAGAGTCATTGATGCACTTATCATGATT
This sequence comes from Chrysanthemum seticuspe, assembly GCA_019973895.1. Taxonomy (NCBI): domain Eukaryota; kingdom Viridiplantae; phylum Streptophyta; class Magnoliopsida; order Asterales; family Asteraceae; genus Chrysanthemum; species Chrysanthemum seticuspe. The sequence goes on from BPTQ01000006.1 coordinate 36,790,005, forward strand.
TCTTTTGAGATGAATGTGTAGTGTGAGCATGCGGCTATAGATTGACCGCTTCATTCTGATCAGCTGCAAACGCAGGATGTACCTGCATAAAACAGTTAGCAATAAAGCACACGAAAGTGTCTTTGATCACTTTCGTTGAATTGAGGTACACGGCCCACGGTTCCCCGTTGATCAGTACAATTACTGCCTGTGATCAGGTAGGATTCCTAAGAATCTCCTTGACAGGGTTTCGCAGCTGTTCTAGCTATTCTCAAACCGGAACATCTCAAAGAAGACAACACGGAGTGACTGAACCAGCGAATTTAAGTCCACTGATTGATGAAAAGAGATTTGAAAAACAATCGTGTATTGCTCAATAGAAATTGTTTTTGCAATACAACGAAGGTTTTAATGAACATCAATTATCAATCATAAAACACCTTTTGATTTAAAATATCCGTACACGGTCGATTTGCTAAAGAAAAGAGTTTTTAAGCACAAAGACCGGTTTTTCAAAGGTATCCGTCAATCCATAACATGAACCAGGATTGATTCAAGAGATTGAATCGCCCCATTGTTTCTATTCAGTTGTCACATGGTTGATCTATATGATAGATCTCACATGCCACCTACCAGGAGCTTGTTTGATGTTGGCTCCAGAAGGTTTTCCATCTTCACTGTGAATATGTTTACACATCACTCAGATGTTCTGGCAATACCACAAGGATAATGCGTAGAACTCAAGATATAATCTCTCTTTTCACATTGTGTGAAACAGAGAGTCTTCATTGAAAGTGTCCTAATGTGATTTAATGATGATCTCGTGGCTCTAGACTCAATTTTGTGCATATTTGGATCCTGTGCCGGAGACTAGGGAGAGGGTCTCCTTTTTCAATATCAACAATCTCTAAGAGAAAGTCGATAGATAATGTCGGTTCCCCGTGAGAATGAAACAAGTCCTTTTAAGAGGAACTTGAGTGGTTTGGAAAGTTGAAGTGCAGTGCGTCACTGGGTCCATGACGTCTTGACTTCAATACAGATGTTACCATCAGTAGCATATGAATTGAACCCGGTTTCTGCCCTAAGGTTGAATAAATGGAGGGCTATTTGTTTTCACCCTTTTCTCATTCAATTCTTTTTAATTCTTCAACCCCTTCAGTGCTTACCGAGACTTCATAGCTAGAACCTTGTTGGGTTTGTTCCAATACTAGCTCAGTCTCAGTCCGCACTCTTCCATATCTCATTTTTCTCCTTTTATCATCATACCAAAGAACTCTACACTAACTAGTGGATAGTCCCTGGGTAGATCCCTCCGGTTCTGGCGGATCATGGGAACACATACCTAACCTTATCATCCTTATATCACCGTACATAAAGTAAAGTTGGTCGGTCTATTTGGTATTGTTCATCTGCCATTGGAACCAATTGAAAACCATTTGAAAATCAATCCAGATACTTGTGATATATTATCAAAACATTTTGTACCTGAATTGTTTTTGATATTTTTTTAGAATAAGTGCTCCCCCTCAACATGTGCATGAATTGTTTGAAATCGTTTTGCATAAGGAGGCAAGAGGAAGAATTAACTTCTTTGATTACCATTTTCTAAAAGATATCAACATCACTTCCCAAATCGAATCAAGTAGATAAAGCATTTTGGGGAAGGATGAGATTTTCGTGATTTTTCTCCCCTTCAATATGTGCTTCTAGATTTGAAAAGAGTTTTGCACATACTAGAGGGAACCTGCACATTGAGATAAGTGATCACGTTTCAAATCATAGGTTTAAGATAGATGCTCCCCCTCAACATGTGCATGGAAAATTTGAAATCGTTTGTCACATGTGGGAAGGATAGCATGTACATCCTTATAAAACCATTTACCGAATTATCAGTTTAAATCTAATTTAAATCACACATTCTCCCCCGATCACAATTATCAAATAATTTGAGATTTGTGATCTCTTATTGATTTAAATTGATTTTGAAAGCTTTTAAGGGGAATTGTGACTTGATTATGAAAGCGTTTTAACTGATAAGGATCGGATTTAAAGACTTTAAACTCCATTGGTAAAACATGCATGAATATCTTTTGAAAACAATTGAATGCCAAATAACTTTTTAATTTAATTGAAATCATTCTCCCCCTCAATCAATGACATAGGTTGTTGATTGAGAGATTGATATTTTGACAAATAAGTCCAGATGATTATCAAAAATAGAGACTGAGTTATTTTTCAAAGCAGTTAGTTTTCAGTAGATAAATGTTTATAGAATCAGAGCATGGAATTTGAAAACATGGTAAAGCATGGCTCTGTTCTTTCTTTGAAAAGCGGGTTACTGCCTGAAATAACAATAAACCATTTTTTTTATATATAAAAATTCGAACAACATCTAAAGTCCCGTGTCATTCTTTGAATGACAACATCAAGACCGTAGATATTATCGAATCGAGAGAAACATGACAAAATGACAATAGTTTTTGAAGATTTTTCGTATTTTTCAAATTTTTATGGATTTTGAAAGTTTTATATTTTTCTATTTTGTTTTTCGAATAAATATTTACAAGAGATAGATGAAGATAGACCTTTACTCCTCGTCTTCCTCCTGAAGTCGTTTGAGTGTTTCTGGTTGAAGGCTTTTCAAGCCAAGAGGTGGAAGAATAAACTCAAAACGTTCTCTTGGAAGAGCTTTGGTGAAGATGTCTGCTAACTGATATTCAGACCTTACAAAATAGAGTTCTACCACACCTTTTTCCACTTGTTCCCTGATGAAATGATGTCGAATGTCGATATGCTTTGCTCTTGAGTGTTGAACGTTGTTGCATGAGAGAGCAATAGCACTTTTATTATCACAGTACAGAGGGATTTTGTTGAATTCAAAGCCATAGTCAGATAATTGAGATCTCATCCATAAGATTTGACCACAACAGGATGACATGGCTATGTATTCAGCCTCTGTAGAGGAAATAGAAGTACTCATTTGCTTCTTTGAAGACCAGCTCACAAGTTTATCACCCAAAAATTGAGCACCTCCAGATGTACTTCGATGAGTATCTTGACACCCTGCATGATCAGCATCTGCATAGGCTGTTAGTGACATGCCGGTGTCCTTTGGGTACCAAAGACCCATATTGATTGTTCCTTGGAGATACCGAAAGACCCGTTTAACTGCTTCAAGGTGCCTTTTTGTAGGCTTAGCCTGGTATCTAGCACACATGCAAACAGCGAACAAGATGTCTGGTCTACTAGCTGTGAGGTACATCAGGGATCCAATCATACTACGATATTTTGTTTGGTCAATCATGATCCCTGAGTGGTCCTCATCTAGTTTTGTTTGATCAATCATGGGAGTGTCAACAGGGTCACTTGAATCAAATCCAAATTTCTTTAAGATCTCAGTTGCATATTTAGATTGATTTATGAAAATGCCTCCGGGACTTTGCGAAATTTGTAATCCTAAGAAAAATGACATTTGTCCCATCATTGACATTTGAAATTTTGAACTCATTTCATTTGAAAAAAGATCACATTCCATTGGGTCCGTCGAGGCAAAAATAATATCATCAACATAAATTTAAAATGAATTAAATGTTTGCCTGACTTCCTGGTGAACAATGTTGGATCAACTGCTCCTTTGCTAAATCCGGTTGATAGAAGAAACTTTGACGGTGTATCATACCATGCCCTTGGAGCTTGCTTTAAACCGTAAAGGGCCTTCTTCAAACGATAAACATGAGTAGGATGCTCTTGATTTACAAATCCTTCAGGTTGGCTGACGTAGACGACTTCTTTAAGGTCTCTATTCAGAAATGCCGTCTTTACATCCATCTGATAGACTACCATGTTCTTACTAGCAGCATTAGCCAGAAAGATTCTGATTGCCTCGATTCGAGCAACTGGAGCAAAAGATTCTTCAAAGTCAATACCCTCCTCTTGACGGTATCCTTTAGCAACTAATCGAGCCTTGTTCTTCAATACATCACCATGCTCATCAAGTTTCACTTTGAAGATCCATTTAAGAGCAATAATCATAGCACAGTCTGGAGCAGGTACTAACTCCCATACATTAAGTCGATCAAACTCATGAATTTCATCTTGCATGGCATTGAACCAGCTATCTTCATTCATGGCGGTTTTAACATCTTTTGGTTCGATCTTAGATAGTACGGAGTTGAAGAAGCACCATAAGGCATCGGTAGCAAGTTGTTTCCGTGTTGATACAGGACGAGAGGGATTTCCAATGATGTTGTCTAGTGGATGATCGTGAGTCCATTTTCTAAGGTGTTCATGTGGCAGTTGTTGAGGGACTGAGGTAGCTGAGTCGATGTCTCCTGAAGAAGATGGTTCTGATGATGATTCAGGAGCAAATATGTTTTCAAATGGAGCATCTTCAGGAGTAGCAAAGGCATTAACTTCATCATTGATGCCAGAAACAGTTCCATGATGTACATTTGAAGAATGATGATTTGTTGATGAGACTGAAGGATCAGCAGTAGGCGCTTCTTGACTTAAAGATATTGAGACTGAGGAATTGACTTCATTCACAGGAATATGAGCAGCCTCTGTTGTAGGAATCGACACCTCATTAGTACTTGGGTCATAAAGTTCATCAAACATAGGATCAAACAATTTCTTTAAATCATCTTCAGATGGAGGTACATATGGAGTTTCTTGAGAAGAGTTTGGAACGAGGGATGAACCAATGAGACTGTTTTGAAGTGCGGGTCCTGAACTAGAGTGTCCAGGAGCCATTTGACCGGTCAGCTCATCAAACGTAACGTGAATTGTTTCCATGATATTTCGGGTTCTTTTGTTGTAGATTCGGTATCCCGTTTTGTTTGGAGCATACCCTACAAATACTCCAATGTCTGCTTTAGCTCTAAGTTTGCCTAAGTCTTGTCCTTCATTAGTTGGATAATACAATGCACCAAACACACGAAGGAAAGAGAGATTAGGTTTTCTGTTGTGGACAAGTTCATATGGGGTTTTTCCATGAACAGTGTGAATCAGGGAACGATTTTGTGTGTAGCATGCAGTGGCAATAGCTTCAGCCCAGAGAAACATTGGAACCTTTGAGTAAATCAGCATTGTTCTAGTGGCTTCTACAAGAGTTCAATTTCGTCTTTCAACTACACCGTTCTGTTGAGGAGTTCGTGGAACACTTCTTTGATGGCTGATTCCAACGCTTTCATAAAATTCACTGAGTTGTTTGTTGACAAACTCAGTTCCATTGTCTGTTCTTATTATTCTGACTGTTTTGTTAAGCTGAACCTGCAGCTGTTTGATGAATTTGATGATGATATCAGGAGTTTCATCCTTTGTCCTTAAGAACTTGACCCAGGTGAATCTAGAGTAATCATCAACCACAACTAACACATGTTTCTTCCCAAATATATTCTGCACCCTCATTGGTCCACATAAATCCATATGAATCATATGAAGAACTTCTGTGACAGAGTTAGTAGGTTTGGGTTTATGGGCATACTTCTTGCTTTTTCCCAATTGACATGCTGAACAAAGATGATCCTTTCCATACTTGAGTCTAGGTAAACCTACAACTAAGTCCTTTCTGGAGAGATCATTGATGGTACCGAAGTTCAAGTGATTGAGACGACGATGCCATAACCATGACTTTGTTTTAGAGGCCTTTGACAGTAAGCAAATTGGAGAAGACTTCATCATATCTTTGATAGAGATGGTGTATAGATTTGAACCACGTGAACCTCTTAACAGTTCCTTACCATCAAGTTCTCTAACAAAGCATGTATGTTTTCTGAAGGCTACTTCTAGATCAGAATCGCAGAATTGACCAACAGAGAACAAGTTGTGACCAAGACCTTCTACATAGTAAACCCTGGAGATAATACTTTTGCCAACAACATAGTCTCCATAACCCATAATAGCACCAAAATGATCATTCCCGAATCTAACTGTCCCGATGAATTTGCTCACGAAGTTCATGAGCCGTGACCGGTCGCCAGTCATATGCTTGGAACAACCTGAGTCCAGGTACCACAGAACGATTTGAAAGATCTGCAGTTGAACACATACAAGAATGGATAACTGGATAATTGGGATCCCCATGCAAGAATGGGTTCCATTTGGTTACTAAAAATGGTTGGAACACCCACATCAGAAAAAGAAGCATTCATATCAGAAATTAAGGCACTGGAATCATTGTGAATAGATGCAGTACTAGTGTCTGTATTAGCCTTGTTCATAGTGTGCTCACTTCTTAAGGGAATAGTTCTACCAGTAGGCATCCATTTTCTAGTGGGCATTGTCTGATTATTCTTATGACCAACAGGTATCCAATAATAGCCTATCTTACTAAATGTTCTTCCTGTGGGTTTCCACTGTTTTCTAACTTTCTTTCGTTTTTGCCTTTTTGCCTTTTTAGCATGAATTTTAGCATTAACAACATTAAATGGACGATTAACATCATTAGGCAAAACATTAACACCACATTCATGATTAGAAACAGAATTCAAGCAGACATCAATACAAGGTTTGCAAATAGTATCAGAATTCGAATTAGTTACAGTACGCCTATGGCTAATACTAGAATCAGCACGATTCGTTTTATTCGATTCAAGCTTAAAGTTCCTAGATTGTTCTTCTACTCTTTTCCGGTGCACATTCTTAGCTTGCGAGGTCCTATCATTCCTTGTATTGTCTTGAGACTTTGACCTGCTCCCTTTAATGTCACTGATTACTCCTGTAGAGGGAATGGGAACATTAATTGGTTTTACTATTCTTTGCATCACCTGTTTAAATGTGCTGGGATCGGAACTACATGCAGGTACACTAAGGTTCACTTTCTTAAAACTAGAAGTGCTGGGATTTGTACTCCTAGAAGGCACACTTGAGTTCTCTTTCATAGCATTGACAGATCTGAAATCTGAACTACTTAAAGGCACACTAAGGTTCACATTCAAGACATTGGGCATCGAATGAATATCATACTTGGCATTAGGCATCGAACATGGAATCAAAGGATTAACTCTCTCACCTAAGGACTTTGGGCATATTGTGATCAAGCATTCTAGGATTTTTTGAGATCGTTTGGCATATAGGCATGCATGTCCAATTGCATTATCATGAGGTTTCTCTAACTTATCCTCTTCAACAATCTCACGCAGACATTCTAGGCAATCCTTAAGGGATGAGAAGTATGTTTGAACAGCAAGTTTGTTGTTCCTTAGATGAGGAGGGACATATTTCACAGACAAAGCATATTTATTACAAGAGTGAACCTTTGATACACCATTCTCCCCATTGGTCATTGGCATTTTCCCTTTTACCTGACTCTTCAGATTCTCAATTTCCTTTTGCAATGAAGCTATTTGTTCATGATTTTTGTTACGAGTGACCTTTATTGATTCAAATAACTCATTGAAATGACGTTTAACCTTTTCATTTTCTTCTAGAAAACTTTTGTTTTCCTTTTGTAATGCACTTACTAGGTTTTGAAGATGAAACGTTTGAGAATTCTGAGAATCTAAAGGAGGAGGCATTTGGGAGCCTGTCATATTGTTCGTTTGACCCTTTAATTGAGAGATTTGGGCTTTCAACTTTCTGATCATGTTGCAATGAGCTTGAATCTGTTCATCACGTTTGTTAATTTGAAAAACTGCATCAAACTCTGGAGCATCTGAGGATGTCTTGATATTTGAAGTTTTGACATTTTCTTTAAGATATTGATATTTTAGTTGTAAATTAAAATGCTCAACTTCTAGTTTAGAAAAATATTTAACCAAATTGTCATGATCATCCAGTTCAATTTTCTCGTTTAGTTCAGAATTAGTTTTTTCAAGCTCAATGACACGATCATGGGAGACTTTCAGGGCAACCGATAATTCATGAAATTTGGAAGCATTAATGGAACAATTTATAGCAGTGAAAAACACATCTTGAGCAATACATTCAGAAATCAGGTTCTCATTTAGTGTATGCAAGTTCTTCCTCTCAATCTCATTATATTTTAGTGCTCGCTCATAGTCACTAACTTCAACTATCATTGCATCAAATTCCTTTTCCATTCCCTTAATATCAGTTTCTATCCCCTTTTTAAGACTCTCAAAGTGATCTTTTAGAAGTTTAAAGAAAGGCATGACCTTAGTTAAATAACATTCTTTCATTTGATCAAAACCCCTTTCTCCTTCCGTTATACCAGTGGGTGTGATCATTTTCTTGCAAGTTTTCTCAAAATCAACAAATAGTTGAAATATAACATATTGGCTAATTAAGGTCTTGCTTTTAGTGGAAATTGTTCTAGGAACAAGATACATTGGTATATTAGGAGGATACACAGTCGCTCTAGGCATTTTCCAAAGGGGAGGGTTTGTTACAATAATATTTTCAGCTTTCTGCTTATCTAAATCCATTTTCCAGAAAACTTGTTCGGGAGTCAACAATGTCTGAGGCTTAAACATGTTCAAGGAAATCCAGTTTTCCTTCTTGTAATCATGGGGTGTGATCTTTATTTTCTTCTCTTTACATTTAGGATCATCTAATTTCTTGTTCATCTTTTCCCTAGTGACTTCATATGATTTCTTATCTTCCTCAGTGCACTCAACGCAACTAGGTTTCTGTCTAGGTTTAAGGATTTCATTGCCATCATAAAGAACCTTATGAGCATTTCTAGCCCTTTTAATGACCTCTGGATTTGGTTCCTCAACAAGGGGAATGCTATGCTTATCGCTTAAGACTCTATGCTTAGTGATCATGTGAGAAGTCTGAATGGTGTTCCCTTGTATGTACAACTTGTTTTCAAGTTTGTTTTTCAAAGTTTTCAGATTAGAAAAATCTTTCAAGAGTTTTGATTCCTTTGCATTAAATTCTTGCTTAAGCATTTTCACATTTTCTTGAAGTTCTTGTTTTTGCTTAGTAGTTTTAGAAAGCTTTTCTTGCAAGGAATTTAACTCTTGTTTTAATACTTCTTCTCGAAAATTACTTTTTCTAATGATTGTACGCACTTGGTCATCCATTTCGTGCTCACGAGAGGTCAAATCAAATTTTGCACGTTGTTCATAGATAGCAACACGTTCTTTATAGGCATTTAGTTCAGAAATTACAGAATCATCAGGGGCACATGCAGTGTATTCATAAAAAACATGGTCATTGTTAACAGCAGAAGATGCATCACTTGGTACAACTTCACTTTCACTTTGTTTCACATATTGATCATATGGGACAATATTGATATTACCCATATTTTCAACATTTGATTCAATAGTTTCAGTTGATTGTACTTTGTCATGCATTTGTTGCACATCAGCATCATCGTATAGTTTTAATACCTCTAAGATGAGTCTGTCTTTGGATGAGCCAGCTTGTGGTGAAGAAGAGACATTGGGAGAAACCATTGGAGAAATGCTAGCCATAAAAATTTTGTGTGCAGTAGGTCCATCATCCACATCAGAGTCGTATGCATCACAATCAGCGACTTGAAAGGCATTCTGATGATTGTGACCTATCTCCTGAATAGGCTGCTCATCTACATCTGCATCATAGGTCTTGGCATTGCCCTCAGCTAGAAACAACAATTCCTCTTCATCCAGAGCAGCACCATTATCCTGAGCTTGTACAAGCAGCATCTTATCTCTGAAGTAATCAGCATTCTGTGGACGCTTTGGAGATGTGCAGTTCCTTGCAATGTGTCCCTCACCACCACAGTTATAACATTTGATCGGCTTAGCTTGACCTTGATTACCATTCCTTCCTCGATTCTGATTACCAACATAACCTCTACTAGCTCCACCTCTTCCTTGATCAAACTGCCTTTCTTGAACTGACTGCCCCATAATTTTCCCATCTCTGATCAAAGCATGGTTGTGAAGATTGGAGGTGGTTCGGATCTCATTGCAGGTGTGAAGTTTGTTGGTGTGAGGTGAGAGTGTCCTGTTCTCTTTAACTATGAGTGTCAGTTGAGTGATGAAATGTTCCATGACAGCATTTGCACCAGGTTGCTTGAACCTTGGATCAAAAATGGGTTTGTGATTATCATCTTTCGTGGATACAACTTGAGAAGCATTGGTGGTAATCCCATCATTTGTGAAAAAGGCTGTTGAATCATTTGTAGAGCTTGTTTCTCCCTGACTTTTGAACTGATCAAGAATCCTCTTTTCAAACATGGCATGTCTCTCATTCTGAAGGAGGAAGGCATAGAGTTGCTCATAGTTTGTATTCTTCAATCCTTTAGTGAGCTTCACAGAGGTGACAAACTAGTGCCATTCGGGATTCATGTTGTTCATAAATTTAGAGTTCAGCTGAATGTTAGGCATAGTCATTCTGATGTTCCTTATATCATTCACCAACTTATGAAATCTCACATAGTACTCATAGACACTCTCATCTGGTTTCATCTTGACATTATCCCATACTGCCTTTGCTTCGGTGTTGTGATTGATCAGCTTGTAGATGTCTTTAGGAAGACCTTGAAGAACAATGTTAGAAGCCCTGATATCAGCATCGAATCTCTTTTTCTCCTTATCATCAAGCTCATCATATATCTTTGGTCTGTCTATTCCGTAAATCAGAGTTCCATCTTCAGCAGTATCAAGTACATCTCTAGTTGTCTCAACTCGATACGGTCCTTCATCAATGGATTTGAGAATGTTGACACCATTTTCCTTTCCAAGACAGTACAATCTGATTCGTTGAGCCCAAGAATCGTAGTCAGTTCTGTCAAGCATGGGTGGACGAGTATCTGAACCAGCTGCTTGAACATCCTCGGCAACAGTGGAGATGATAGTAGGAACGTTGGTAGACATGTTAACAGATTATACAGGATTTTATAACTCTATGATTAAACCGGGAAATAGATTCTTTCACGGGATTTTACTAAATCAAGAGAAAACTGTAAAAAATCACCCAAGTCACTAGAAGATAATGCACCAAGTCGCTAGCACCTAATTCGCTATACCACCAAGTCGCTAAAGTCCCAAGTCGCTAAACAAAGGCAAGTCGCTAAACAGTAACTCGCTAAGCCTCAAGTCGCTAGCAAAATTTTGGCAGCAATTCGCTAATCAAGTCGCTAAAGATTCAAGTCGCTAAATAGCAACTCGCTACTGACCAAGTCGCTAACACCAAGTCGCTACCCGTAGTGGAGAGTCCACTACTTGTACTGTAAGTCGCTAGGCCTAAGTCGCTAGCTCCAAAAACTGCAACTCGCTACAAAATTGTAAAGCAAGTCGCTACTAAGAAACAAATCCGTAGGTCAAGTCACTAGCAAGAAAAACAACACAAACATCACTTTTCAATCCAAAAACAACCCAACCAAGATGATTCAAGCTTACCAAATGAAAACCTAAACACTTGTGATGATTCTAAACGTAAAAGTACTAACAAAATCCAAGCTTTAACACAAGAAATCAACCAAATGATGCACAAACCACTAAACTTTTTCAAACTTAAAAACCACCTAAAAACCACTAGAAATCCAAAGATGTGCAAGATATGATCTAACCATGGCTGTTGATACCAATTTTAAGATATTAGTTTTCACTTACACATCAAACCATAACACCAAGTTGGCGTATAAATGGAATTCTAGAGAGAGAAAGTTAGAGGTTTAGGGAACTTAGTGAGAGAAAATGAAAGATATTATTATTAGCTCCAACTCTCTACCTTGAGAGGTAGAGAGTATTTATAGTCTTACATAAAACGCCACACAACGAGTTGTGGATCAGGCATACAGTGGGTAAAGACCCGTCCGTCCTCCACGGTGTTACTTAACTAAATACTACTTAACTTAAAATAACTACAACTACGAGCTTTCTAACGATTACATATACTTGAGGTGACCGACTCTTTAATACCTGGATTTTCTAATTCCTAACAGGACATTTATTTAGGGACGAAGGAAGTACTAGTTTGTAAATTTAATGTTTATATTTATTTTGTAATGAACAAAATACTTGTTGGTGATATAAATGTTAAATCTTATATATTATAAATATCGCAGCTAAAACTATAGAGACGTTTAGAGTCTAGACTAGTTTTGAAATGACTATTATATCAATTATGTTTTCTACAATAGAAAAAAAGTACCAACTATGCTTTTTCTTTTTGTGAAATCGAATCAAAAGTCTGGAAGAAAATATTGCAACATAAATAAATTACAAGAAATGAACAATTTAACATTTGAAACTAGGAATATGGAAAGGGTATATAAGGAATAGTGTAATGGGATTGATTTAGCTATTAAACTTATGAACAAGTGCACCAATCAAATTTACGGGCCTTTTTTTAGGTATATTTAATTAGGCCTATATATCATTTCTCTAATTGAATTTTTTTAATTAGGACATGTTAGGTCCTTTTTTAGGTCTATTTAATTAAATCCATTGATCGTTTCTGAAAATATACTCCTAACCATTATACAATTTATTCTTAATTCTTAATTTCTTTAAACTCAAATTCATGATAAATTAACAACAACTAATAAAACATAAAATTAAGTAGATCATGCTCATAATACTTATAGAAATAAGACCTTAAAGCTAATCAATAACAAACTTTTCATTTCCACGTCAAAATATTTATCTCTATTAAATAAAGTAAATATTTTAATAATAAAAATAAGCATATTATTCCACGATTTCACATCACATATGTACGGATCGATTTGGATTCTATTACCGGCCACAATAAACTTTTTACTAAGGGTGTGTTTGGTATGCTAAAAGAAATCAATATTAGTATGGTTTTGATTAAAGGTTGGTATGTGATTAGGGATATCAATTCTATTATTATTGTTTGGTATGCTGTTTAGGATACGGGTATCACAATTTTAGTGGGCCTAAACGAATAAAAAAAACTAACTTACAACAATTCAGTAGGCTCCAAAATAAGAAGAAAATGACATAAAAATATTATACTATATTAAAATATATCACAATATTATTGGATAAAATAAAAGGAATTGTTAGAACCGCTATTTGAGGATATCCTCAGTTTGTATCTTTTCAAAAGCCATTACCCCATTCCAAGTATCTTCAATATATAATTGTACTATTCATTCCTCTTTCTCCATATATATATATACCTATCAAACAGGCCCAACAAAGAATTATTGTAGTTGATCTTTTTGTTCAAATTAAATTTAGATCATACATTTGAATTGGTGGTCCAAAATGTCAATCATTTAGCAGGTATGGACATAAACATTATAGCATGTGCTGCTCATTTTAAAATGTTTAAATGTATGTTTGATTGTATATTTTAATTATGTTTTTATTCAAGTAGTTTTAGATCTCGGTGCATGCACGAGGCTTTGGGTTTAATTTTTGTTAGATTAGTTTTGATTTATTAAATATATAGAATCGATATTGTGCAAGTACAATATTCTAATATGAAAACCAAAACACTGTGAAAAATATGAACAAATCCATGATATAATTCTAATATGCAATCCAAAACACAAATAAACAAATCCATAATATAATTGTTTAAACTGAAAAAATAACTAAAATCTTGTTCAGCTGCTCAATTCTCAATTATATCAACGGCTTTAAGTTCCATATGTTTTTTTAGTTTTTTTCCCACTTTGCTCGAGCATGAAAAAGACAAATTATGAACATAAAACCAATATTTTTCAAAATTAAATTATAAAGAAATTCAAAACACGTATTAACACCTCTTCTTTTGATGAACTGTTGCAAGCATTTATTAGGCAATTACATTAATCGTTCCTGCACTCACATTGACAATACCCATAACATGTTGGATGGTTACAAAAAAAATACGCAAGATTCATTGGACCGAAATCATCATTTTCATAATAAAGAGAGTCACAATCAAACCATCCCCAACTATTTTTCAAATTTTCCTCAAATCTTCAACAGCTTGTAGCTCATCATCAACAACATTAGATGTATCTATTTTCTTTGTATGATTAACTTTTAAAACTGAATCTGTACCATTAACTTTCATATTCCAGTCAATGTTATTTGATAATTTGGCCTTATTATCATTAACAGTTTCTTTGTTATCTGTTTTAGTGATTCCCATAGTAAACTCTAATTACGAAAGCAATGTATCTGCATGGTATTGATAATAATATTATTGTAAACACAGTTTAAGAGGCTGTTTGAAAAAAAAATATGAGTTATTTGACAGATGTTTTAATTGACTCTCTAAAACCATTACTGAGCTAAAAACATAGGAAGTTGTCCAGTTTGGTATGTATATCATTTTCTTTTACAAATTGGTTGTTAGACACGATGTTATGACATGCATTTAAATTTTATATAAACGAAGTGACAAGTAATTGTTTTGAACATTATGCAGATGTGATAGGCCAAGTTGTTGCGTGGGAAGATCTTGACAACTATGACAAGAATGGAAAGGTTGGGAAGAAGAAACCAATTATGCTCATTGATGCTCAGTAAGTCATTCTTATATCATTTATTTAGTTTCATATAGAAAATAAGTATATGCAAATGCATCTTTTAATTTACTACCATGATATTTACAGGGGCACTGAGCTAAGTTGTACCTTGTGGGGTAATTTCGCTCAATAGTTCTCTGACTTTTTGAACAAATGCTCTGATCATGGTAAGATCATTGGAGTGGTACACCAGGAAATGATGAAAATTTGGGATGGTAAGTTCAAATATATTGTTAATTATAGTCACGTCATGGTTTTTGAATTTTTTTTCTACTCATAATCCTAATATGCATAATACTTTTTATATTTCTTTGTTCATTGGAAAAATGGGAATACATAATGGATTTAATGGAACAAGGTTGTTCCTTTTCAAATTAAAAGATAGTATCTCCGCCGATGAATTTCAAGATATCGATGCTTTTAGGCAAGGTATTACAAAACCAACTTTCTCTTATTATTTTCAATACTGAATCTTATTTTCCATGTCTTCTTGTGTTCATAACTTTGTTTGTTGATCCACTTAAGTGTGTATATATTAAACCATATGTAGTTTTGTTGTTGGTCAAGGAACTGAGGAGTCTGAACAAACTGCGTCACGTATCTCCACTACTGAAAAGAACTCGACGAAAGTATATTTCTTCACAAAATTTCCTCTAAGAAATATTTCGGAACTATTGGATGTCACAGAGGTAAACAATGCTATGATCAACCATCAATACTATTTACCTAGTGTTAGACAGGGTTACAATAAACATAATCAAACATGTCCGTTGCATTTTGAAGTTCTGTACCACCCTTTTACCACCTTTTGAAGCATTGTATAATGATTTCATTCAAATCCTTCAATTAAAATTAACAATTAATTGTTAAAACAAGCCATCTTCCAAATATTTACCTCGATGCATATTGGATAGGTGACATAACATTGTTATACATCGATGCAGGGTGTTCCTTCCATTATTTTCAGAAGTATATGTGCTATCAAAGAGGAGGAAGGGTGGTGGTATCTTGGATGCAGGGCATGCCATAAGAAGCTAGTCAAGTCAACAGATTTCATTGACATTGAATCTGATACCCTTCCAAAAGCGTCTGGTGGGCCTAATGAATGGTGGTGCTCAAAATGAAAAGTTACTGTGGCATCCATCAAAAGCCAGTGAGTTTAAACTTTCTTTATAATTGCATTTGTTATAAACTCAATTACCAGTTTTGATGTCCATTATTAAATATAGTTAATGTCAACTCACTGTGTTTATAATCTTGGTATTTAGGTTTCACCTGTAGGTGAGGGTTTAAGATGACACTGGCACTATATGAGTTTCCCTTTTCAATGATGATGTACAATATATTCTTAGTAATATAACTGCATACCATTTGGTGGAGAATATGGCAAGGTAGGAGTGATTATCAACCATTCTGATTCATTTAAATGTGTCTATACTGAATTGTAACAAGTATTTGTTTGTTGTTATGTAGGTTGATGGTTTCTTCCCACCCGAGATTATGAAGATGGTTGATAAGAAATTTGTGTTTAAGGTGTCAATTGATGGAAAATACAAAGAAAAGCTAATGCATGTCTTCAATGTCTTGCGGTTGTCTAATGATCCTGATATCATACAATCTGCCTGTGCAGCTGCTACACCCGGGAAGGTAATAATTAAAGTTTCTTATGTTATACAGTGTTAATTTTAATGTATGTTTGTGTACGCCTCATTCAAATAAGTTATTTAAACATTGTTTATATATTGTTTCGAAGCCTGAAAATGAAGCTACCAGTTCAAAGGTTGCTGATGTGACGCCAGTTGTAAGTATACTTAATTACACAATTAGATTACTCAAGGATCCTGCAATTCTTTTTTGGTGTGTGGCTTGGTAACCATCTTATGTTGGGTAACCATCCTTTATTATTATTTGCAGGATTTGGAGTCACAGACCAATGAAAACACAATGCCTCAAAATGGGCTAAAGAATAGCAATGCGAATGTCGAACAGTCGTCTACTGATACGACGTCGAAAGAAAAGAAGAAAGCGGATGCAGTAGAGAAGCCTGAGTTTCTCCAAGGAGAAGAAAATAGTGCAACCAAAAAGACCAAGTTCATGCTAGATAAGGAAATCAATGTTGAGAAACCGTGAATGAGGTGTGCCATGAGTTTCAATTTTTTTATGTTTCGTAACTGTGGATGCATTTCCACCCGAAAATACAATTGCTTTGTCTGATATTGGTTTTGGATTTTTTGCCTTGCGTTTGCGATGGCGTTGGAACTTATTTGGTGTTTGGAGTATGTCTTATTAGGATTAATACACCACTAAATGTTTCATTGGCTTATCACTTCATCAACTTCCCCACTACATACATTTGCTTTTCAAGGCGCTCAAGATTGGAGCCCGCGTGCATGGCCATTTATTACATTATTAGTTACAAACATTGTACTCTATACTATCATTGACTTATTATTTCATATTACTTTCGAATAAATAATTCAAGATTTTTACTTTCATTTTTTTCCTTATTTTGTTCACACGGTATTTTTTTTATGATGTATTCTAAAAACCCATGGATTTCACGGGTCTATATATATATATATATATATATATATATATATATAAATGAATTTTAGTTTTTGTGTAGTGAATGAAAGTTATCCTTTCTGTTTCTACCTCTGCATATTTAAATATAACAACAAATATAAACAAACTATTCATAGTGTAACCAAAAATTTCAAATTGATAAAACTGAAAACTAGTCCTGATTAGGATAGGTTTTTGGATTCATTTGGATCAATAAAGAATGAATGTATATATAAATCGTTAGTCACGAAACAAGCTTTTACAACAAACTTTGGTATAAAAATAATGCACATTGATGTTAAAAATATTTAGATTCAGTGGTATGAACATGACCCGTTTTCTGCACTTTTTTCTTATCATATCACAAAATTCTGTATAGCTGATTTGGCAATCCTGCAAGTGTCAAAAATAAATTCAACCACACATTATTTGATTATATGATAACTTGCGTATTTGCATACAACAACATATTGACTTACATCATTTGCATCAAATTCGGATATTATATTGTTGCTGGTTGCCTCATCGCTCATTTTATGTTTTTCCAACGGTAGTTTTAGTTCCTCTTTTGAGATAAATCTATCAATAAATACTAATTTATTAAACAATAACTTTTCACCAAAACATGTAAAAATGACCATGACCTCACCCATTGTGATCTTTATCAAAACTGTTAAATGCTTCACAAAGGGGTTCCTCTTTATGTTCTCTACGTACGTTCATCATGGCTGTGATGAACTCATTGTAGCTGATTAATCCATCCCTATTTGTATTAGCTTACATAGTTCATAATATTTCATTTAAATGCTTATTCAGATACATTAGTAGTTTAGCACTAAAATTTTTTCATAAATTCTTACATTGCTGACAATCATATTAGTTATGGGAGATAACTTCTTTTCCATCACTGTCAAAGTTTCACAACACTGCCCTTAGTCCTTCAAGTTCTTCTTGTGGGATACTTTCCATCATTACCTAGAATGTGAAGTACGATTTATTAGTAGCTAGCAAGACTACCCAACCCCTTATAATGGTTTTTAGTTTGTTTTAATTTTTTGAAAGATACCGTGAATGCGAGTTTCTTGAATTTGCTCATAGCTCGGAAATGCTTCATTTTTACAAGAAACGTGTCCTTTATTGGATTTTTTTATTGCTACTCCATTTTCCGTCAACCATTGATCATCTACACAACAAATTTGTAAAAGAGAACATGAGTGTAGGGATAATTTAGGGAGTGTATGGATAATTTAGGGAGTGTTTGGAAGTGTATTTTTGAACGTGATTTTGTGATGTTTTAATGATCTAAAAAAATCAAATACTCACTTCTTGTATATAGTGTCGTGCAAGATATAGCGTGTGGATGTGTTTCTCCTTAAAATGGTAATACTTGATGTTGAGTGATATAAGGACAAAATCAGTAGGTGTTTGTCATTGCGTTTTGAAAGTGATTATGTGATAAAAAAAAATATGCTATTGAAGTAAGTTTATCATCCAAACACTGAAAAGTGATGTTAGAAACATACTAAGAACAGATGCTGCTGTTGGGCGATCCCTTGGATGAATTGAGAGCATACTCTTCACCAATTTTTTGGCATTTTTTGATCTCAATGGCCATGGATAGCTATTCATATCAGGATCAGCTTTTAGTACGGCCTCAAATATCTCACTCTCTTGTCTATATATTTGCATGTTGAATCAAAGTTAGATTTTGTGGCGCAAATAAAAAAAATTAAAATGACATATGATACTGAATCTTGATCTTACCTCCATGAAATGGCGGTGCTCCAGTGAGTAACATATATAGAATCACTCCTGCACTCCATATATCGACTTCTTTCCCATATGGCTGACGCCCTAAAACCTCGGGAGCAACATAGAATGCAGTTCCAACTTTCTCCTGGTTCGGCTTTCCTGGAAAAGACTGTAATTTTCTTTAGGCCTATATACATAAGAAAAAGGAAATAACTTTGGTTTGAATATTGTTCCATATGTTCCGTCATCATTTTTACATATTATTAGGTTTAACTCAGATCAAATTTTTTGTAAGTTGATTGGTTTTTCTTGGCGTAGAATGTAATACCCCCAAAACTCGCTCAGCGGAAGACTTTACCAACTTTGGGGTGCTACAAAATAGGTACACAACACAAGTATAGGAAAACACAATAAACTCATCCATATCTTAAAAACATAGTCAAACGATAGTAATTAAGTTTGATGATTCGATTGTAATACAACAGTTTTAATATTTTTAAGTTTTTCCGTTAGATTTAATAATCACTTGAGGACAAATGATAATCAATCTTCCAGAGTCGTAATACACCGCGAGATATGAATCAAAATTTACGTTTATGTCTTTTGTTTGATGCTTGAGTGTCGAATATTTTTGGTTTGGATTTTTTTTTAAAATGTAAAAACTGTTTTAGCTAATAGAGAATGTTTTAACTAATTAAAATATGACTAATGAAGAAATAAAATTAAGCTAAGAATAAGATAGTAAAAGCTATGTTTGTCAAGTGAGGCAAAAAGGTAAATCGAGTGTGAATAATCTATTAAACCCGTTTGATTAATACCCGTCAAAATAAAATCATTTTCTCTCAACTTTGGCTTATATTGAAAACAATTCTTCTTTTTCTTGGTAATAAGCACTAGATCTAAATAATTAATTATCCAAACGGCTTTTTCCCGTTAAAACAATCCACTAAATATATCTAAAAATAATCTGAAAATTATTAATCAATAATCTTCGATACCCGTTTAAAAAAACTATTTTCTCACAACGTTAATTTATTTTGAAAACAATAATCTTGGTAAAAATTACTTGATTTAAGAGATTAATTTTTAAAATGGCTTTTTCCCGTTTGATATAACCAAAATTCAGCCCAATTAACTGAAAATTAGCAATCAACAATTTCTAAGCTTTTCACAATCAAATCACATATCACTACTCACTTAACAAGCATATAAAAATCTACTCACTAAGCATAACTACTAAGCCAACGATAACAATCTCAATAGTAATAAACATTTTTCTACACTAATTATAAAAGCTAAACGAGAAAGGTAAGAAATTAGAACCCGATCCAAAAGACAAAACGAATTTAACCACCCAATTTTATTAACTTATCGAATTATAAAGTTTACTTCTTTGTAAGCTGTAGAAAACTAGAAGGGGGTTGAATAGTTTACCAATTAAAAACTTTGTTTTGAAACTTATTGAAAGATCAATTGATATTGATCTTGAGTATGTTAATGAAATATGCAAGCAATGTGTAATAAGTAAATAAGGAAAGAAATGATCAAACCACAACAAGTTGTTTATAGTGGTTCGGCCTACAAGGACTCTTTTTCCTTGCCCTACTCCACTCCCCGAGTCTCACACTCGAGAGTTTAACTTCACTAGTCAACAAGCTCCTTTCACCGGCGGAGAAAACCTTTACACTTCGCTTACACTATTTCCGACACTAAGCTAGATGTCGAGTTCTTTCCAAGGGTACAACTACTCCCACACACAATGTATTTTGAGGACTAAAATACTAACCACTCACACTCACAAGATTATGATGGTTTGATATAACAATGAAGTATGGATCAACACTAGATCATACAACACTAAACAAACAAGACTTCCAACTTCTCGTTGAAGCTTGAATATGACTTGATCTTCTTTGCTACAAAAGAGATCACTAATATGATATGAAACTGAGTTAGAAAGGTTAGAGAGAAGATATGTATGAGAGTATGTTAGAAAGGGATGAAAAACTACTTGGCTTGGCATTGCTATTTATAGCCAAAATGGACAGGAGCGTCCACGGACGGCGGACCCCTTAAAAGGGTTCCGCCCGTGTACCATTTTGGTACAGCCGGGTCTGACAGCCAAGATATCAAATCTTGCCAAAGTCAACTCTATCTAATTGAGATTGTGCAAGATATGAAGAGTATAAATCTACACAAAATATCTAATGGAATCTTCCAATGATTTCCATGATGTAATACATGATGTCATATGTTGTATTTATATTTTTAGAAATATGCAAATGCTTAAGTAGTATTTGGTTTTAAGAACCTAACACATTCTAAAAACTACTATCATACATAATGATTAGAGTCATATCAAGATGTTACTAATCATAAATGTAAATGCTTGAATGATGAATATATTGTTTGAAAAATCTTGTTTAAATATCTATTAAACTTGACAAGCTTTAAGCTTTTATAAATTAAATTTACTTTTGTCGTTAACAAAACTTAGGCAAAGATCAAAAATATAAATAACGTTTAATGACGATATTTGTATTAACAATCTCCCTCCTTTTGTTGAGGACAAAATATAAATTTTATTTTTATAAAAGAAACAAAGTGTACAAGAGTTATAAAAATATTAGTTTTAGAACTTGAAATGGAAATGATAATGCAAGTGTATGATGTTTGACTTTTTATGAAAGTCAAAGTATTCACTAGTTGATGCATGATGTTTGACTTTTTCAGAGAGTCAAAGTATGCAGTTTGACTTTTTTAAGAAAAGTCAAGTATTATCAATGAGGGTTCCTGTTTGACTTTTAGAAAGTCAAATGTATGCAGTTTGACTTTTTTAGAAAAGTCAAATATAAATAATTTCAAAGTTCTATATTTTCTCCCCCTTTTTGTCTCAACAAAAAGAAGAGGCTATGCGGAATGTAATGAGCCCGAGCTACTATCTCCCCCTTGTTCAAAGCTCCCCCTAAATTGGGTGCTTTAATGGGAAGATTCATGGATTGTGAAAATAAAGCTACAAAAAAAAAAAAATTGTTAGTAATAATGATCATTCACAAGCATTTCCAAACACTATGTAATGACACCAATAATATAATAAACAACATTTATTAGTTAAAATTTTTCATGAGTAAAGATCATGAAAAGAGAACACAATGATGTGTTTTTAGTACAAGAAATAAAAATTATCCTAAGAAAGTGAAAACAAGAAAGACTAGTCTAAAACCATCCTAAAGTGATGGTGGATGGGAAAGAGTGTTGAGACGCTCAAGGATGTGGTTGAGGATGAACCTCATTTCTTCTTGGAAGTCATGGACCATAACCCGGGTCCTTTCCATGGTTTGAGCCGTTTGCTCACAAGTTGAGCAACCATGCCTAGGAGGATAGAATGTTTGGGGAGGTTGTGGTGGTGGAATGGTAGATGTGTTGGGGATGTTTGGGGTGGTCATGATGGATGCAAGCAAAGCATTTTGCATTTGCATAGTCTCACTTAAGTGTGAATCCACCATGCCTTTGAATTGGTGGAGGTTGTGGAGTTCCGCTTGAATCTCCTCTCTAGTGGGATTGGCATCCCACATACACTCCTCAATGTCCTCAAGATGAGTGGACCTTGATGGGGGAAGTGGATGGTCCCCATACAAAGGACCATGAATGTCTTTGTGAATGGGGTGGAAGAGAAGAGGTTTAGGCCCTAATGGGGCGTTTGGGTCAAGGGATGACCGAGGTGACTCATGAGCAATCCGCTCAATTGTGCTAAATGATGGCAATGGTGGTGGATGATTTGGCCTAGGAGGCAAGTCATCCAAGTCCTCTAGGAAAGGATTTGGTGAAGTTGGTGGAGTTGAAAATAACTCCATAGGAATGAGAGTTGGAGACCTTGGTGGTGAAGGTGGTGAGGGTGTTTTGGATGTTTGGATGGGTGCCGGAGGAGGTGAAGTTGGTGTTTTTGTAGGTGGTGGAGTGGTGATCACAATGTGTGATTGATTTGGTGTAGCCAAAGTGAGGCTTGTATCATCTCGGATGGGAGATGAGATTGTGAGTGGAGAAGACTCGGATGAGGAGCTAATGTTAACAAAGCAACAAGGCCTAACGCTAATTCTAGCGGTCTTCTTGCAAGTTTTTGTAGAGGATTTTGTCATTTTTGATTTGGGTTTTACTTTGCTAGATAATAGTAAGAATGAAGAAGGTGTGAGGATGATCATGGTAAAACCTCTCAATTTATAGAAGTGAAAAATTGTTGAGAAATGTGTTTGATTAGATGTTGAACCATTGAAGAGATGAGGTTCCTAATGATTTGGAAGTGGGTTGAATGCTAGTCATATCACCCAAGTCAATCCATACAAGAGAGATGGAGTGAAGAAGAAAAGATTTGCAATAAATGTGTGCTAATGAGTGGGATTTCCTAACAATCAGATCACCCACGGATTTGAAGGTACCAAAAATTTGGTTCCTTCCTTTATGCCAAAGGGCTCCTTGGGTGGATTTTTCAAATTTTTGAATTTTGGTGGGAAATGGATTTCTTATATACCTTAGTGAATTATACTAATTCTAATAACAGTATAAACTAGTTAAGATTGATTTATAAGTGATGGAAGATAATTTGGAATCACGAAAGAGTCGAAATTCAGAAAATTACCTGGAGGATCCACGGCACCAAAATCATACACGCACGGTACCCTAAAAAGGGTGCCGTCTGGTCCGTCTGTTGATCAGGTTTTAAAAGGTACCATTTTGAGGGGTCGTTTTAGTCCTTATTTGATCACTTTTGTATCCGTTATTGCTTAATATCGTTCCTTTTCACTTTTTAGGTCTCTTGAAGGCAAAATGCTGGAATGGCACTTATTTGGACGAAAAGGCGCGAATATATAAAGAAAATGGCCAAAGTCAAAATCGAGACACTCACAGTTGCTGAAATTAGAAGGCGACGGCGTCAGGTGCTAATGGCGACGCCGTCCCAAAATTGTTGTGACGGTCCAGAACCCAAAACTCGTATTTTCAAGCGACGACGTCTAGTTGTGAAAGAGTAGGCCGTCGCTACTCAGACGGCCTAGATGCAATCCAGACGAAGTCAGAAGCTGAAGAGGACGGCGTCACGGACAAAAGGTGACGCCGTCGCAAGGTTAACGTGGCCAAGACGAAACCCTAATGACGGCGACACGACGGCGTCACTAAACATAAGGTGACGCCGTCGCATATGTAATCTTATATATAGAATCCAAATTTTTCAGTTTTAGAGAGAGTCTTTTTGGAGTGAAAACCTAAAACCGAACCTAAGGTGTCTTGTACAGTATTTTAGGGTTTTAAACCCTATCTTACATCAAGATAAGTCTTTACTTCATTAATTCAATTATGTCTTTGATTATTTGTGTGTATGCTTGCATGTTTTCCATGTCCGGCTAATTTATTTGTGTGTTTGCTTAGGAAGTATGAAACTTAATTATTGAATATTGATTGGTTGTTTCTTATCTTAGTTGATATATGATCTAGTAATGCGATAGGTCATTCGTTGTGTACTTAATGCTTGATTCATCTTTGTGAACCTTAGAATATAATTACCTGATTAGTTGTAGGCTAAACCATCCAAAGAGTGCCTTAGAGTAGGAGTTTATCATCCCTAGTGGGTTTGTAGACGAGACCCTTTGGTAAGTTCAAAGAGTTAGGGAGAAACGCATACCCTACAACTTTAGACACACAACGCAACTAAGAATAAGGACGTGACAATTTAACCATCAATAGGAGATAATTAAGGAGTAATACAACCTAAGTAAACACATCTTTAAACTATCATACGAGCACACATTAATTAGACATAGACTCCCACAACCTTAGTTTAGATAATTAGATAATAGTATAGTAATCGGTAGAAATACCAACCCCCCAAATCCAATACCCGAGATTCGTACCTTTCCATTTCATAAAACATAAAAGGATAAAAAATAATCTTCCTCAACCTTAACCTTAGCGTAGTAACTCCTTACTAGCATTCCTATTCCCCTAGAGAACGATATCAATACCCGTGGCTTACCCTAATTACTAAACTACAACGATTAGGTTCACTGCCTAGGGTATTATAAAACTTGCTCGAAGAAAAGGAAGTTTCCTTGACCCCGAACGACGCGTGTAGCGTTATCAAGTTTTTGGCACCGCTGCCGGGGAATAGAATAGCTAGTTATTAGTCCACCTCGTTTAGGTTCTTTGCTTGATTCCTATCAAGTAAATTTTTTCTCATTTTTAGCTTTCTCTTGGTCTATCCCCCTTCTTCGTGACCTTTGTTCGTAATCCCAATACTTTTCACCATGGAAGGTGATAACCAACCACCACTCATCAACCCACCACCAAATGACCCGCCAAGAGCCCGTACTCTTGGTGAATACTCAAGACCAAGCCACCTAGGCTATAGGAACACCATTGAGCTTCCCGACCAAGCCCAAACTATGGCCCTGCGATCCGACACCATCCGGTTGTTGCAAAATGGATGTGCATTCCATGGACTTCGTTCCGAAGATCCAAATCAGCATCTGAGGTATTTCCTCAAAATTGTCGATTCCATCGACCTTGATGCTACTACTCGGGAGACCACGCGCCTGCGTCTCTTCCAATTCTCTCTACGGGACCAAGCTAGTAATTGCCTTGAGCTACTTCCCGACGGCTCCATCTCAAGTGGGGATGATCTTACCTCTCGCTTCTTTGCTCAATTTTTCCCACCGGGGAGAACCACTAAGCTTAGGAATGACATCTTGATGTTCCAACAACGTCAAGGTGAATCTCTTTACGAAGCATGGACCCGATTCAAGGACTTACTTCATAAAGTCCCTCATCACGGCATTGATCTTTGGCTCCAAGTCCAAATCTTTTATGATCATGTCAACTTCCCCACTAAGCGATCCATTGACCAAGCGGCTGGTGGAAAACTTAGTGATCTCACCGCGGAAGAATCATGGGGAATAATAGAGGACCTCGCCCTCTATGACAACAAAAGTTGGGATGACCCCCGTGAGTTGCCCAAAACCGTTAAGGCAATCTCCTTGCCTCCTTCCGACCGTAGGATGATCGAACTTGAAGATCAAGTTAGATTCCTCATGAGCTCCTACGAAAATCCTAAATCTTCACACCATGTGAGCAAAGTTTCTTCCTCGTGTGAGCCGTTTTGTGATCCTCATAACACGCGCGATAGCCCTCGCTCCCCAGAACATGCTTCCGTTGACTACGCATCCTCACGTATTAATGGAACGGGAGGAAGATTCCCTACAATACCCGGAGCTAGGAATTTCAATGAAACCCGAGAGGCATGGAAAGGCAAGCCCGACTTCTACTGGGGGCAAACCAAAGAATTCACCTCCAATGATTTCTCATGGCCCCCACTTAACGGTCCTAACCAACAAAACGTCGAAGGGATGTTGCAAAACCTAGTTGCATCCCAAGAAACCCAAATGGCTAAGCTCTCGGACCGCTTCAACCATCAACAAGCCGAGATGAATAGGAAAATAGACAACCTTTTGAAAGCCATAACTAATAGTGATAAGAAGGGTAGTGCTATCTCAACTCCCGAACCTTCAGGTATAGAGATTAAGGATCCAAGCAAGCTAACTAAGCATGTCCAATTCGTCAATACCATCGCTTTAGCTGAACCTAATGAAACAAATGACGAAGAGGACTATACACTTGTGGATGATGAAACACCCGAGGAAGTAGATGAAGTAGACATTGACTATTTCAACAAATTTCCTACGGAAGAAGAACTATCTCGCCACCCTCACTTAGTGCGTGACCTTCGTCACATGTATGTTAGGAAAAGTCCTCGAATCAAGTTTGGGAACCCTTGGAATCTTAACATACCATGTTTCATAGGACACCTTTTTGTGGCAAAAGCCTACATTGATCGCAAGTCCCCAATCAACATAATGACTAGCACCTATTACAATTGGATATTGAAGAAGCCTATTCCAACTAGGCAAGACCCCAATGATCCTAATGTTAGTTGCAATTTTCTTGGTAGAGTTAAGGGATTGCCCGTTTATGTAGGTAGTTTCACGTTTCCTACGGACTTCATAATTGTGGATGATATTAGCATGGCCATAGACCCTAGCTTGTCCCATGTTATTCTAAGAAAACCTTTCATAGAAAGCACCGGGATGACCTATGACCCCTCGTTAGGAGTAGTGCGATTCAAGAATGAGACCGATGACATAGCTTACCAAATGCCGTTTAAGATTGAGAAGTTTTCATCACTCTCTAATGATGAAAAGGAACTTAAACTGTCGGTCTATTATAGGAATGATGAGGATAGGGAGAAAGGTGTTGATTATGTTATGGCTAAGATTTTCGGATTCTATAAGGATTGCTTGAGCCTAGGATCGGAATATAGGACCAATTGGGGAGAGGATGAACTCTTAGAGAAGTGCATTATAGGGCACTTCTACAACATGGAATCCCCCATTAGAGGCCGTCAAGAGGACGGTAATGAGAAAACGTAGAAGCACGACTATGAGTCTAGCTACAAGACTCTTAAATAAAGAAAAGCGCTTCGTGGGAGGCAACCCATGCTTAATTGTTTGCTTGTTAGTGTCATATATCTTTTATTAATTGTTTATCCTCATGTTTAAATTTGTAAAAATGCTTTATTTTGTTTTTAACCTCGTCTTAATTGCATATAAAGGTATTTTACATAAAGGATAAGTGTAGGGAGGATTACACACGTTTTCAAAAGAAACGTAAACATGAGAATAACAATTAACTAAAAGATATTTATATTTGTTTGTTCGAGTCAAATGCTTGTATCGAGTCATAATGGATGTTTTGCAGAAATTTTTCTAGATTCTAAAGATGTAAATTTTCCAGAATTTTTTCCAGAAAATCGCAGACCAGTTTTTTTCAGGATAACCTGACGGCGTCAGGAAGGAGTAAAAACATCAGATTACTTTTTTCTCGTTTTCTGAGCTACTTATAAATTTTTGGAATTTTCCAGGTCTTAATTTTTTTAGAAATTCTGTAAACATCCATTCCACAAGCATTATATCCTAGTTTAAATCGAGTCTTATATATATATATTATTATCGCCGATTTTACGCGAAGGTTTCGTTTGTTTTCTTCAAGTGTGCAGGTTTAGTTTGTCAAGAAGAAGTTACATAAGATTGGAAGGAGCTTTTCACGCAATAATTCTTCTTGAAAAGAATTTAACCACTACTTCACACACGGATCCTACCGAGCTAATCAGGGGAGTACTAGTTTCTTTCGTCTTTAATTACCTTCCAATTATCATAACTTTGATACTTTCGGGGAACATTGGGGACAATGTTTAGTTTAAGTGTAGGGAGGGAAAATAAAACAGGAACTTTGAAACTATGCTTATCCTTGATTATTTGCTTTGTCCAATTGTGATTGTGTAATAAACCATGAGAAAATGTCGGTTAGGGTAATTTTGGCACCAAATTTAAAATTTTTTATGACATATAGGAGTGGGCCATTAGTCTTAACAAAAGCGTCTCATGGATAGGAAGTTGCATGACTAGCTCAAAAACCCTTTACCACCCAAATTCCACCAAAATGTGAGGATCGCCCTTAGATTAGTAGGAATTAAAAGCATTCATCTTCAATGCTTAGAGTGTGAACCGGTAGTATATTAGATTCTAGAACTTGTTTTGTGATGCATTCCGAGATCGCAAGTGAGGCTACACTTGTGTAGTTAGGAATAACTAAATGATAAGAGGCATTAGGATAACCCTTGTTTGATACCTGTAATATAATTACTTCTTCCATATCGGTTGAGTAATTCCCCCACACCCTTTGCGTTGTACTCATCTTTAGTACACGATACCCCTAGTTAACCCCTCAGAGCCTATCCTTTTCGCGGTTCTCGTGATGTTTCCATTTTTCCGGAATATCAATGAAGAGCATTGTTTACACCCCACCCCCAAATATACACCCAAATCGCCTTAGCCTACCCCTTATGCACTCACTTTTAGTGCAAATGTTTGTTATCACCCTAAACCCTTAGTTCAATTATCTAGTTGCTTGCATAAGTTGCTAAGTCGAGTCATATCCTTTGTATACAGTTTTGGGACGATTGGGATTCATGGGAAAAGTTAAAGTTTATGAAATGACGAGAAGGGAACGTTAAAAATTCAAATTCCCTTTGTTTGCATAATAATGTACCCCAAGTGTTTTGATCTTTTCAATTCGGGTCAAATTAGTGTTAGAGTAATAAAAACTCAAGTGTAGGGATGTGCCTATAAATCCCTATTATTTTGATGTTACTGTAGAGGATGGTAGAGTAAAAGTGTATGAAAAAAAAAAAAAAAAAAAAAAAAATCGAAAAAAAAGAGAAAAAGAGAAAAAAAATAGAGTGTCAAAAAAAAAAAAAAACCCGTACGGGCTACCATCCTACATCAATCTTTGAATTTATGTTTGTTTATTTCAGTTATGTAGAGTTTAGAGTGTCGAGTCTTGGCTTAGCAACGCCATTCTTCGTATGCATTTAACATAGAGATTTTTGACTTCCACCACTAAATAGCCTATCCCACCCAACCCTTGTTTCCCTACCATAAGGCTAACATTACAACCCTTTAAAAGACCTCTTTGATAGTCGTTCCTAGGTGCTTACGCCAAAGCGATGGAGGTTTGATCTATTCTCAAGCCTATGGTAATCTATGTACTAGGACCGGTTAATGAGTGTTTATCTTCCATTTCCTATTTGTTATATTTCATATATACACCCGAGAGAGATGTGGGTATCCAAACACCCCATGTGAGGTGCTAGTATGTAATTTCCGTGCTTGTTATGACTTTTGCGGGGCTTATATGTGTTGTGGACCGTTTTGAATTAATGCTTCATGACCCCTAACTTATAAATTAATTGGCTAAAAGCACATTTGCTTGAGGACAAGCAAATAACAAGTGTAGGGATATTTGATAAGGTTTTAAAAGGTACCATTTTGAGGGGTCATTTTAGTCCTTATTTGATCACTTTTATATCCGTTATTGCTTAATATCGTTCCTTTTCACTTTTTAGGTCTCTTGAAGGCAAAATGCTGGAATGGCACTTATTTGGACGAAAAGGCGCGAATATATGAAGAAAATGGCCAAAGTCAAAATCGAGACACTCACAGTTGCTGAAATTAGAAGGCGACGGCGTCAGGTGCTAATGGCGACGCCGTCCCAAAATTGTTGTGACGGTCTAGAACCCAAAACTCGTATTTTCAAGCGACGATGTCTAGTTGTCAAAGAGTAGGCCGTCGCTACTCAGACGGCCTAGATGCAATCCAGAAGACGTCAGAAGCTGAAGAGGATGGCGTCACGGACAAAAGGTGACGCCGTCGCAAGGTTAACGTGGCCAAGACGAAACCCTAATGACGGTGACACGACGGCGTCACTAAACATAAGGTGACGCCGTCGCATATGTAATCTTATATATAGAATCCGAATTTTTCAGTTTTAGAGAGAGTCTTTTTGGAGTGAAAACCTAAAACCGAACCTAAGGTGTCTTGTACAGTATTTTAGGGTTTTAAACCCTATCTTACATCAAGATAAGTATTTACTTCATTAATTCAATTATGTCTTTGATTATTTGTGTGTATGCTTGCATGTGTTCCATGTCCGGCTAATTTATTTGTGTGTTTGCTTAGGAAGTATGAAACTTAATTACTGAATATTGATTGGTTGTTTCTTATCTTAGTTGATATATGATCTAGTAATGTGATAGGTTATTCGTTGTGTACTTAATGCTTGATTCATCTTTGTGAACCTTAGAATATAATTACCTGAGTAGTTGTAGGCTAAACCATCCAAAGTGTGCCTTAGAGTAGGAGTTTATCATCCCTAGTGGGTTTGTAGACGAGAGCCTTTGGTAAGTTCAAAGAGTTAGGGAGAAACGCATACCCTACAACTTTAGACACACAACGCAACTAAGAATAAGGACGTGGCAATTCAACCATCAATAGGAGATAATTAAGGAGTAATACAACCTAAGTAAACACATCTTTAAACTATCATACGAGCACACATTAATTAGACATAGACTCCCACAACCTTAGTTTAGATAATTAGATAATAGTAGAGTAATCGGTAGAAATACCAACCCCCCAAATCCAATACCCGAGATTCGTACCTTTCCATTTCATAAAACATAAAAAGATAAAAAATAATCTTCCTCAACCTTAACCTTAGCGTAGTAACTCCTTACTAGCATTCCTATTCCCCTAGAGAACGATATCAGTACCCGTGGCTTACCCTAATTACTA
Organism: Chrysanthemum seticuspe; assembly: GCA_019973895.1. Taxonomy (NCBI): domain Eukaryota; kingdom Viridiplantae; phylum Streptophyta; class Magnoliopsida; order Asterales; family Asteraceae; genus Chrysanthemum; species Chrysanthemum seticuspe. The sequence goes on from BPTQ01000006.1 coordinate 36,820,929, forward strand.
CACTACAACGATTAGGTTCACTGCCTAGGGTGTTATAAAACTTGCTCGAAGAAAAGGAAGTTTCCTTGACCCCGAACGACGCGTGTAGCGTTATCATCTGTACAGGTACGGCGATACCAAAATACATAAAGGACGGTACCAAAATTATGGTGCCGTCTGATCCGTGGAGTGCAGAAATATGGACAGAGTACGTTTTTAGGTGTCGGGGACATTTCCGAAACCTGAAATTTTTCTCAAAAGCTGTTATACTAAACATTTGTAGTTAGGAAAAGTAAATAACATATGTATAAACATAGTGGAGCATAAATTTTGAGATAGGCTTTTTGATTTCCACAATATAGTGAAAATAGGCAAAATTTGATAGCATACTAACGCTGTCCTCCTGCATAAGATTGTTAGCAAACGACAATTTTAGAAGTTATATTATCATCCTACAAGATAAAAACAACAAAATAATATCAAACATTAGAGAAAGTGCATTGTTCCAAACACTCCTTAAAGTATCCTCATTTGTCCAACTTCTTGTAAATCTTGTTCATCATCCTACCAAGGCACTTGAACATTCCCTTAGTTTGTTTGAACTCTGCTGATTCATTCTCGATCTCGGGAAGAGACGCGTAATACTCATGAGGTGGAAGATGAGAGCTTGGAAGACCATCCTCGGAGCTATTTGATGATGATGATCAAGGAGTTGGAGGTTTATCTCTCTTGCCTTTAGTCTTAGCAACTCGAGCATCACTCAAAGGTACAAAGATGTGAGGGATGAGTTCATAGTGAAGGTGCATCCCTTTTGGGGTTAGTGGAATTGGTGCGAAGTTTCTATAGAGACAGGTGAGAAGCATCCCGTATGGAAGAGCAACCGATCCTTGAGTTGGAATATCAATCATTCTCCTAGCTATGTAGTAGGCCAAGTTGAATGGTTGTCGGGTGGACAAGTTGTAGAGCATGTGGCAAAGACAAGCGTTTATGTGATCCCTATTTCCTATGGTTCTAATGACGTTGGCTCTAAGTAACTCCTCCCATTTCTTAAATTCGGGCTTAAGTTCATTTAGCTCCATTCCATATGGATCTCGGTCTACCTCTTTTCCCTTTCGGGTAACTCGGGTTGTATCACTTTTTGGGTTAAAAAGGTGTTCACGGATGACATCCTTATCGGCCAAACGGGTTAGATAGGGAGAAGTGCGGTCGTTGATTGCATCAAGAGCGGTGAGTGACCACTTATCCGTGTAGACACAAGTTCATCGGTTGGGAATTCCTAGTACTTTAGCAAATTCGCTTAAGGTGATGGTGTAGTCATTTTGGTTGATTCTGAAGCTAAGACAAAATTCATCATCGTCTTCATCACTAAAGCCGGTCACACTAGCATAGAATTCTAACACAAACCTAGGACAAATTGGTTCATCGATGTCAAGAAGACAATCGAATTGAATGGCGGCTAGTTTTTCACGAAGATTGGTATGTTCAAGGAAGGATGAGTGAATGGTTCTACCCTCATGGAAATACCTTGATTCTAGACCCCTAAATATTTCTACTTGTTCCTTGGTAAGTCCTTTGGTTTTGTGGTGTTTGGGAATGTAGTTAAGGGTGTCTTTGTGATCATAGAATCTTGCGGCTACCATGGTTATTCCTAAGGACAAGAATTAAAAAAAAATGAGAATAAATTTTAACGTTTTTGGTTCTAGTGTGTGCCTACATGAAAACAATTTAGAGTTGTGGTTATCTCGACTCATTTTATGCACAAAAATGGTTTTAGTGGGGTGTTTGGTAAATACCATGAGATAACCCAAATGCTCCTAATTCAATGTGGCTTCATTTGAATATACCTGGGAATGCATATTAGTTATGCAATACCTTTAGTATTCAAGAGCATGCAAGTGATGAAAATTTAACGTTTCTATTTGTATTAGCAATGAAAAAAGAATTGTTTTCCTACAAGTGAGAAGCTTTTCAAAACTTTTGACATGGGGTGTTTGGTTGTTTGAATAAGGCCTTATATTCATTATCTATTAATTAGTGGGAAACATGATTTGTTTATGCAATATGATAATGTAGTACCTAATTTCAATGACTAGTTATGCAATTTGCCAATTGAATTCATATTTGGTATAAAAGCATACATAAAACCCCATGTAATGATTTGTGATAGTTTTGTGCATAAATAAGAATCCTAGACTCAGAATTAAGAGATGAGAAGTAGTTAGGATACTTACAATGATGTTATCTTCAGTGATTAGTGAGTGGTAAGATGATAGTAATGAGCTTGGAATAAGTTTTACACGTTTTGGTAAAGTGAGTTTTGAGGAAGAGGATGATTTGTATATAGCAGTTTTGCTTCTGTAGACACCACGGACCAGACGGTACCAAAAATTTGGTTCCGTCTTTGTTGTCGTTTGGTGCCGTGGCTACAGTAACAGGTACAAGACAAAATTGTTTTGATTATTCTAATGTTTTGGGCTATGTTTATCCTACATGTTTGGTTCCATTAATCCTAAACCAAGTCTAAGAAGATTAAAAGGTTATCATTTAAGAGGTTAAGTTAAGATGTCGGCAATGTTGTCTTCGGAGGATACTTTCTCGATTGAAATGTTTCCTTTTTGAACATTGTCGCGAAGAAAGTGATGACAGATTTCAATGTGCTTTGTACGAGCATGTTGAACGGGATTCTTACTGAGATCGATGGCTCCTTTGTTGTTGCAAAGTATCACAATGTCATTGAGATGAATTCCGTAGTCTACAAGAGCTTGCTTCATCCAAAGAGCTTGTTGACATGCTTTTCCGGCTGAGACGTACTCGGCTTCAGTAGTTGAGATGGCTAAAGCCGTTTGCTTCTTTGCAAACCATGAGGTGAGACAATGTCCAACAAAAGTGCAAATACCACTTGTACTTTTTCTATCGACATAATCACCGGCATGATCTGAGTCGGCATACACTATGGTTTCTATACCCGTTCCTTTGGGATACCATAATCCTAAACACATTGTTCCCTTAATATATCTAAAAATCCTTTTTAAGGCTTCTAAGTGTGATGCCTTTGGGTTTTCTTGAAAGCGAGCACATAGACAAACACTAAACATAATGTCGGGTCTACTAGCCGTAAGATAGAGTAGGCTACCAATCATTCCTCTATATTTAGTGTTATCTACGGATTCACCTTCTTTGTCCTTGGTGAGTTTAGTGTCCGAGGACATGGGTGTTTTAGTTGGTTTGGAATCTTCAAGACCAAATTTCTTAAGCATGTCTTTTATATATATTTAGATTGGTTAAAGAAAATACCATCTTCTAGTTGTTTAATTTGAAGTCCTAGAAAGAAGTTTAACTCACCCATCATACTCATTTCAAACTCGTCATGCATGATTTTAGAGAGATCATCACATAGTTCTTGACAAGTTGATCCGAATATAATGTCATCAACGTATATTTGAACAATAATAATTTGTGATTCCTTTTTCTTGGTAAAAAGAGTATTATCTACTAATCCCATAGTATATTTGTTATCAATAAGAAAAGTCTTAAGACGGTCGTACCAAGCTTTAGGTGCTTGTTTAAGGCCGTATAATGCTTTCTTGAGTTTGAAGATATGATGTGGTTTCTCAAAGTCGGTAAAACCGGGAGGTTGAGCAACATACACTTCTTCGTTAATAAACCCATTAAGGAAAGCACTTTTAACATCCATTTGAAATAATTTAAAGTCATAAGCACATGCATAAGCAAGTAATATTTTAATAGATTCAAGTCTAGCTACCGGTGCATAAGTTTCATCATAGTCAATTCCTTCTTGTTGATTATAACCTTGTGCGACAAGCCTAGCTTTGTTTCTAGATACTTCATCATTTTCGTCCATTTTATTTCGAAAGACCCATTTTGTTCCAATTATAGTTTTATCTTTGGGTTTTGTAACTAGTTTCCAAACATCATTTCTAACGAATTGGTTTAATTCTTCTTGCATGGCCATTACCCATGATTCATCTTTTATTGCTTTATTTATGGTTTTTGGTTCAATGGTGGATACAAAACAAAAATGATTACTTTGATTTTGGGCTTGTGACCTTAAGGTTCTTTGATTAAGTTGTCCTATGACCTTTTCTAAAGGATGACTTTTAGATTCTTTGATGTTGATAAATTCCTTATTTAATGGTTCATCTTCCTTGTTATTTTGACTTTCTATTATTTGACTTTCAACTAAGTCATCATCTACTAAAGCTGATGTCTTAGAGGGAGGTGGACTTTCGTCAAATGTTATGTTCAATGATTCCTCGACTATCATTGTTTCTTTATTTAAGACAATGTAAGCTTTACTAGTTTGAGAGTAATCAAGAAATACACCTTCATAAGACTTTGGGTCAAACTTGGTGAGATAATCCTTAGTACAAAGAATAAAGCATTTACAACCAAAAACTCTAAAATATCCTAACGTTGGCTTTTTACCTTTATAAAGTTCATATGGTGTTTTGTTTAGGAAAGGACGTATTAAGACTCTATTTAAAATATATGTAGAAGTGTCAACGGCGTTACACCAAAACTTTTGAGGAATGTTTTGTTCATTAAGCATTGTTCTACTCATTTCTTGAATTGTTCTATTTTTACGTTCTACTACTCCATTTGATTGAGGTGTTCGTGGAGCGGAAAAGTTATGTGTTATACCATTTGTATCACAAAAGTTTCCAAATTGAGTTTCGTTGTCAAATTCACGACCATGATCCGTTCGGATCGACATAATTTTGACACCTAGAAGCTTTTGAATTTTCTTGCTAAGTATTTCAAATTTTTCAAAAGCTTCATTTTTGGTTTTCAAAAATAACGTCCAAGTAAACCTTGAGTAATCATCTACTATAACTAAAGTGTATAAGTTGCCTCCATAGCTTCTTATAGCGGATGGTCCAAACAAGTCCATATGTAATAATTCTAGATACTTAGATGTGGACACCATATTTTTAGATTTGTGACTACTATGTGTTTGTTTACCAATTTTGCAAGTGTCGCAAAAGTGTTGGTCATATTTTAGTTTTGGTAAATTCCTAACCAACTCTTTTGAAGATAGGTTTTGTATAAGTCTCATATTAGCGTGACCTAAGCGTCTATGCAAAAGAGATGAGCTATCGTCTAATGTTGTTAACCAAAGTTTGTCATTATATGTTTTATCTATTTTCATGACGTATATGTTATTTTTCCTAACTCCTTTAGCTATGGTGATACCATCTTTTAGTATTTTACTACCATTTTCATCAAATAGTACTTTATACTTTTTATCACATAGTTGGCTAATACTAAGTAGATTAAATCCTAACCTATCCACATGAGCAACATTTTCAATAGTTAGGGAGTTATGAGCAATCGTACCTTTGCCAATGATTTTGCTTTTGAGATTGCTACCGAAAGTGACATTACCTCCGTCATACTCTTGGTATGATGAGAAGAGACTTTTGTTGCCCGTCATGTGTCATGAGCATCCACTATATTTTATCCATTCATCAGGTTCTAATCCAACTTTCAAGCATACCTAAGAAGCAAATAACTCAAGCATTTGGTCCCCAATATCTCATGGGTCCGTTTGGGTTAAACATACCATTTATTTGATTCATGTATGGAAATGATGGGTAAGGGTTCCATGGCATGTAATCTGGAGTTTGATATGGTCTAGGAAAACTTTGATTCCAACCGTTGTGTTAGTAGTTAGGTTGAACGTTGTGGTTGCTCTTAGGAAAGGGGCGTTTGGCAAAAGAAGTTTTATATCGTTGTTGAGTAGTTTTTGATCTAAATTCATTTTTAACAAGTCCTACTCCTGATGTAATAGCTGGTTTTAGTTTAACATTATCATTGGTTTTATTTGTTACTTTAACAAATTCAGTACGGTCCGTATTGCGAACATTCTGTTCTGCTGAAGTACCCGCGGTACCATTTTGCACAACGGACGGAACCCTTATTTTGGTTCCGTCTGGTCCGTGCTGTACTGCAGCAATTTTGACAGAATGTTCGTCCTTTTCGGCCGTTTTGTTTTGACTTTTTGGAATTAATACTTCATTAAAACCTAGCCCATTCATGTCTCCTGGTGTTTTATGGATTTTAACTATTTCATCGGCAAGAGCGATGTTTTTGTTAAACCTTTTAAACTTAGAATTATTTTCTATTAGGACTTCTTGTGTGAGCTTTAGTTTTTCTATTTCAAGATTAAGCTCTTGACATGATTTACAATCATCGTCATTTGCTTTTCCTTTTTCAAGTCGTTTTGCTTTTTATTTCAACTCATATACTTCATTTTCCAAAAATTCCTTTTTGGTTTTTAGAAATTTATTTTTAGTTATGATTTTTAGACTTAGCTCACACAATTTATTATATTGTTTTTGCAAGGTGTCATCATCTATAGAAGAATAAGAAGAGTTGGAAAGTACCTCATTTGACTCATGTTCCATTAGAGCGATCTCTTCCTTGCTTGATTCTTCATCATCTTCACTATCACTCCAAGCACCACTTACAAAAGCTCATTGAGTTTTGCTTTTAGGTGGCTTGGGACATTCTCCTATGAGATGACTTGCATCACCACATCTAAAACACTTTCTTTCACCTTTACTCTTCTTATCATCCCGATCTTTTCGGAATGGCTTTTTTTCTTCTCGAGGTTGTCTTACAAACTTTCCTCTTCTTCTAAAGAACTTCTTGAAATCTCTAACGGCCATGGCATACTCCTCATCTTCACTACCGGAACAAGATTCATCATCATCGCTTGATTCCGCCTTTGCTTTTAGAGCAACGGATTTGATCTTCTCCTTTCTTCCTTTGATGATCTCCGAATCTTTCTCCATTACCATTTCGTGAACTTTAAGGTTGCCAATTAGCTCGTCTAGTGACATCATTGAGAGATCTTTTGATTCTTCAATAGCGGTCACTTTAGCTCTCCATTTGGGATGAAGTGCTCTAAGAAATTTCCTGACAAAGTTCTTACTACGAAAAGATTCATCAAGTGCTTTAAGTGATGTAATGATAGTGTTGAAACGAGCAAAGCCACAATCAATGGTTTCATCTTCAGAGATAACAAATTGTTCATATTGTTGAACAAGAAGATCAATCTTGTTATCCTTGACTTGTGAATTACCTTGATGTGTAACAATTAAAGATTCCCAAATATCTTTGGCGGTTTCACACATAAAAATTCTTTCATATTCTTTTCTAGGTAAAGCATTATAAAGCATCATTTTAGCTTCATTATTTTTAGCAACTAATTTCTTTTGTTCATCAACGGAAATATCCTTTGTTGTAGAACTAAAATCTCCTTTAACAATAATAAACCAAAGATCTATATCTTTTGATTTTACATATGTTTCAAAACGGTTTTTCCAATAGATAAATCCATTGGTTTCAAAGAGTGGTGGTCTTTGCATAGATTGCCCTTCTTTAAAGTTTTCAGAATCCATGGATCGTTTCAAGTTTATAAAATACAAGTTATTTTAGAAATTCTTGAGCAACGAGGCTCTAGTACCAATTGTAGAAAACTAGAAGGGGGGTTGAATAGTTTACCAATTAAAAACTTTGTTTTGAAACTTATTGAAAGATCAATTGATATTGATCTTGAGTATGTTAATGAAATATGCAAGCAATGTGTAATAAGTAAATAAGGAAAGAAATGATCAAACCACAACAAGTTGTTTATAGTGATTCGGCCTACAAGGACTCTTTTTCCTTGCCCTACTCCACTCCCCGAGTCTCACACTCGAGAGTTTAACTTCACTAGTCAACAAGCTCCTTTCACCGGCGGAGAAAATCTTTACACTTTGCTTACACTATTTCCGACACTAAGCTAGATGTCGAGTTCTTTCCAAGGGTACAACTACTCCCACACACAATGTATTTTGAGGACTAAAATACTAACCACTCACACTCACAAGATTATGATGGTTTGATATAACAATGAAGTATGGATCAACACTAGATCATACAACACTAAACAAACAAGACTTCCAACTTCTCGTTGAAGCTTGAATATGACTTGATCTTCTTTGCTACAAAAGAGATCACTAATATGATATGAAACTGAGTTAGAAAGGTTAGAGAGAAGATATGTATGAGAGTATGTTAGAAAGGGATGAAAAACTACTTGGCTTGGCATTGCTATTTATAGCCAAAATGGACAGGAGCGTCCACGGACGGCGGACCCCTTAAAAGGGTTCCGCCCATGTACCATTTTGGTACCGCCGGGTCTGACAGCCAAGATATCAAATCTTGCCAAAGTCAACTCTATCTAAGTGAGATTGTGCAAGATATGAAGAGTACAAATCTACACAGAATATCTAATAGAATCTTCCAATGATTTCCATGATGTAATACATGATGTCATATGTTGTATTTCTATTTTTAGAAATATGCAAATGCTTAAGTAGTGTTTGGTTTTAAGAACCTAACACATTCTAAAAACTACTATCATACATAATGATTAGAGTCATATCAAGATGTTAGTAATCATAAATGTAAATGCTTGAATGATGAATATATTGTTTGAAAAAGCTTGTTTAAATATCTATTAAACTTGACAAGCTTTAAGCTTTTATAAATTAAATTTACTTTTGTCGTTAACAAAACTTAGGCAAAGATAAAAAAATATAAATAACGTTTAATGACGATATTTGTATTAACATAAGCTTTAATATAACCAAATAATTAATAAAGTTTGTGACTTTATTAACTAATTAGCTTATTAAGACTAAAAAGCTTTAAACTTTAGTAATAAGCTAGCTTATAAAATCCTTAAGCTCCTCGCCTTAGGTTGAGATGATGAGAAACTAAGAAAAGATCAAAACTTTATCAAAGGTTAGAGAATAATAAGCAATAATATGCTATGAGCTATTAGCTTTAGTCTAAAATATTAAGTATTTTGGAAAGGAAAAGCAAAAAGCTATGAGATTTAAGGATTTAATAAAGATTTAAAAATCTAAATAGAAAATAAACAAAAAATAAGCTAGTAAAAAGATAAAGAATAAAACTTTATAAGCTAACAAAACATAGGCGTGAATTAGGAATATTTAAGGATAGATCTATGAGAATAAGCTAATAGATAGCTTATTATAAAGAAAAGAACTAATAAAAATCAAATCTTTTTATTTTTTAGTATTTAGTAAAACAAAAAGTAGATCTAAAGTTATAAAAAAAGTCTAAAATAAAGTAGAAAAAGAGTGCTTATAAAATAAGCTAGATCTAAATAAGCCACAAAAAACTAATAAGCTTTTATGACTTATCAGATAAAAAAAAAAAAAAAAAAAAAAAAAAAAAAAAAAAAAAAAAAAAAAAAAAAAGCTTAAAGTAATATCATAAATCTTCATCTTCATTAAGCAAATATGCTAATAAGTTGTTGACAATAAGCGCTAAATAGCTAATCTATTACACCAAAATAAACTAAACTACTACTTTTGTGAAAATAAAGCTATTCTACTCCTACTATCCACTACCCTAAAAATAAAAAAAAGTGTGTGTATATTTGTGTGTGTCATATGTCCTCGTATTTATAGCCAATCATGGCATTCTCGATTCTTACATAAGGCTAGTCACAGTGATGATTTGGGTCGACTCTGTCACATCGGCTTTCTCTCTCCGACGACCTAGTTACCACAGCGGTGACCAGGGATTTTTATTTTTTATTTTTTTTTATTTCAAATATTTTTAAAAACAAAATTAAACTTCATTAATAAAAATACTTAAACATTACAACAATAATTAAAAACTTTAACTAATAAAACTTAAACATTACAGTACTTATTATAAACTGAAAACATCACAAAAAATCTTCATCGTCAGTTATGTCTTCGTCACTTTCGTCTTCGCCTTCGATCTCCTTATTGCTTGCATTTCCATGGTTTCTCCAAACGTGTTCGACCAAATCAGATTTTAAGTTTAGATGAGTTGATCGGTCCATTATCTCCTGAGTAACTACTAAGGATTCTGCATGGGATCTTACCAGATCATGATCATGGTGACCCTCTTGAGCAAACCGTGTAGGACATATCGCCCGCTAGTTGTGTCGGATGATCATATTATGTAATATGATACATGTATACACAATATCTTGGAGATCCTGTTTATACAGCCCTCGAGCCGGAACTTTAAGCATTTTCCACTTCTTCTTCAACACACCGAAAGCTCGTTCCACATCTTTCCTTGCTGCTTCGTGCTTCCTCTTGTACAATATTCTTTTTTCATCGCCCGTAGGAGCATTTGAAATAGACTTAATAAGAACAGATCATTCCGGATATATCCAGTCAGTAAGATAATATCCGCTTTGGTAAGCAACATCGTTAGCCTCGAATTCAAGTTCCGGTGCTCTCCCAGATTTGATATCATTGAAAACGGGGGAACGATGCAAAACGTTTATATTGTTATTCATCCCGGAGACACCAAAGAACGCATGCCAAATCCATAAATCTTGGAAGGCGACCGCTTCCAATAAAATGAATGGATGTGGCTCGTGATCACCCCTAGCATACTGACCTCTCAAACTATTTGGGCAATTCTCCCACTCCTAACTTGTACAATCAATGCTTCCAATCATCCCAGGAAACCCATGCTTTTGCTCGTGATGAGCATATATTCTTTCAAGGTCAGAATATGTGGGCTTTCAAGGTCGAAAGACGAAGAATTAAAAAATATCTCGTAAGACATAATTATCAAAATGTGTTGGAAAGTGTTTATGAGAAGTTGTTTGAATGGTGTGTTTAAAAATGTGTTTGAGGTTGGTATTTATAATGTTGTAAAAGTGGTAAAGTTTTAAATTTTTTTTTGTCTTGTTTTAATACCAAGCGTTTGGATTTTTTGTCCACATGTGATGCTTAAACTCGGTCGAATACTCAAACTAGTTCGTCCCTTTTTTGAGCTCAACCGACTACAACCGATTCTCCACAGTGGGGCAACCGGTGGTCACCCTTGCTCAACCGAGTGGGTCGACTTTGCCATTGTCACTAGCCTAACGGTTCCTCGTATACCATCTTCATATGCGTCACGTGGCGAAATTTGATTGGGATGAGGAAGTACTAGTGCATGAGAGTATGGAGAAGAGCATATGCCACGTGCAACCTTGAATTAGTTTTGGCGATTGTGAGGTGTCGTTTGTTTTTTTCTCAATAAGCACTTTTTTCATCTTTTCATTTCTTTTGTCTACAGGAGGGCATAGGTTTATATTTGTTTTTTTGCAGACATAAGTGATTCTTTTCACTTCTTTCCTCTTCTAAATTTCAGACATTATCTTTCACTTCTTACCTCTTCTTTCACAAACCCTACATCTCTTTCTCAATATCTTACATCTCTTTTATGTTTCGTCCGTTTTTTTACGTTTTCGTCTGTTTTTTACGTTCCGTTTTCTCACATTTTCACCCGTTTTCTTAAGTTTTCATTCATTTTTTTATGTTTACGTTTGGTATTTTATGTTTTCGTACGTTTTTTACATTTTTGTCTGTTTTTTACGTATTCATCCGTTTTTTTATGTTTTCGTACGTTTATTTACGTTTTCATCCGATTTTTTACGTTTTCGTACATTTTTTACGTTTTCGTCAGTTTTCTTACTTTTTTGTCCGTTTTCGTCTGTTTCCTTACGTTTTTGTCGGTTTTTTTACTTTTTCGTCCTTTTTTACGTTTTTGGCCGTTTTTTACTTTTTCGTCCTTTTTTACGTTTTCGTCAGCATTGCATAGTTACTCCTAAATTATACATAGCCTGATCACCTATGTCTAATTCAGGAAGAATCATGCAATGAAGGGAGTAGTAGTCTTATATGAGTAAGCAATTCCGTAATCGAGCCAAATTTTCAAAAGATTTTCTTCAAACCACTTGTTTCCAGTTTGATCCGAGCGACAGTTCTTGTTTGATGAGTTGCAAAGATCAAGCTAGAAACAAGTTGTTACCTAGACCGATTTAGCCTAATCGTATGACAGTTCTTGTTAGACGAGTTGTGGGATTAAGTAAAAATCGGTTACCTAAAAGTCTTTTGAAAATTTTGCTCGAGAATGGGAAAGCCTGCCTCATCAAGCCTAGTCAAAAGAAAGCATGTATTTAGGACGGGATATGCTCACGATATCACGAGAACATATTTTAGTTGAACGAGGAACCCATATGCATGAACATTGACGTGATCATTTAGACTATACACGAGCATAAATTTTTAGAACCCTTGTCGAGATTCCGACTACTGTATCATTAATCGAATCACGAGGATGTGATTCCACTGACATGGGAAGAATGTCACAATTCTCAATTTCCGGTCATTTCTCAAACTCAATATTTTTCATTTTAGTTCATGCATGGTTTTGCATTTAACGTTAAACGTATATTTTTCTTATTAAATAAACGCTATCGCGTAATCGTTTATTTTGAACATTTGATCCGACACTTCTAAAAATTATCCCAATATATTTTTGTACTCATATTAAGTTTATAAAAATAATATTATGAGTTTACCCGGTGTTTTAAATTTATTTTGTATATAAATTGTTATATATAAATAATTACGACGGTTTTCGTAAATACTACACGATAAATATTTATTCACTCAATACTTGTGAAAAATGTATTTTTATAATTTTTATGATTTCAATATGTTTTATTTTGTATAATTAAAATTTATTTTTAACTAACGCTACCTTAAATGCTTAAATAAATACGTAAGTTATTAATTATCCTTACTTAATTACACCATTACTCTACATCAATATACTTAATGTCTATTAAATGTATCAAGCTTTTCTTTTCTTTCATATATGTCGACCAAGTAAGGGTGACTCACACTCTTGATTTGCTAAATATCTACTATAATACATTTATATTCATTTTATACTTACAAAACCTACACATACTCATTCATATCCAAGGTGAAAAATCAAATCTCTCTTTCTCTCTTCTATGCATAACCGGCCACCCTAGGATCAAGAAGGAAGATCACAAAAGTTTTCAAGTCAAGTTAATTAACACTCTAGCATCACTCTTTATTTAGGTTTTGCAATAAAAACCTAGGGTGATTAGGAAATCCTTTGTTCTCATAAACCTCATCAAGTATTCTTGTAAGCATCTCATGTCCATTTTTCATCTTTCATGTTCATTTCATATTCATTTCATCATATTTGAGCAAAAACATGCAAGTCATATGATGTTGTACCACTTTTTCATTGATTTTTAAGAGTTATGAATATATAAGTCATCCTATAATTACTCCTTGTTATATATTATTTTTGGTGATGTCTAGGAACCCATGAAACCCTAAGAAGGTGTATGGTAGGGTTAGAATAGCTTCGGAGTTGTTTTGAATCGGTTAGAATAGGTTTGGCGCGTGAAAAACTCATTTCGACAAGTTTTATTTAGGGTCTGTCCATATTTTTAAATCTGGGAAAATTCGACAGTTGGTAAAATATTTTGGGCTAGATATTTGGAAAATATACTTTAAAACGAAAACGTGGCCGCTTGAACGGATTAAAACGGAGTTATAACGAAGAAGTTATGAATTTTTGAAGTTTGACGACGAAAACTAATAATTCCAGAAATTTCAGCATGAAAATGTCACCCTTTATGAGTCAATAATGAGGCTTAAGCGTTATTAAATGTGTCGACTTATCAAAAATATATTAGTATACCCTGATACGAAGCTAAGGACATATAAAACGTAGAAAACGGACTTGTAACGATTAAATTATACACGTTTACACAAAGTTGCCGTAACTTTATTATATAAGCAACATTAATATATTTTCTATTAAACATAAACTACGGCAACGAGGGACCATGTTGAGGGTCGTTTTTAACATTGATGTAGTACTTTTTGTAACGTGATGTCTTCTAGTAAAAGTAAGTTCGCCAAGCATATTTTCCAAAATGTCCAACCGTACGTCAAGCGGAGTTGTAACGAATAAAATACGGTCACTTAAACTTTGCCGAAAACCACCCTTAAACAATATTTTGGACACAAGTACTATACTTTACCTATATTTTTCTCCGTGATCGAGACCTCTAGGATGAAAACTTAAATGCTAAAACTTTGAGATAATGATACAAGCTTCCCAAAACCGTTGAGTTTGTTTCCTAACACTCGATGTGCACCATTTTACGACTAGCTTTTCGAGGCCGTTTAGTCACTTTCATAAGTTGTCAAATTATATTATTTTGCGACGAAAAACTATAATTTCTTAATAAATCACTAAATGATTATCGTAGGATATCATTTCGACGTAAATACTGGTAAAGTATTTTGTAACTTGACAAGAGGTCATAAACTTATATTTCGACGATAAACATTATTTTCAAATGTACAAATGGTATGGATATCATATGAGTTTGCATGCACGACATTGTTTCATGACTTATATTAGAGCACATCATTCATATTAGGTTGAGGATAGAGATCGCACCTCATTTCAGTGTATCTACTTTTGTCACCATAATCATTGCATCAGTTGAGTTCGTAGCCCCACTTTTACTTATTTAATTGTTTTATAAACTCTTCGGGGGAGATACATGCTCAAATTTATGCTTTTACTTTACACTTATATGAACTTAAACTATATTGTTGGAACTATTATGAACTTGTTACCCTCTTATTTCACTACTTATGCTAGTAAGTAGATTGTGCCCGAACTAAATTGATCAATATGTTATGAACACTATTATTTGAAACACTCTCCTTGATTTTGAACCCTTCGACATGTATAATTGAGCTCTTTTAAATTGATTCGGACCCTTTGACATACAAGTGAATACTTTGGACTTGATTTGAACTTTTTGACATATAGTTGAACTCTTTTATCCTGTAAAGGACCCTTTTGATATATTTTAAACTTGTTTGACGTGATTTTGAACGCTTCGACTATCTTGACCCTTTTGATATTATTCGAGCTCTTTGACTGCTTTGAACTTCTGAACTCGACTTAAACTCTTGAAGTTAATTACGAACTTTTGATTGGAACATTTGAACTTAATTACGAACTTTTGAACGGAACCCTTGAACTTAAATATGAACTTATAACTTGTTTGAACTTATTGAACCAGACGTGTTATGACCTTGACCTAAATTCTCCCATGTTCGGAGTGTTCTTAATTGTATATAATAGTTGTATGATGTATTGTTTGTACATTCGCATTGTTAGTCTCCTATTAGTAGGTAGTATGGATAGCGCTATTAGAGGTCGGCCAACCTCTCGTCCACTATGTTACGGGACGCATATTATTTATTCTAGGGGCTTTGCCTGACATACATTATTATATACGTGGTACTATATTGTGAATTATTGTGGTAACTTATAATCGACTATTAGACACACTATATTTAGTGCAATGGGTTGTGAACACACAGGTTGCAAGTTTTGTATGGGCGGAACTTGGAACTGAGTGGATTTACATTGCCTTTGCTTTGTGACCTCATTTGACAACGTGTGCATGAACATAAACTAGACATATTTTGGCAGTGGGTTGTGAACACACAGGTTGCAAGTTTTGCATGGGCGGAACTTGGAACTGAGTGGATTTACAATGCCTTTGCTTTGTGGACTATTCTAAATGACCAAAAACTTTGCCTTTGTTGCATGAGCGCTTTTTAAAAGCTTTACTTGTTAACCAAACTCTATGAACTCACTCAACCATTGTGTTGACACTTTTAGCATGTTTTATCTTAGGTATCTAAGGCATTCACTTCATGGCATGCATGTGGACTTATCATAGAGTCGCGGTGTCGACGCGCCTTATGTATATTTTATGCACTTAACTATCGTTTGATTGTAACAAACTTATCTTGGTATATCAGAAATATTTTGGGACTTATGTTTTGTAAACTCTGATTATTTTACTTAATCAAACGATATTTTCAAAACGACACTTTAGGTCGTTCGATATAACTGTAACTTTGATGCTATGACAGTCATCCCCCAGGAATTTCATTCCGCTGCAAAACAGGTAATTTGGGGGTGTGACTGATTGGTATCAGAGCATCGGTTATAGAGAACTAGGTTGCATCATTGACCCTAGACTATAACTACATCATCATAGCATCTCATCATATCATTATAAGTGCATACTCCTTATACATGCGAACTTATGACTCCACACCAAACATCATATGAGTCGATTAGTCCAAGCATTGCATAGTTACTCCTAAATTATACATAGGCTGATCACCTATGTCAAATTCAGGAAGAATCATGCAATGAAGGGAGTAGTAGTCTCATATGAGTAAGCAATTCCGTAATCGAGCCAAATTTTCAAAAGATTTTCTTCAAACCACTTGTTTCCAGTTTGATCCGAGCGACAGTTCTTGTTTGATGAGTTGCAAAGATCAAGCTAGAAACAAGTTGTTACCTAGACCGATTTAGCCTAATCGTATGACAGTTCTTGTTTGATGAGTTGTGGGATTAAGTAAAAATCGGTTACCTAAAAGTCTTTTGAAAATTTTGCTCGAGAATGGGAAAGCCTGCCTCATCAAGCCTAGTCAAAAGAAAGCATGTATTTAGGACGGGATATGCTCACGATATCACGAGAACGTATTTTAGTTGAACGAGGAACCCATATTTATGAACATTGACGTGATTATTGAGACTATACACGAGCATAAATTTTTAGAACCCTTGTCGAGATTCCGACTACTGTATCATTAATCGAATCACGAGGACGTGATTCCGCTGACATGGGAAGAATGTCACAATTCTCAATTTCAGGTCATTTCTCAAACTCAATATTTTTCATATTAGTTCATGCATGGTTTTGCATTTAACGTTAAACGTATATTTTTCTTATTAAATAAACGCTATCGCGTAATCGTTTATTTTGAACATTTGATCCGACACTTCTAAAAATTATCCCGATATATTTTTGTACTCATATTAAGTTTATAAAAATAATATTATGAGTTTACCCGGTGTTTTAAATTTATTTTGTATATAAATTGTTATATATAAATAATTACGACGGTTTTTGTAAATACTACACGATAAATATTTATTCACTCAATACTTGTGAAAAATGTATTTTTATAATTTTTATGATTTCAATATGTTTCATTTTGTTCGGTTAAAATTTATTTTTAACTAACGCTACCTTAAATGCTTAAATAAATACGTAAGTTATTAATTATCCTTACTTAATTACACCATTACTCTACATCAATATACTTAATGTCTATTAAATATATCAAGCTTTTCTTTTCTTTTATATATGTCGACCAGGTAAGGGTGACTCACACTCTTGATTTGCTAAATATCTACTATAATACATTTATATTCATTTTATACTTACAAAACCTACACATACTCATTCATATCCAAGGTGAAAAATCAAATCTCTCTTTCTCTCTTCTATGCATAACCGGCCACCCTAGGATCAAGAAGGAAGAACCCAAAAGTTTTCAAGTCAAGTTAATTAACACTCTAGCATCACTCTTTATTTAGGTTTTGCAATAAAAACCTAGGGTGATTAGGAAATCCTTTGTTCTCATAAACCTCATCAAGTATTCTTGTAAGCATCTCATGTCCATTTTTCATCTTTTATGTTCATTTCATATTCATTTCATCATATTTGAGCAAAAACATGCAAGTCATATGATGTTGTGCCACTTTTTCATTGATTTTTAAGAGTTATGAATATATAAGTCATCCTATAACTACTCCTTGTTATAGATTATTTTTGGTGATGTCTAGGAACCCATGACACCCTAAGAAGGTGTATGGTAGGATTAGAATAGCTTTGGAGTTGTTTTGAATCGGTTAGAATAGGTTTGGCGCGTGAAAAACTCATTTCGACAAGTCTTATTTAGGGTCTGTCCATATTTTTAAATATGGGAAAATTCGAAAGTTGGTAAAATATTTTGGGCTAGATATTTGGAAAATATACTGTAAAACGAAAACGTGGCCGCTTGAACGGATTAAAACGGAGTTATAACGAAGAAGTTATGAATTTTTTAAGTTTGACGACGAAAACTAATAATTCCAGAAATTTCAGCATGAAAATGTCACCCTTTACGAGTCAAAAATGAGGCGTAAGCGTTATTAAATGTGTCGACTTATCAAAAATATATTAGTATACCCTGATACGAAGCTAAGGACATATAAAACGTAGAAAACGGACTTGTAACGATTAAATTATACACGTTTACACAAAGTTGCCGTAACTTTATTATATAAGCAACATTAATATATTTTCTATTAAACATAAACTACTGCAACTAGGGACCATGTTGAGGGTCGTT
Organism: Chrysanthemum seticuspe; assembly: GCA_019973895.1. NCBI lineage: Eukaryota > Viridiplantae > Streptophyta > Magnoliopsida > Asterales > Asteraceae > Chrysanthemum > Chrysanthemum seticuspe. The sequence continues at coordinate 36,839,111 of BPTQ01000006.1, forward strand.
TTTAACATTGATTTAGTACTTTTTGTAACGTGATGTCTTCTAGTAAAAGTAAGTTCGCCAAGCATATTTTCCAAAATGTTCAACTGTACGTCAAGCGGAGTTGTAACGAATAAAATACGGTCACTTAAACTTTGCCGAAAACCACCCTTAAACAATATTTTGGACACAAGTACTATACTTTACCTATATTTTTCTCCGTGATCGAGACCTCTAGGATGAAAACTTAAATGCTAAAACTTTGAGATAATGATACAAGCTTCCCAAAACCGTTGAGTTTGTTTCCTAACACTCGATGTGCACCATTTTACGACTAGCTTTTCGAGGCCGTTTAGTCACTTTCATAAGTTGTCAAATTATATTATTTTGCGACGAAAAACTATAATTTCTTAATAAATAACTAAATGATTATCGTAGGATATCATTTCGACGTAAATGCTGGTAAAGTATTTTGTAACTTGACAAGAGGTCATAAACATATATTTCGACGATAAACATTATTTTCAAATGTTCAAGTGGTATGGATATCATATGAGTTTGCATGCACGACATTTTTTCATGACTTATATTAGAGCACATCATTCATATTAGGTTGAGGATAGAGATCGCATCTCATTTCAATGTATCTACTTTAATTGTTTTATAAACTCTTCGGGGGAGATACATGCTCAACTTCATGCTTTTACTTTACACTTATATGAACTTAAACTATATTGTTGGAACTATTATGAATTTGTTACCCTCTTATTTCACTACTTATGCAAGTAAGTAGATTGTGCCCGAACTAAATTGATCACTATGTTATGAACACTATTATTTGAAACACTCTCCTTGATTTTGAACCCTTCGACATGTATAATTGAGCTCTTTTAAATTGATTCGGACCCTTTGACATACAAGTGAATACTTTGGACTTGATTTGAACTTTTTGACATATAGTTGAACTCTTTTATCCTGTAAAGGACCCTTTTGATATATTTTAAACTTGTTTGACGTGATTTTGAACGCTTCGACTATCTTGACCCTTTTGATATTATTCGAGCTCTTTGACTGCTTTGAACTTCTGAACTCGACTTAAACTCTTGAAGTTAATTACGAACTTTTGATTGGAACATTTGAACTTAATTACGAACTTTTGAACGAAACCCTTGAACTTAAATATGAACTTATAACTTGTTTGAACTTATTGAACCGGACGTGTTATGACCTTGACCTAAATTCTCCCATGTTTGGAGTGTTCTTAATTGTATATAATAGTTGTATGATGTACTGTTCGTACATTCGCATTGTTAGTCTCCTATTAGTAGGTAGTATGGATAGCGCTATTAGAGGTCGGCCAACCTCTCGTCCACTATGTTACGGGACGCATATTATTTATTCTAGGGGCTTTTCCTGGCATACATTATTATATACGTGGTACTATATTGTGAATTATTGTGGTAACTTATAATCGACTATTAGACACACTATATTTTGTGCAATGGGTTGTGAACACACAGGTTGCAAGTTTTGTATGGGCGGAACTTGGAACTGAGTGGATTTACAATGCTTTTGCTTTGTGACCTCATTTGACAATGTGTGCATGAACATAAACTAGACATATTTTGGCAGTGGGTTGTGAACACACAGGTTGCAAGTTTTGTATGGGCGGAACTTGGAACTGAGTGGATTTACAATGCCTTTGCTTTGTGGACTATTCTAAATGACCAAAAACTTTGCCTTTGTTGCATGAGCGCTTTTTAAAAGCTTTACTTGTTAACCAAACTCTATGAACTCACTCAACCATTGTGTTGACACTTTTAGCATGTTTTATCTCAGGTATCTAAGGCATTCACTTCATGGCATGCATGTGGACTTATCATAGAGTCGCGGTGTCGACGCGTCTTACGTATATTTTATGCACTTAACTATCGTTTGATTGTAACAAACTCATCTTGGTATATCGGAAATATTTTGGGACTTATGTTTTGTAAACTCTGATTATTTTACTTAATCAAACGATATTTTCAAAACGACACTTTAGGTCGTTCGATATAACTGTAACTTTGATGCTATGACAGTCATCTCCCAGGAATTCCATTCCGCTGCAAAACAGGTAATTTGGGGGTGTGACAGACAAGAACTCGAATCGAGAAGGGTAGATGAACGTAGACGAAACAAATAAATAAACCAAACATGATAATTTGATAAGTCGATTGGTAGTGTCAACATTTACCCAATTTTTCCAAATAAAAACTTGTTTAAAATAAATGCTGGACTTATGGTTTTTATTAAGGATTTTAGAAAAATAAACCTAAGTATAAAAGTTTACGAAATTTGGGCATGACCCATTCGTTTATTGAACGTTCCTAAGTCAAATACCTTATTTGAATTTCAATTTTCCCAATTAAATTCTTTAATGAATACAAGTAAGAATTTATATTATTAGCAGTTAGACATTATTTCCTTATTGTTTGTCCGATATGAATCGAATACATTAAATTTATTACAAGTCTTATGTACTATATTCGTATCGTATCCAAAAGGTCCATGATGTTCAAAGTATAACAATACCCCAATAAGTCAAACCATTAATATATAATCCAAATCTCGAACAATGTTGCTATCCCAAGATAATTCCAACTACTAATCGATATCAAGGCGAACTCAAAGTGAATAAAGGTCAACGGGTTAAGCTAAAAGCATAATAAGTTACTCGAACGGAATGATTGGATCCTTATTGGATTCGTCAACCCAATAAGTCCAATGATCCATTCATCTCGCTTATTAGTCCCAAGCCAAACCTACACGTCACAAATACACGGTAAGTCATAAGGTTGGGTCACACACTAATAAATTCCTCCAACATGCTTATCGAGCCCTTATTGGGCTCGTCAATCTGATAAGTCCAATAACTATGTCGGTTGGGTCTATTAATGTTAAACTAATCCGTAACTTCAAATAATTCAACAATTCCAAATATAACGTACTAGGTTAAGTGTTCCTCGAAACGTCTAATGAACTCGTGTCTTCCCGTTTTTATCCAAATTAATTACTCACGATTTTTATATTTCCCTTTTTGTTATATTATATTAAGTAACAAATTTATTTGTTAGTTAACATATTTAACGTCCGTTTTTATTGTAACTTTCCTGTTTATTTTTAAAACGTCATGAGAGTTATTATCGTATCGAGTCGCATTTATGTATCATTTCCACGGTCATAAGCCGGGTCAACAAGTCAAAATATCCCATGTCCAAGTCATATAATAATCCGTTTTAGGCTATCGTGGTCACACAGAGACCCAAGGTTGCAAAGAGCGCTAGGCGCTAGTCGGATGGTCGACCACTGCCTAACGCCTAGGCCACCTAGGCAGATTGAACTTTTCTATATAAAAAATTTAAAAATTATATGTATTTGGTATAAAATATGCATATTTATATATTTATCATAATTTTATTATTTATATATCTTTTTTATATGTTGCAAAATTTACACTATATGTGATTTTGATTATAAAAATATATATAATACTAGTTTATAGCCTCGTGGAATCACGGAAATTTTTGAAGAAACTATGCAATAAGTAATTAAATGTGTGAATAAAGTAAGAAATAACAACGAACGTAAACATGTTCCATTATTTTTTAATGGGAATAATAAGTAATAAGTCAATAATAGAATAAATAATTCGGTTTGTAACTATTAAAATAATAAACATGCATGTATCTTATTCTCCAACGGGTAGATTGTCTTGATGAGCAAAGGTATTCATTGAATGTCAAACACTTGAGTAGTTTATGTATGTTCAAACTGTACTTTGAAATCCGGTTTGGTCCATTCCCCTACCCACCCCTTTTACCAAGTCCACCCTTTTTAAAAACCAGTTCACACAAATTTCAAGAATATATCATGTTGATACCAATGTTTAGTGGTAATAGTATTCCCGTGCAATGAGGACAGACAACAATCATCGCCTAACACAAAGATAACACAGTAATACAATTATAGTTAATCATGGTTAGAAGTAGCAAATTAAATATCATCCGATTATCAAAGCTCACAGGCTTTTTCATTCATATGTCTTTGGTATTAATAACTTGGGTACATCATCATCCTTTCATGATTAAACATGGTTAAGAAAAATGTGATTTTAGTGAAAATACATCTGATTTTATCCATATACCCGACTAATAGTTTTCTCAATTTCTTTACTTAAAATAATACACATATATAATCATGATAGGAAACAATAAATCGAGAAAATTTTTAAACTTAATAAACAACAAATAACAAATATTGTTGCAATTGCATTTATGAATATACCAATTACCAACAAACGCATTATCGGGTAGTTCATCGTTGATGTTGGTAAAAGTGACAATATTGTTTGCACAAGTCTCCATCAATCACAGTTGAACGTCTTCACTTGAAATAGAATGTTTTGCAGTTTCTACATCAGCTCATATAGTAGAAGTGGTTGATTGGGTTGTATATATTTCAAGTGATACAGACTTTGGTTGAAATGAATGCTATGCTCTTTTTGAGGAGCAGGTTTATGTTCTAAATAAGGAAATACGTTACTTGAACCCTCCTCCTTTTTGATAGGGGGTGAGAACGGGACTTCAACTCGTGTGTCAATGATTCTCTGGTTTTCACAATCTGCAATATAGGAAAACAAAAAATTGTGGCTCGTGGCACATAATTAGATAGCAGTTGTGGCAATGAGTGTGCGACTAATTTGATCCTTCTGGTCTGAATATTACATTTTTACAATTTAACCATAGTAAAACTCGAGCCAAGATTTCAAAACTCTAAACTAAACAATAATCATTTCCTTACCACACGCCTATTCATTACAAAAACTTCAACTTGATTCTGCATGATGAAACAACGTGAAAATCATTTCTATTCTATTAATAAAAATTTTAGGTATGCAAAAAAAGGCCAAAATATCAAAGCATGACAAATTAAACCCCAACATAGGATACATTACCTTACAACTCAAACTATACATAACATATAGAATACATTCACCTGCATTGCCAAGTTATGTACCAGTAGATCATAACTACACATGTCAATATTGTCCAACTTTACTAATTGATCAAGTTAAGGTGGATAATGGAATGTCACATAAAGCCTAATCATTTTGATGACCACGAAAGCTTGTCAAAATTATCAAGAGACTAAGAAAGGTTATATTACCAACTACAAAATCCTCCGTTATTGAACAAAAAAATGGTTCTAGTGTTGACTACCATTAATATTGTAAAAATGATCTGTCGTAGTTGCATTATATTTATTTAATCTACACAATGGTGCCAAAATCAACATGATTCGCTCCTGAACAGTCAAGTTTAATCACACAAGCTAACCACTTGTGAATGGTCAACCGTGATAAACTTAAAACAACTCAAAAAGCAAATGCAATTAAAATCAGAGGAGTTTAGTGTTTCTCCGGGTCGTTAAGTCCCAACGAGGTGTGAACACTGTAGTACAACGAATCTGTGATCGGGTGATATTGAATGAGAAAGGGTTTGTGAATTTGGAATAATTATACCTAAAGACAAAGTTTTTTAAATTACATGGGCTTAAATGCAAATTAAAGAAAATTAAAAAGCTAAAATATATTAAATAAACGCTATCACTATATTTAAAGTTGATGAACGTTTAAAACCTAAAACGTACGTTTAAATTAAAAACTACGTAACGTACAAAATAAAATGTGAAAATAAAGAAGGAAAATACCTACGGATATGAAAAATACATTTTTACAATCCTAATTATAAAATAAAATTATTAGAAAAATAAAATTATTTTTAAAACTATTTATTTAATTATTATTAATTAAAAACTATTTGTTAATTATTTAAAATGCACTTAAATACAAGAAAATATAAAATTAACCTAGAAAAATGAAATTATAACTTAGAAAAATCTAAAATATGATAAAATTTATTTTAAAACTGAAAATATATTTTTTAGACTTTTTATGTATTTATTATTAATTAAAAACAATTTAAAGCTAATTAAAATGCTAGAAAATACTATTTAAACTAAGAAAATTATGGAAAAATATTTTTTTGGCTTTTTATATTTATCTTAAGCTAGGAAAATTGAAAACATATTTTTTTAAACTTTTTCTGATTTATTTGTAATAAAAGCTAATTAAAAAGGATTAAAAACTAGTTTAAAATAAGAAAAATATCAAACAGTGCTAGAAAAATATGAAAAATTCAGGAAAAGTCTAAAATATTATTCTAAATCTATAAAAAATATAAAAACATATGCTTATGTTCAAGATTATGAAACTGTAGTGAAAAGTGCTTATAAATAAGCACTCAAAATAAGCTAAAGGACACAAATGGACACCAAATGAACACAGAAGCTAGGTTATGCTATAATTACTTAATACTAACCTATTGCAACCATCCAGAATCTCTTGATAACCAACTGCAAGCTTATGAGTACAAGATCAATCAAGAGAATTCAGTTTTGGGGAGCTAACTTTCAGCTTATGCAACTGCTTCTTAATAAGCTGAATCAGAAAACCAGAAGTGGGAACATAAAGTAGACCTAGCAGGCTACACAAGAACCAAAACTCAGCTACTCATGAGCTTATTTGAATTCTGTGCAAAGGCTGCAAGTTGCCTGTGCACACTCAGTGTATGCTGAGTGTGTGCACAGGGCACTTGAGGGCTTATTGGAAGCTGATTAAAAGCTTATAGGAGCTTGATAAAAGGAAAAAAAAACTAAGATTATTAAACTAGACCAACTGAACTTGGAAATCCCAAAATATCACTAGCTCATGACCAAGGGTTAACAACTGAGACATCAACAAAGTTTTGGCAAAAACTGGTTTTACTACTTTTGACTATTTAAGACAGAAATGAAAGGTTTGACTTTTATGAGATTTGAATCAAATTTGTTAACTGATTATGATAACTTGTGATAAAATAACACTGATGCAAGCTGTATTACTAACTTTTAAACCTATATGCAAGATTATACTAACTGATTCAAACAGATATGGAAACTAGAGCAGATACAAAATGATTTTGACTTTTAAACTAATGAGGACTGGTTTTTGTTGTTTGACTGAGCTATATTGAACTAATAGAACATGTACCAACTAACAATGATATCACAAATGACCTTGAACATCAAGCAAATAGCAAATCCAAACATCCTTTAATATAACTGTTTTGAAGCTTATTGTACTAAAACAAGTTTTTAAACTAAGAAAGCTATTTATTAACTTATATTAACTATGTTTAGACATATTTAAGCTAAGATTAACAGGATTTTAACACTTATACTTAAGATTGCAAATTTTTAAGAAATGCTTACAAATTGTGTTTATGCACAAAAATGAGAACTGAGGATCAATACTACTTCCTATAGCTTTCCATAAAGCTCTAAACCAATAAGCAATCCAAAATTAGCTCTGCATCACCAAATATCATAACCAAATCCAAATGATGCTTATCAGTTGACTTTTGTTGACTGTGAGTATTTTAAGAGTAAAAACTGAGTAGAGGCTTATACAAGCAATCAATAAGCTATGGGAGAGCTTATAAAAGCTTATCAAAACAGTAACCTACACCTTTTAACATTACAAGAGTAAATTGAGATTTTCAAAGATAAAAATGCATAAACTGAAATTGAAACTTGAACACTGAAATTTACTATTGAAAAGGATTTAAAATACACTGAGAATACTTAAGAAAGTACTTGAAAGCTGAGAAATACACTGGAATTTAAATTATACTACCTACGACATGAAAAAAAATCTAAACTACTCTACTTTTCTCCCACACTGCTTCTTTCCTCTTCTTTATAGATCTTTTGAACTCTGTGGGTCCCACTTGATCTTTCCCATCAATAATCTCAGCCTTTGGATGGGTCAAATTCATCTTGGCCATAAAATAGTAGTTTGGCGCCAAAAGTCCTAAAGCAGGTTTTTTAGCATTTAATGCTTCTTGGTGTTTGTGGAGGTGGAGGGGGGTTGGTATACAGGTGGGGGGATAAGGTGGAAAGTGGTGGTGAGGTGGTGAAACCACCTGGTTTCTGGTTTGCAGTGGTAGGAGAGGGAAGTGAACAGTGGTGGCTGTATTATTTCTTTTAAAATATGGGCCGGGTTTTGGTATTGGGCTTGCTGGGTTGGATATTGGATTTGGATTAATATATAGGGTCCGTTTGGTTTTGTATTATTAACACAAGGACCATATTTGTAATTTATGAATTCTTGAAGGGCTGATCCTGTCACTTTTCCAAAGATATAATAAGGACCAATTCTGCCAAACTTTAACAGTACAAGGACCATATTTGATAAAATCCCATTTTTTTTAATTCCAAGGACCAAAACTGCCACATTTATAACTCTAGGGACCAGACTTGTAATTTTCTCAAAACTTATCATAAGAACCAATTTTGTCATTTATGAATAGTACAAGGTTTATTTTTGATAAATTTCCATTTTTAATAAATCCAAGGACTATTTATGACATTTTTGTAAAGTTGAGGGACCAAAGTTGTAAATTGTGATTTTTAAACTTTAAAGGGTTTGTTTTGACAACTTTTGAATCCCATGGACCTTAAATGATATTTTTGCTTAATTTTGATTTACCAGGGACTGTTTTTGACAACTTTTGAAACTTGGGGGACTAAAACTGCCAAATATGCAAACTTGATACGTTTTTCATCTGATTTTGATATTTTTGCATTTAAAACACATAAAACACTTATTTGTGATATTTTCATCATTTTGATGCATTTTTTAGTGTTTTCAGATATTTTTGCAGTATAGATGGTACAAAAATGATGAGTATTTAGACACTCATCAATCCCCCACACTAAGATATTGCTAGTCCCTAGCAATGTTTTGAGAAAAATTAATGGATTTTATCTCTTTACCAAAAGCCATTACTTCTAGAGTAGCCAATTGTTTGGTGAGTAGATTACCAAATGATTTTGAGCAAATCACCAGCTGTAAACGGATTTGATTTGTCTTTACCAGAAGCCGTTTGCTTCTGGACTAGCCAACTCTTAGATAAAATATCTTTGGTGAGTAGATTACCAATTATGGATTTCCAACTGCCTTTACCACAAGACATAAACTTGCGGGCTAGCCAACTCTTCACTTTTAAGGATATGGTGAGCTGAACACCATACAATTTTGGGCAAATTGCAAGCCATAACGGATTTGAGATATCTTTACCAAGAGCCGTTTGCTCCTGGATTAGCCAATCCTTATGTGGGTTAGACATGGTGGACTGATTACCATTTGTTGTGTTTAGTACATAGTACTTCCACTAAAAAAATTTAAAATTTGGCCATTTTGGGGGAAAAAGGGACTAAAAGGGTATATTTATGATCAAATTCGCCAGAATTTCCCCCCCCCCCACACTTAGAAATGAATATTGTCCTCAATATTCAAAGTACCGGCTGTTATGCCGAAACTTAGAACGTAAAAAGATAACATTACTAGCTAAGTGTAGAAACACAACAATTATTCTCTTTTTTAATATTTACAATTTTCATTCGTTTTTTAGATCTATATACAACATGTGGGGCATCTCCCCCACACTAAGGTGGTACACACGGGTGAAAACCCATGTTTAACTACTGTTTTTGATTACCGAGTCGCTAGCTTGACTCGACCCCGGATTAATTTGTTCATGGGGAAGTAAGTGGAAGAGACAATCTCCATCGGACTTTCATTCAAGATGTTTGTATAAACATTGAAGTACGTGAAAGTTCCACACCGATGAGATATACATAGAACCGGCTCAAAAATGATAAATGAAAATGCCGGGATCAAAAATAATGTCTTCATTCCCGAAGGAGTGAAGAACAGGAGAAGCCACGGGATAGGTGAAGAAGAGAAAGAAAGTCATGATAAAGATCTTGACTAACTCATCATCATCAGAAGGAGAATTCATAATAGCATGAATTTCATTATTTATGCTCAATTGGTCTAGACATATCCCGGGTGTGTCTAGATCAAAGTAGAAGTTATCATACTCCGGTAGAGATATGATATGAGTGAGTTCACAGGAGAACTCCTCAAAGGCGAATGATTCATATTCGGGATTGATTTGAGTGAGTTCATTGGGGAACTCCTCAAAAGTGAATGATTCATAATCGGGGAGAGAATTATGAGAATGAGAAGTGGTAATACCACTAATCTTATCTCCCATATGATCAAAATGGAACGTTTGCAATTCCGGAATAGAATCATCAAACAAAAGTTCTCTATCCTCAAAGGGGATAGGATATGAAGTAGGCTTTTCATTAAAATCCTCGATTCTAGAAATGAGAAGATTAACATTCAATAAAGTAAGACGAAGAGCTTCGTCTTGGATTATTTCTTCATCATTCTCTTCTCCTAAGCTGACAAGCTCAGAAGGTAATTCCCCACATAACTTATGTCTCCACAAGATAAAGAATAGTCCTCATCAGAATCAGAGAACATCTCAATATGATCATTTTGGAAGACAAGAGGAGGAGGGATATCACACACATGATCAAGAATTCCCTGTGACTCTCTCGGGATTGGGACAAGGTTCTCAACACTAGACTTTATGAATTCGTCCGATTCCTTTTCAGGAACAGTGTCAAGATGCTCATTCCACATGTTTAGAGAGTGAGTGGGAATATCGGGTGTGATAACAACAGACTGAGGGAGTTGAGAAGGACTAGCATACATATGTTTTATACTTTCCATTTGTTCTTCTGCTAGTAATTCCATCATAGTCTTTTCTCCCTGATTTTTCATGGAAGGAATTTCAACTGATGAACTTGATGAACCTGTACAAAATTGACGAATATCAAGGGTAACTTCATCATCATCGTCATCAGGAATGAAACGGAATCGAGAGCTAGATTTGGCTGCTTTTTATTTTGCAATTGATTCCCTAATAGATTTTTCAAAGGTAATTTGGGAATTTAATTTAGCATCCCGCTCTTCGGCTAACAATTCTTCCATGGATTTCTCATTTGGATTATCTTGGGAGTGTTTACATTCCTTCAAATCTTTCACTAAATCCAAAAGATCAAGGAGAAGATTTTGAGGAAGTGGCTCAGGCTGAGGTGGTGCCTGATTCATTTGGTGCTGTAGAGGTTGGTCATGATATGAAGTGTAAAACCTGAATTTCTAAAATTCACAAAAAGACCAAAATACCCCTATGATCAAAAAGTATGAATAATTAATTTAAAGAATACCAAATAAGCTATGTAAATTCAGAAAATTATTAAGAAATATCACATATGATCCAAATAAATTTTAAAGACTTTGTAAAGATTATTTTTATAGTTTATAATTTTATAAAATCAGTTTTGTGTTTTATAAATAGCCGAATGTATTTATTAAGTGTTATAAAGGAATAAAATTAATAAAGGCCCAATACAAATTTATAAATTAAGATCCCATTTATTATAAGTCCATTATAATATTAAGCCCACAAGAAAATTAGTAAATCATATATAAACACATTATACGGTTTATTCAAAACCCTAATAACCGATTATACTAAAACCGACTCTAAAACCCTAAATAATTCGACATTCATTTTTCAAGGCTTAGAGCTATTTTTCTTGGACGAGTTTGAAGGTAAGGAAGGTGTTAAAAATCTGGTTTGAGGTTCTAAGGTGCTGGATCAATCGTGGTGATTTTCTTGGTCGATTAGGGTTTCGCCGAATAGCGTTTTGGTTTCTTTTGTTCTAGCGTTCGATTCTCATCAAGGGTATGTTTCCAATATTATTTTCAGTCCTAAAAGTCATATAGAACCTGTAAAAATTATTCATGCATATTTAACAAGTCGTATGAAATTGTTTTGGATTAAAACCCTAAAAGCGTATAAAATAGCGAACGAACATATAATAATTTTTAGGACCATGACCTGATTTTTCTGGAAGCTCTTATAGGTTATACGACCTGAATAAAATACATGTTCATGAATTCGAAGCTTGTGTGATTTTTTAGGGGTTGTTTTGTTCGATCGTATTTGAAAAAGGAAAGAAAATAAAAGCGACGATTAGGGTTTAGAAGAATTATGGTTTGCTTGTTATAATTAAGAGTAATTAATGCAGTAATAAATATGAACTAATGATGGGTTAAACTTAGGTTTAGGGCTTGTACTTGAATTATGCATAATTCGGTTTTAAGTAAACGTTTTGGGTTGGTTTTGTAAATTATGAAACTTAAAGGTTATTTCTGAAAACAGTAAAATAAAGGTACTAAACGTATAAAATAAGTATGAGGGTTAAACGTGTAATTTTGGATATTTAGAGGGCCATTTGAATTGTTATTAAATTAAAAAGGGTATGTTTTGTAAATTCTAAAACCTTTGGGCTAAAATGGTAAAAGCTAATAATATAAGGTTAGATCGTGAAATTAAAGATGTCAAAGGTGTAATATGTAATTCTGAGTAATTATGGGTTCGACAAGTGTGAGTTGATTTTGTAGAGGCATGCATGAGTTTTGAGATAACTTCGGTTTGTTTTCATATACGTTCTAGGTCAAAGTGGAAATCATTAAAAGAAGTAACATTTGAATTAAATGCGTATTAAGTAATATTAAAAGTATGGGAAACCCTAGAACCTAAATAGGAAGTCGATTAGGGTAAAAAGCTAAGTGTGCAAATTCGTTATTTCATGTGAGAATGGTAAGTTTTGGAGTCATTAATAACTGTTGATTAAGGGTAAAATGAGCTAGTACTAAGTTTGTTGTAAACATGCGTAAGTTATGATTTTATGCAAGAAGTCACATATCATGAATTAAATTAGAATATGCATGGTCTCATTAAGTTGCATTCGAACAATGTTACGTGTGAGTTTTGGTTAATCATGTAAGTTATAAAGGCTTGTGTAAACTATTTTGAAAGAGAGTCCTAAAATCCGTCTTTGACATTTGTAAACCCTATACTTTGAATGATGTAAGTCCTCAAATGAGATAATTATCATATTAAGCCCTTAAGTTTACTAATTGTCATTTCCAACTCCTAAGTTTGGCTAATTAATGATTAATACTCTAAAATGTTGGAATTCCGTCTGTCACTAAAAATGAGAATATTCTGACAACTCTAAAAGTATTAATGAGATTAATCCGTTATAACATTAATGATACTAATAAGTATTAAATAAATCATAATCCGTGTAGATTCGTTGAAGGAGACGCGACGTTACATCTTCGTATTCCTACATTCGTTTGCTTTCCTCTCATTTGCTTTAAGGTACAGATATTCTGACCTTTTCAGTAAAGGTTCCTTATGATGTTCTTTTCGTTAGCTTTCCTATTCTACTTATTAGGGTTTCCGATGCCATTGCTATGAACCCTTTCCTGATTGTTTGACCCGTTGCTTATCTAAACTTATGTTTTATTGAACCATGCGATACCTGATTTGAACTTTATGTTAGGAAGATTTTGACATGCATATTTGTTGAACCTTGTTATATTTGAATATGAACCTTATGATATGAGTTATCTGATATGTTATTTGCTGAACCTTGTGTTTGATTAAGACCTGTGTCATAATTGAAATTTTGTTTGACCTAAGTTAGTTTGACACCCGAGCCAAATAATAACTAGTCATGGGGGTTCCATGTCCGTGTCAGTGATGCACCTCTGACATGACTCTAGGGCAGTAGAGTGAAGTTCTGCCACGTCCCTTATCTGTTATTTAGTATGAGCTCAAGTTATATTATATGACCAATATATGTTTGTGGGGCGTATGGATGCATCCTAGATCTGATCTATTATTCGATATGATTTATCTAGTTGAATGATGTCGTGTGCAATACGCGTCTTCATAAAACTCTGGGAGCTAGCTACTCCGACTTATTTTGAGATTGTTTCTATATTGTTATGATGTTTTGATATGATATGTTCTGGGATCGTGGTAGTTAACTAGATCTTTATCTGTTATTTCTATGTTAAGTATTCTGATTATGATTCGGTATGTTCAAGTGTTTATGATTATGTGCTGGGCTTATTATATGTTATTATATATGTGTATGCTTTTGTATGTTTATGTGATTACCGTTTACAATGCTAGATTATGATTAATATGTTTAAATGGGATTCGCATGCTGTCATCTGATGTTATGTTAGTTTCTCGTTATGTGAAGTATTTGATCTGTGAGATGAATGTGCTAGTGTGAAAGTGAGTATTCTATAAGTTTAGTATGCATAAATTGTTCAGTAAGTTTTGTGAACTTTGCCTATATGTTAGTGTATGTTATCTGTATATGTGACCTGCCATGTTTTAACTCTGCTGATGTTAGGGTTTGATTTGAGAACTGGTTTAGTTTATGATAGCTGTGTCGATAATTGTTAATGGTTATGCTATGTTTTGTTTGGTCTATTAAATTATACTCCCTCCGTCTCAAAATTATTGTCACCAGACAAGAAGCACATAGTTTAATAAAAGTGGGACCCCTATAAATTTCAACCACTCAAATAGAATATTCCTCTACTAAATTCTCTTTTTATTACCTAAAATAGAAGGTGGACAATTATTTTGAGACACCCAAAAAAGGAAATATGGACAATTATTTCGAGACGGAGGGAGTAGTTTGTCTAATATGTTTTCTGTTTGCTTGTGAGACTGCCATGATTTGAATGCTATTTCTGTTGCTGCGCTATTGTTTGAGTGTGTTAAGTGCAGATTAATTGATTTGTATGAATGCCATGTTTATTTGTTGGTAACTGTTTCTGTTAGTCATTAGACTCTTCGTTTGGCTTATAAGTAATCTGTTATTCTTGATATGTTAAGTGTTTGGTTGTTCTGATGTGTTTGTGTTTGTGTCATTAATGTGCTATGAGATGTTTAACTTGTTATGTGGTTGTTTGGATTTCTGTATATTTGTGCTTCCGCAGAATCCTAAAAGATCCCTCATCATCATTTCATTTTGATTTCGTTATTTGTATATTTGTTTTGTTTAGCTTTTGTTTCGTTATATCTGTTCACTGGGCTTTGTAAGCTCAGCCGCATTTTCTTTTCCTGCGGCAGGTATTTTAAGCATTCAAGATGAGCTTATGGGATAGCTGATCTGGGTTGAGAGTAGAGACGAGAGCAAGATTCGACCATAGAGATCTTAGATTTATTTGAAGTTTAGTTATTTATGTTTTCTTTTGATTATTTTGTAAGGGCTTCCGCTATTGTATATTATTTAAGGTTCTGATATGAAACCGTATTGTGATATCTTTACCCTTGTCGGGTCGGGGTGTTACATGAAGAGTCGTAATTGTTACAGGGAAATGGATTCCTTGTTTGACAATCAGAGCTAGAGTGAGGACCTCCACAATACTCACAACAGTAAAACTGGTGTGGCTGTGAGTTATATGTGTTGTAGTCATAATTGTTATCAGGAACCTGCTCATAGACAAGCGTGTTTCCCGATTGACAATCAGAACTGTAGTGTGAACCACCACAGTACTCACAACAGTAAAACTGCTGAGTCTCACAGTGTGGTAGCTGATGGAATAAATCAGTTGTGTTATGGTAGGAATAGGGATCCTGGTTATAGACAGACCCGTTTCCTGATTCCACCATACTATAACTGGGGCAATTGCCACCATTATAAGGACCACCACACCATTGACAACCAAGAGGGTGAGGATAAGACATAGAAAAGAATCAAAGGGTTACAGAGGGGTTGGGATGAAGAATCAAAGATGTGAGAGGGTAAGGATGAATATTTTTGGATTTTTGGATAACATTTTGTAAAAATAAGAAAGAAAATCTTTTTGGGTTTTTGTGTTTGTTGAAAACTTGAATAAAAAATGTTTTTGGTAATCGATCAGTTAAACGAATTAACTTCACGATAATTTTGGTTTTATATGAAAACAAGGAAATATGGACAAAGATGGTAAATATACAATGGGTGTATATTCAACAACACTGATGCTTCAAGTTCGTAGTAACGCAGCACACCTCCCCGGCAGCGGCGCCAAAATTTGATTGGCTCCCAAACAGTCAAGTTTATCACACAAGCTAACCACTTGTGAATGGTCAACCGTAATAAACTTCAAACAGCTCAGAAACCAATACAATTAAGATCAGAGGAGTTTAGTGTTTCCCCGGGTCGTTCAGTCCCAACGAGGTGTGAACACTGTAGTACAACGAATCTGTGATCGGGTGATATTGAATGGGAAAGGGTTTGTGAATTTGGAATAATTATACCTAAAGAGAAAGTTTTTAAATTACAGGGGCTTAAATGCAAATTAAAGAAAATTAAAAATCTAAAATATATTAAATAAACGCTATTACTATATTTAAAGTTGATGAACGTTTAAAACCTAAAACGTACGTTTAAATTAAAAAAATACGTAACGTACAAAATAAAATGTGAAAATAAAGAAGGAAAATACCTACGGATATGAAAAATACATTTTTACAATCCTAATTATAAAAGAAAATTATTAGAAAAATAAAATTATTTTTAAAAATATTTGTTAATTGTTTAAAATGCACTTAAATACAAGAAAATATAAAATTAACCTAGAAAAATGAAATTATAACTTAGAAAAATCTAAAATATGATAAAAGTTATTTTAAAACTGAAAATATATTTTTTAGACTTTTTATGTATTTATTATTAACTAAAAACTATTTAAAGCTAATTAAAATGCTAGAAAATACTATTTAAACTAAGAAAATTATGGAAAAATATTTTTTTTGGCTTTTTATATTTATCTTAAGCTAGGAAAATTGAAAACATATTTTTTTTTAACTTTTTCTGATTTATTTGAAATAAAAGCTAATTAAAAAGGATTAAAAACTAGTTTAAAATAAGAAAAATATCAAACAGTGCTGGAAAAATATGAAAAATTCAGGAAAAGTCTAAAATATTATTCTAAATCTATAAAAAATATAAAAACATATGCTTATGTTCAAGATTATGAAACTGTAGTGAAAAGTGCTTATAAATAAGCACTCAAAATAAGCTAAAGGACACAAATGGACACCAAATGAACACAGAAGCTAGGTTATGCTATAATTACTTAATAATAACCTATTCCAACCATCCAGAATCTCTTGATAACCAACTGCAAGCTTATGAGTACAAGATCAATCAAGAGAATTCAGTTTTGGGGAGCTAACTTTCAGCTTATGCAACTGCTTGTTAATAAGCTGAATCAGAAAACTAGAAGTGGGAACATAAAGTAGACCTAGCAGGCTACACAAGAACCAAAACTCAGCTACTCATGAGTTTATTTGAATTCTGTGCAAAGGCTGCAAGTTGCCTGTGCACACTCAGTGTATGCTGAGTGTGTGCACTGGGCACTTGAGGGCTTATTGGAAGCTGATTAAAAGCTTATAGGAGCTTGATAAAAGGAAAAAAAACTAAGATTATTAAACTAGACCAACTGAACTTGGAAATCCCAAAATATCACTAGCTCATGACCAAGGGTTAACAACTGAGACATCAACAAAGTTTTGGCAAAAACTGGTTTTACTACTTTTGACTATTTAAGACAGAAATGAAAGGTTTGACTTTTATGAGATTTGAATCAAATTTGTTAACTGATTATGATAACTTGTGATAAAATAACACTGATGCAAGCTGTATTACTAACTTTTAAACCTATATGCAAGATTATACTAACTGATTCAAACAGATATGGAAACTAGAGCAGATACAAAATGATTTTGACTTTTAAACTAATGAGGACTAGTTTTTGTTGTTTGACTGAGCTATATTGAACTAATAGAACATGTACCAACTAACAATGATATCACAAATGACCTTGAACATCAAGCAGATAGCAAATCCAAACATCCTTTAATATAACTGTTTTGAAGCTTATTGTACTAAAACAAGTTTTTAAACTAAGAAAGCTATTTATTAACTTATATTAACTATGTTTAGACATATTTAAGCTAATATTAACAGGATTTTAACACTTATACTTAAGATTGCAAATTCTTAAGAAATGCTTACAAATTGTGTTTATGCACAAAAATAAGAACTGAGGATCAATACTACTTCCTATAGCTTTCCATAAAGCTCTAAACCAATAAGCAATCCAAAATTAGCTCTGCATCACCAAATATCATAACCAAATCCAAATGATGCTTATCAGTTGACTTTTGTTGACTGTGAGTATTTTAAGAGTAAAAACTGAGTAGAGGCTTATACAAGCAATCAATAAGCTATAGGAGAGCTTATAAAAGCTTATCAAAACAGTAACCTACACCTTTTAACATTACAAGAGTAAATTGAGATTTTCAAAGATAAAAATGCATTAACTGAAATTGAAACTTGAACACTGAAATTTATTATTGAAAAGGATTTAAAATACACTGAGAATACTTAAGAAAGTACTTGAAAGCTGAGAAATACACTGGAATTTAAATTATACTACCTACGACATGAAAAAAAATATAAACTACTCTACTTTTCTCCCACACTGCTTCTTTCCTCTTCTTTATAGATCTTTTGAACTCTGTGGGTCCCACTTGATCTTTCCCATCAATAATCTCAGCCTTTGGATGGGTCAAATTCATTTTGGCCATAAAATAGTATTTTGGCGCCAAAAGTCCTAAAGCAGGTTTTTTAGCATTTAATGCTTCTTGGTGTTTGTGGAGGTGGAGGGGGTTGGTATACATGTGGGGGGATAAGGTGGAAAGGTGGAAAGTGGTGGTGAGGTGGTGAAACCACCTGGTTTCTGGTTTGCAGTGGTGGGAGAGGGAAGTGAACAGTGGTGGCGGTATTATTTCTTTTAAAATATGGGCCGGGTTTTGGTATTGGGCTTGCTGGGTTGGATATTGGATTTGGATTAATATATAGGGTCCGTTTGGTTTTGTATTATTAACACAAGGACCATATTTGTAATTTATGAATTCTTGAAGGGCTGATCCTGTCACTTTTCCAAAGATATAATAAGGACCAATTCTGCCAAACTTTAATAGTACAAGGACCATATTTGATAAAATCCCATTTTTTATAATTCCAAGGACCAAAACTGCCACATTTATAACTCTAAGGACCAAACTTGTAATTTTCTCAAAACTTATCATAAGAACCAATTTTGTCATTTATGAATAGTACAAGGTTTATTTTTGATAAATTTCCATTTTATAAATCCAAGGACTATTTATGACATTTTTGTAAAGTTGAGGGACCAAAGTTGTAAATTGTGATTTTTAAACTTTAAAGGGTTTTTTTGACAAATTTTGAATCCCATGGACCTTAAATGATATTTTTGCTTAATTTTGATTTACCAGGGACTGTTTTTGACAACTTTTGAAACTTGGGGGACTAAAACTGCCAAATATGCAAACTTGATACGTTTTTCATCTGATTTTGATATTTTTGCATTTAAAACACATAAAACACTTATTTGTGATATTTTCATCATTTTGATGCATTTCTGAGTGTTTTCAGATGTTTTTGCAGTCTAGATGGTACAAAAATGATGAGTATTTAGACACTCATCACAACACAACCCTTTAACTATAACTTTATATTTATAGGTATAATTCACAAATTTTACCATTATCTCGTCGTTGTCGGGAAAATACAAATTTTGGTTCACAAGATCTTCTCTAAAGGCCATTTACCAATCTTAAAAAACTCCAAACAGTTCTGCTAAATGACTCTACATTTGCTGACTTTATGGTTGAAAGTTACATGATATTTATTCATTCTACACAATCTTCTCTATAGGCATTGGTTTCAAAGAACCTTATGTCATGTTAAGCTTTATTCAAACTCATTCAACCATTAGATATAACTTCTAAATAAGGGTTTTAATATCACCAGAAACTATTGTTTTCATTCTTCACCACAACCTCTAAATTCAACTTACTCATTATTAAATGCATTTTTTTTTTCTCAAACCCATTTAGGAATAGATTATGATTCTTGAATTTTAAGCCTCTTTGAGAAAAAATTGTCAACTACTAAATATCATAAATCAAAACATAAAAGAGACATAACATACCGTATACGGTTTCCATCAAGATCTATAATTTGAAGACTCATTTATTGTAAACCCTGAAAATGAAAAGGAGGTATTTTAATGTCTGCATAACCATTGTTGCATCTCTTGAAGAAACTTTTATAATACGAATTATTTTTAATGAAAACCAAAATACATTAATTACATCATAAAAGTGTATGTTGTATAGCAAGGGCATCTTCATAAGTTAACTCATCGTCGAAAAAATCACTTGGTGAGCTCATCATGAACCATATTTTAATACATAATAGATGAGTAACACAATATAATCAAGAGTTTACATAACTTTGGCTTGCCTTATCGCAACCTTCTTAATACAAAGTTCCATTAAGAACTCGGTGTTTGTTGAATTCAGGTCTCTCTAATCACCACATACCAAACTCTAGTCCTTTCGATTATTGATATATGGCAAATGCTTATATAAATTAATAAATGCATTTTTATATGATTATGAAGTATCGTTATAAATCAGACACCTAAATATTTAAAGAAAAACAAAGTCAAACTAAAATGAAACTAAAAGAAGTTGATAACAGATTAATACAAAAAGGCATTTTGATGTCCAAGAATTATTCAAAGCATTCACATGACACAAAAAATACTACCTTGCAAAAACATGAGTTCACATGTGTTGAATTTAAGGAAATTATCAGGAACAACTGGTTATTCTCCGAATTGATAAAAGTGTAACTATTTTACTAATGTATCCATGAGAAGAAAATCTGAGTCACTAATGTCTCATGTCTGTATGTATTAAACATCAAATAGTCCTGACTTTTAATGTCAATTTCTCCCGATAATGCTCATATTTTATATCATTTATATGGATTTACACTTGTATTCCTTTATATTTCACTTTAAGGTAAATTATGAGCATTGGAGCTTAAGAGAAGCGGATTTGGAGATTTTCCTAACGATTTATGATATTATGCCAACTGTGAAGAAGCTGCGGCGTAACTCTTTCTCTCACATTACGCCGTAGCTAGTGTTTTGACTCAGAAGACCAACTTAACAGCAATTACGGCGTAACTCCCAACTAAGGTTACGCCGTAATCATCTAGGTCAAGAAATGTTTTGCGCCTCCATCAAATACGTAGTAACTCATCACAAGGATTACGCCGTAGTCCAACCAAAAGAGATTTGTATTGAAGATAAGGCGTAATATTTCCCAAGTGTTACGCCGTAACCTGCTTAACGAGAGTTCTAATTGGAGGATTATTGAAGTTATGGCGTAACTCTCAACTCAAGTTACGCCGTAACTAGGATCGTGCCTATAAATACAAGCCCTAAGTTATGCATCTCACATCCTTGACTCACAACTCAAAGTCTGAGAACGTGAAGAGGGTTCCAAAGGCAGAGCATACGGAGCCATCTCCAAGAAAGAAATCACTTCATATCGATAAGCATTAGCGATTATTTTTATCTTTTACTTTTGATTCATGTCTTTCATTATGTTAAACATCGAATTCATTGTTTCTTTTAATATGATGGGCTAAGCACCTTTGGTGCTAGTCTAGTTATGATTCCTTGAATGTTTTGTTTATATTTTCATGGTATAATTGTTTCTAGTGTATGCATGCATAGTTCGTTGGTAGTTACCCTAGCTTCGGTAGTTTTGAAATGCGGTCGTATCTAGTTGCTTAGGAGAATTGACCAACTGACCCTAAGTAGTTAGGTAGAGTAGGGGAGGGTAAGAATTGACCAACTGACGACCCTTCCTCGCTTGTGCAAACTTACCTAATGATCACCGGTCGTCCGGATGATCTTAAGAAGTTAGGGATGAGTGTCTAAGATGCTAACTTTTGGGCACTCATTATTTCGAATCTTGCATGTAGGGTACTTAGTGACTTGGCTTAGGCGACTAAAACCCACTCGAACCTTTGACCTCGGGTAGGAGCCTTTGTTGATAGGTTAGGACGAATTGACCAAATGCTGTCCTAGCGACTTAAAACCCCACTTGAATCAATTGGAAGTAATAAAACATGAACATTACATGATAGGATGAGTAATTAGGTTAGCACACTTTCCCTCTATTGATCACAACATCTCTTTATTTTATGCTTTTATTTCTTATTTATTAGTTAATTAATCATTTCAACCTCAAACCAGTTAAAAACAGTGACACGTAGACTTAATTAGAATCCGCTCATATAGCTCTTGGGACGACCTCGATTTTACCGATTACTACACTACACACGACTGAGTATACTGTCCGTAAGTGCATAAGGTGGACCATATGTAAACGAGACATTATAAATATTAAAACCTGGTTAGAAATCCTGCATTAGTATACATAATACACCCCCTATTTAAAAAAACTAATACACATTGTCCCAAAACACTCTTTCTAAAAGGATATAATTCCTGATTTTTTAAAAGCCAACCGGAGGAGCAATTAGTGGAGCTATTCAAACTGATGCAGCTACTATTCAGATACATAACCCAAGTATAGAGCAATAATATCATGAGGAGGGTGAAGCTATGACTTAGTGAGAAATTTTTGTTCGCACTGTATAGTGCAGGAAACTCAGGTGGGCCTATGCTTGACTCCTATGGCCATGTTATTGGTGTTAATATGGCAACTTTCACTCACAAAGGTATACAGTTTACTTAATCTGGTCCAAACTATTTCTATCTTTTATCCATCTTGAAGGTTATTACTCAAAAACGTGTTGACTGCTTCTTATATATGTTATAGAAAATCATTTGCATTTATAAAAATTTATTTACTGCATTTCAAATTTGGTTATAAGTTGACCAGTTTTACTTTAAAAAGTCACATCTAACTGTGTCTTCTCTGCATAATTTGTTGCATGAAGTGGGATGTCATCTAGAGTTAACTTTGCAATACCAATTCAAAGTGGTGCAAACTGTACCTAACTTGATTGTTTATGGAACTGCTTATTGGGACAGATTTTGACCGTTAGCCTACTCAAAAGATAGATCACTTACTCAATCATTAGTGTAACTAAAACTGTCGTACACACTTTCAAATATGCACAACACAATGCCATGCAGCATAAAACACAAACATAAAACAAAGTATCAAATACAACTTTAATTCAACAGCGACGTAATATTACGTAAGTTATAACTTAATATCAGTGATTTGTTTCATATAATAAAGATATACAGTATGTAAATTATAAGCAGGTGTTAAATTCAAATAGCGCTTGATACAACAGGGCAGCTTTAATACAACAACGACGTAAAATTACCCATATCTACCTTGTTTTATGTTAAAATATATGTTTACTTTTTACCCATTTGACCCTTCAAAATATAATCCAAACCAACCGTTTGAGTCAATGTATTATTATTTAATTAGTGAATTGATTTATGCAGGGTATCCTTCCAGCCATTAAATTTGTGTTCCCAAGTGCATAACACATGTTTTGCTTAAGACACATACATGAAAATATGAAGCAGTCTTGGAGTGGACAAGCATACAAGGATGCTTTGTGGAGATGCACATCTGTTACAACTGTTAATAACTGTGAAAGGTGTATGTTACATTTGAAGAAGTTGATCCCTAAAGCACATGAATGGTTGAACAAGATACCACCTGAGCATTGGGCAAGATCTCCTTTTTCAAGTAATACCTTTTTTATTAATTTTATTACTAAAGTAAACATTTAATGCTTTCATAGTTTTGTATTGTAGATAGATCCATTACATATTTATTGATTAACAACATTTGTGAGGTGTTTAATGGTAAAACAGTTGGAGCTAGGGACAAGCCAATTATTACATTTCTAGAGTATATTAGGAAATATTGCATGAAGAGAATAGTTAATGTACAAAGTGTTATTAACAATTTTGATGGTCCTTTGACCCTTACTGTAACTAAAATCATGGAAGCCACTAAGAAATAGGCTCATTTGTTGAAAATGAAATCGAATAGAGGAGTTAAATATCAAGTATCAAGGGCATGGGGTGATCAATGTTTTGTAGATGTACAGAGTAGGAGATGTTCAGGTAGGAAATTCGAATTAACAGGGATACCTTGTAACCATGCTATTGCAGCTTGTTAGGATATGGCTCTTAATAGAAAGGAAGTAGGACCCCTCCCCCCCCCCCCCAAAGTATTGGGTAAATCCTTGTTATTGGTTGACTACATGAAAGGAAGTTTACTATCACTTAGTGGAACTAATTATGGGAAGCAACTTCTCAAAGAATTCCACATGTCCAACAACACTTTTGCCTCAAAAGCATCATATCTAGATAGGCATACCAAGGAAGAAAAGAAATAGGTCCAAATTTAAGGATGAACCACTTGTGAAAAATAGTAAATTGAGCAAGAGAGGGAGAACCATTAGTTGTCAATCATGTGGAAACATTGGACATAATAAGTGTACATTCAAAGGAAAAGGTAAACCTCCAAGAACATGTAGTTATTTGAGTTTCAAATTTTAACTATTTGTTTGCTTTGAATATCATGGATAGTTTACAAGTTCTTTTGTATTTCAGTATCAACAATGCAGAAGCTAGTGGTAGTGGAACTGGTCAAGAAGAAGCTGGTGATTGTCAAGCTAGTCAAGTTCAACATGTATCTGGTCAAGCAGATGCTGGTGTTGGTCAAGCAATTGTTGGACCTATGCAAGGTGCAAATGTAGCTGCTCAAGCTGGTCCTAGTTCAAGTGTTGCAAGTGGAAGTTCACCCTCATAATGGACAAGGCAAACTGTTGACTACATTTCCATACTCATGGATCCAAACTTAACTTATGCAAAAACACCAAACTGGCATATATCATAAAGTACCATAAGCAGGCATAATCAAGCAATTGCACTCCAACAATCCAACCAAACCTTCTGTAACCACAACTGTGAATACGACTACATTTCCTTCTAAAACTCTACCATTCTCAGCTCATGTTTGACTTCTTTTTTTCAAACTAAGTTTATGGTAAAATGAGTCACTCCGCTCAACAACCCTGATAAGGATTTACGTTTTTAGGGGATTATTTAAACCCTAAATCGATACATTTTATATCAGTTACTGCTTAAAATCATTCCTTTTCACATTTTAGGTCTTTTGGAAGCAAATTGCTGGAATCAAACACTTTGACAAAAAGGAGTAAAAACATGAAGAAAACGAGAAAGTCAAGATTTCAAGGCTGAATTTCACACCTGACGGCGTCCCAACCCATAGGGCGACGCCGTCGCTCAAAAGGTTTTCTGAAAAGTCTCGAGCGACGACTCAGGCCACTTTTTGGTTTTACAACATGACGGCGTCACGCCTTATTCCACGAGGGCGTCACCCTTTATTTTACACAAGACCACCAAGACTCATTCCAAAACAACGTCCTTTATGAAGCCTGACAGCGTCACATTTCCTCAACTGACATCGTCCCAACGATGACTTGTCCCAAACAAAACCCTAATGACGACGACCAGACGACGTCACCATCAAAAGGCGATGCCGTCGCATGTGTATATCTATATATAGACTTCGAATTTTCTGTATTTTGTGTGTAATAGTTTGGAGAGCAAACCCTAGTTCGTTAATAGTCTGACTTGGGCAGTCTTTTAGGATTCCAAACCCTTCTTTACACTCAAAGATAAGTTTTTTAATCCAATCTATCACCATGTTTATCCTATGTTCAATTGTTTGCTTATCTTCATGCTTATCTATCATGCGTAGCTAAATTATTATTGTGTTTGCTTAGATCTATGAAACCTAGTTGTTGATTATTGTTAGGTTGTCTCTTGTTTTAATTGGTAGACGCTAGAGTAATGAAAACTGACTTCTTCTTTAATTGTTGCGAGCTTGAACGTCCTAAATAGCACAAAGCTTGAGAGTGCAATTGAGCCATCATTGTGTTTATTGCTTGAGTTGTAGCTTTAAGAAAATAGAGTATTCTGGGAAGATACTACGGTACTTGGTGATCCCGGATAGTGTAGAGGAGAGTTACAATTCATAGAACTAGGGAACTAGGCACCCCTATGATTAACACGGAATACGCACCAATTAGAATGAGGATATGACAATTCAACTGACCAATAACAGATAACTATGGAGTAAGAAAATCTAAGTAAACATGCTTTTAATTAGCATAAGAACACTATCATACAATCCATAGCTTTTTCTTCTTTTCATTAGTTAATTAGTTTTTAATTTTTATTAGTAAGTAGTTAAAATTGGTAGAAGTACCACCCCACTCCTAAACCCTGAGATTTTTACTTGTTTTCTAAAAAATTATAAAAAGCTAAAACGAATCACCCTCAACCTTACCTTCTCGTCATACATCTCTACTAGCATCTATATTCCCCTAGAGAACGATCAACCCCCTGGGCTTACCCATACTACACTGCAACGATTAGGTACACTGCCTAGTGGGTTGTAAAGCTTTCTCGCAGAAAAGGAAGTTTCTCGACCTCGAACCCTGCTATCAAGTTTGTGGTGCCGCTGCCGGGGAATAGAATAGCTAGTTAGTTTTCTATCTCGATTAGGTCCACTTGCTTGATTCCTATCAAGTGAGCTTTTTTCTTTTTTCTTAGCTTTCTTTTAGTCTATCCCCTTTCTTTGTGTTTTTGTTCATAGCCTTGTCACTTTTCATCTTGGAAGGTGATAATCCACCTAACAACAATCCACCACCTCATCAACCACCACCACTACCCAATCAACCACCACTAGACCCACCAAGAGGCCATTGAATCAATGTTCTTGTTCACCAAGGGAAAGCGCATATCTATGCCCCTCCCACCCGCAAGTCCACTCGGTTAACACCATCAAAACATGTTCAAGCAAACTACCCCAAAAGACTAAAAACCTAAGTTAATGGTCCATCCAAATCTTAAAACACCAACTAATCAAGAACCCAAATCAACTCTAGAAGAAGAATTTAAGGAGCTTTACCAAGAAAAACCGATTCTTGAAGTCTTGACTCATGCGCCTTACTATCATGCTTTGAAAGACAAATATGAGCAAAGAATAAAATTAGGAGAACGTGGGTCCACGTTTATGCAAACCAAATTACCTAAGAAGTTAAATGATCTTGGCCTATTCATTCTTCCATGTAGCATTGGGAATTCCAAGGATTTTGACACATTAGCTGATCTAGGTTCAAGCATCAACCTTCTTTCGTTGTCCCTCCATAAAAGCCTTACCTAGGTAAGTTAGAACCAACGGAAACCATCATAGTTTTAGCGGATGGTAGATTTGCATATCCGGTAGGAATAATGAAGGACATGGTAGTACACATAGGACAATTAACTCTTTTGGTAGATTTCCATGTACTAGATATGACTAGTGATATCACATGTCCATTATTGGTTGGAAGAGGATTCTTAGTTACCGCTAGCTCCATAATCGATTGTAAGATATCCAAAATAGTGGTAGGAGAAGGGAGTGCTAGGTTAATCTATGCTATTAAGAAGCATTCCTATGATAATGAAGGTGAACAAATTCCCCATGAGATCATTTTATATAGGAAACCATCTAGATATGGACCTTGGACCAATAGAGATTTTGTAGGCCCTCAACGACCTTTCTATCTAGAAGAAGCCTTCATTAATAACACATGCGACTTACAACAACAATTGGCTAGGGACATTGAGGTGAATCCATTCGAGGATAATTTAGTGTTTAGGAAGATGACCGAAATCCTAGGAACCTTGCCTATTAATCTTTGCATAAATAGATGGGAAGTTGAGATTAGTAAGCCTACGCATAAGTGAAATTGGGATAAGGCACCTAGTGATAGGAATGGAGAGTGGCACATTAGGATGATGATCTATGATCCCAATGGTGAGATGTTTGAAAAGGCATACCGGACAAAGCGTACTAGTAGGAAATTAAAAGTGAAATTCGATCCCACCGATGTCCTTAAGGATGAACTCACTCACCTAGGTACGTAGGTATAACTTTGAGTCTAGCTACAAAATAAAGAAAGCGCTTCTTGGGAGGCAACACATATTTAATTGTTTGCTTGTTTGTTTTTCATCTTTGTTTGTGTGTTTCATATATCTTTTTCATTATTGCTTAATTCTCACGTTTGTTTTGTGAAAATGATTTATTTTGTTTTTAACTTTGTCTTAATTGCATATAAAGGTATTTTACAAAAAGATAAGTGTAGGAAAGATCACATATGTTTTCAGAACTTGCATGAACATGAGATCACTAGAACAAAAAGTGTATTTGGCCCCACCGAATATGTGTGACGATATACATATAGTCACACATGATTTTTCGGCCGTGTGTGACTAAAGGTCGCGCGACCATAGGTACCCTATGGTCACGTGTTTGACTTTTTTTAGTCTCTATTGCAAAAGAGTAACCAAAACCGTAACATGTGTGACTAATTAGGTACAAATTTTGTTGGATTAATCCGTATTAGTGACCATAAACACTGTATAGTCACACAAAACATGTTTGTTTTGGGTATTTAGTCACATACAATTACGCATAAAATGGCAAAAAGTGTTAATAAGTGTGACCATATGCTGTTTAAGGTGAAGAAATATGTCTTTTGTGTGACTATTGATCATCCAATGGCTACTTGAATTTTATGTTTGTGTGGCCTTTTGTAACATTTAGTCACACAAAGAATGTTTGTTTTGGGTATTTAGTCACATACAATTAAGCATAAAGTGGCAAAAAGTGTTAATAAGTGTGACCATATGTTGTTTAAGGTGAAGAAATATGTCTTTTGTGTGACTATTGATCATCCAATGGCCACATGAATTTTATGTTTGTGTGGCCTTTTCTAACATTTAGTCACACATATCATGTTTGTTTTGGGTATTTAGTCACATACAATTAACCATAAAGTGGCTAAAAGTGTTAATAAGTGTGACCATATGATGTTTTAAGTGAAGAAATGTGTGTTTTGTGTGACTTTTGATCATCCAATGGCCACATTAATTTTATGTTTGTGTGGCCTTTTCTAACATTTAGTCACACATCGAATTAAGCAAACTGTGACCAAAAAGTGTTAATAATTGTGACTATATGAATCTTTTAGACACATATAAGAAATTAATATATATAAAAACAAATTCAAATATATATATATATATATATATATATATATATATATATATATATATATATATATATATTCAAAATATATTCAAATACAATAAAATTGGAATTTATATAAAATTGTAATGTCGTACATAATAAAATTCTCAATAATTTAACGACTTCTGACTCTTGATCTTCTTAGCTTCCTTTTGGTGGTGTTACATGTAGGAAACAAAACCCGGGTGTATCAAAAACTGAATTAAATATGAAGAATGATATATGTAGGTTTATAAAACACATGCATCTATTTACCTTTTCATCGAAAACCACTTGATCCTTTGGCCATGCATAAAAACCACCTACTGCATCCTTAACTGTTTTGAGACCGTTACTTCCTACATCCGGTATGCACGCTGCATCCACTAAAGATTTTTCAATAGACACTCTGTAGCAATCCTTTGGGAGTGGTTTGTTATGAAGCATTTGTTTTCCATCAGTTTTGTACACGGTACCCTCCGCAATAATAGTTGATTTCTGTAAGTGCCACAGTCTGCACTTAATTACCTAAAAAGATAATTTGTTGCATGTATATATGTATCAGTAATTAATTAAACTAAAGAACATATGAAAATGTTTAAATACATACTTGTGGTAGTACTGTTAATGGAGACTCCTGTTCTTGTGATCCAGAAAGTTGACGTGAAGAATCCTTTCGTTTTGATCTAGTCGATTTCTTAGATGCGATAGATTTAACAGTTTCCTATATGTATAATACACGGTAAATAATACATGTATGTAGAATTCAAAAATCCCAGGGGGTGATTTATTACTTACACTTATTTCCATTTCCTTTTCCAAAGTTGCAAGTCCATTAGACTTCTCAATGCTCGCAATTTTCTCACGTCCAGCAACACGTGTTCCGGCATCCTCATCAGCACTGCTATTTATAAGATTAATGTTCACCGGAGACACCTGAAATATAAATAGTTTAAGAAGACTGCAACAGTATTTAAAAGGGTAAAAAAAAGATGGAATGTTACTTTCTTATGTCTTACTTCCGTTTGTGTCAATGGAGTTGCAGTTGACTGCAACTGCCCCCTTTGTGCAGCCAATTGTTTCATCAAATCCTGTATTACCGCCTCTTTTTCTTGACGTTGGCGCCTCTCATTATCAAGTTCACTTTGAAGTGACACCAATCTTTCATCAGATGCTTTTTTGATTCGAGGCAGATCAAAATACCTCTTGTAGGTTACTCCACCTCCCACTCCTCTCGCATATCCTCCCTTTTCCTTACCTAATACAAATGTCATGGCATCAGTGCCATGATCAAGCTTCAAGGTTCCTTGTTTGATCTTCTCCTCCGTCTCTTTCTGCACACACAATATGGGAAATAGGTTATTTAGTTCTACCAGTATTAAATTATAAATAATAGTATTAACTTATAACTAACAATATTAATTTATAACTAACAGTTTTAACTAATACACTATCAGTTTTAACTAATACACTATTAGTATTAACTTATAACTAACAATAAACATAATCATAAAATGAGTCAAACTTACAATTTTTTGTCCAACTGTTCTGATATCATCATCGTGAAATTCTCCGTCTTTATTCACCCTTCCTTTCAACCACAGCGTACCACGTGGTGGTTCTTCATCTGGTTCAATTTCTTTATTCTCGATCTTATAAACATCAAATACATACACTTGTAAGATAAACCAATATAAACGAAAGTATGATGCTATTAAATGCAAATGTTTAATGTTTAATGTTACCATTTTATCCATCACACGGGCGTATCCACCTCGTCCCATTCTATGCTGATAAACAGACTTGGAACGCGCCACTTTAGATGCAGCTGATTTCACCTTGCAACACAAAATTAAAAAGGTGTTTAGATGTAGTAATGCTGATAGTATACAACTAATATATATGGAAACATCAAATGTGACAGATATTTGAACTTGAATAAAAATGAATAATTAACACCTTGTATTCCTCGGTGGCCGTGTAGTTTACAAAATTTACCCAATCTTCAGCTTTTATAATTGCACTATACTTCGCCGGGACTTCATTAAGTTTTGAAAGGGTATTTTGGTTGGGCAATATGTAGTTTTCGGTCAATTTCCTTCTGAAATTCCTTAGAAGTTGACCAAGACGATTCATTATCAGCAGTCAAGCCAACATCAAAATATCGCTGCAAAGATTAACACAATGTTGTTAATTAGTTGCACATAATGTAAATGCAGAGATGAACTTATTAACACCTTGTACCTACGACAGCCAAGCCACTACTAGTTAAAAAAAGTATACGTGTACCGTGATTTTGTCCCACATTTTATCTCTTGCTTCTGAATCAACCTTTCTCCAGGATAGAATCCTGACACCTATATGCTCACGAACCAAATCACCCAAAAAACTCGAAAACAATGACCTGTTTTTTCCTGATATCCTATTCAGTGCATCGAAGGTTACACTGACCTTTATTCCATCAGTTTTTCCATAATCCCTGCGAAATTTAGCTAACCTAGTTATGCCCCTCTTAACAACATTCGCATTTGAATGGTTGTTTTCAGCATCCTCACCCTCATCTGAATACGCCTCTGATTCATATCCAAATGGGTTATCATTTTCACGATCAGAATAAACCAAATCATCCTGACAATTGGTTTGAGTTGCCATGATTCGTCAGAAGTAATGTGTTAAAGAAAATTAGTAAACTTAATTGGTATATAATGGTGTAAAAATTGAAGTTCTGGTTGTTTTGCTTGAATCCTGATTTATTGGAGTAAAATTAGGGATCATTATGGGGCAGTTTTTCAAATAAGGAAACCATAATTTCCTAAGTACTTTTAAAAATTTTGGCTGAAATTTGGCTCCAAATTTGATAATTTTAAAATGTGGCTCCAAATTGATAATATAGAATTTAAATATTTCATCTTTGGCTGCATTTTGAAACCAACACACCCATGACAGAAATGGTTCTTACCCACAGTCCCAAACACCCATATAACTTCAAACCAGCTGTATCAAAGACACATATAACTGCAGCTACACTAAAATCTCACCACATGGTGCATACAAATGAAGAAACAAAATCAAAAAATGGAATTAAAGCAACTAATTAAGCAACTATAACTAATAAGCAGTCCTAGATAAACAAGTAAGCACAAAAATAATCAAATCCAACCAAGGACTGTTGACACAACAAACAACCCTGATACCTTACTTTAAGCCTATAAATAACCTATTTATAAGCACTTAAATAAGCTCTAACATCCTCCAACAGTAAAAAAAATAAAGAAATCATGTAAATGCAATTAACTTAAAGCAAAAACAACAACAAAAACACCCTAAAAATTAACAACCTAAAAAATGAACAACCTAAGCAAAGCACTTATGAACCGCATATCCATGGCTCAACATTGAATAGAGTTTGGATCAACCTCAAACCTACAATAATACATTCTACCAATTCCTAAATGCAAAGCAACATTAAAAAAAGATGAAACAAACTAGCGACCGCATCCCATTCCATTCCATTGGATAAACCATCAAAAGATCCATACATGTTTCATTGTTAATATATCTACAAACCATAATATTAAACCAAGACATTAGACATTATAAACAGATGACACTAGAGCAAAAGGAACCATCCCTTTACATAGCGAGCAACCCTTCAACCATTCATCGACTTAATTTGTTCTTCCTTGGTCTCGATATCCTCCTCAGCTTGAGTAATGAGATTATTCAACCCCTGCAGCTTAGTCCTCGTAGCCTCCATGTCATGCCTAAGATCCATCAATGTGTCAAAATATTCATCCCCATCTCCAATAGCTACCATCTCAGCAATTAAAGCATTAAACTATGCAATCTCATTCTTTACTGTGGTGTCCTCTTCGTGCATCCGGTTTATAAAGCCACGGAGACTGGAAATTTGCTGAGCCTTGAAGAAACTCATGTAACCATCAACAGATGTCTCCCCGCTAAACTTAATTAGGTCATCAATAACACGCTTAGCCAAATGGTTTTGTGGTGATGGTGCTGCCATTGATAATGAAATTGGGTAAAATATGATATTATTGAAAGATAGCAAAAAAAGGTTGAAGAAGAGTTGTGGGGATAGTGTGATAGAGAAGATACTTGTAACTCCTTATGAATTCAAACTATAAAGACCTAAACTTTAAAATTGCAAAACAGTCCTCCTTTTAAACTATCATTAAAAATTAGGGGTGTTTATCCGTTTGGTTTTCGGGTTGTTTGGTTTCGTTAAATCGGTATTTTTTTATTCGGTTCAACATGAAAACCGAACCTAACCGAACTAGAATTAAACCGAAGCGAGCCGAAAACCGAATATGAATTCACTTCGCTTCTTGGGTTGACCCGAAAAGTCTTAAAAATAGATAAAACGGAAAGAAACGGACTAACGCAGACGAAAACGTGTAAGAACGTACGAAAATGTATGGAACTTAAGAAAATGTACATTAATATGTAAAACATATGAAAGCGTATGAAAACGGACGAAGATGTCTAAAATAGATGAAAACGGGTAGAAACGGACGAAAACGGTCAAAAACTTATACAAACGGACTAAAACATGAAAAACCCAGCGAGAAAGTGTAAACACGGACGAAAATGTGTAAACAAAAACGTAACGTATAAAAACTGATTAAAAAGGACAAAGTCATACGAAAACGGTTGAAAAAGTATGAAAACAGACGCAAACGTGTAAAACCGTATGAAAATGTGTAATAGTGTAAGAAAGCGTATGAAAACGGCGAAAAAGTCTTCAAAACATATGAAAATGGCTAAAATGGACAAAAAAAGAACTAAAGCGGACGAAAACGTATAAGAACGTAATAAAATGTACGTTAATATGTAAAACAGACGAAAACGTCTAAAATAGATGAAAACGGCTAGAAACGGTCAAAAACTTCTACAAACGGACTAAAACATGAAAAAACCAGCGACAAAGCGTAAACACGGACGAAAACGTGTAAACAAAAACAAAAACGTATAAAAACTTATTAAAAAGGACAAAGTCGTACGAAAATGGTGGAAAAAGTATGAAAACAGACGCAAACGTGTAAAAACGTATGAAAATGTGTAAAAGTGTAAAAACGTACAAAAACGGACGAAAACATATGAAAAGAGACGAAAATGTGTAAAAACTTACAAAATCGGAAGAAAACATGTACAAAACTAAGAAAACGTATGAACACGGACGAAAACGTATATGACCGACTAAATAGCACGAAAACGCACAAGGGTTGTGTTACCGTGCCCAACGTATCTAACGCAACCCTAAACACAGTTTCACACAATGTTTTGAGTAAGACACGTGAGTTAATGATTTTATGTCATCCTGAAATGTCAAAATTAACGTGCCCACCTTTAATAACTTTAATACAATTCATATAACCTTCACACTATAATATGGGTCAAAAGCATTGGGTTCTAGTTGCTTAGAGTGTCATTTTACGAAATGATTCAATCAATAGTATATATAAA
Source organism: Chrysanthemum seticuspe (assembly GCA_019973895.1). Lineage (NCBI taxonomy): Eukaryota > Viridiplantae > Streptophyta > Magnoliopsida > Asterales > Asteraceae > Chrysanthemum > Chrysanthemum seticuspe. The sequence continues at coordinate 36,873,550 of BPTQ01000006.1, forward strand.
ATTATATCTAAAACCATGTTACGGTTTTGGAAATTCAAACATGTTACGGTTTTGGAAATTCGCGTTCGGTTTTGGAAACATGTTATGGTTTTGGTAATTCGCGTTCGGTTTTGGAAATTCAAACATTCAATCAATAGTATATATAAAATTATAGTCACACATGTTACGGTTTTGGAAATTCGCGTTCGGTTCGTGATCGGGTGATAAAGAATAATGAAAGATATTTGGATTTTGTGAATAAATTGATGAAACATAAACTAAAAACAAAAAAAAGCAAGGTTAGATCAAGTGGTTAACACTCTTGCCTCTGGAGAAAGAGGTCAAGGGTTCGATCCTTACCCCTTGCAAGGCCGGAGGTTCTTTTCTACCTTTGGTAGAACCGAAAGCAGCCTCTCAAGGGTTCGATCCTCACCCCTTGCAAGGCCGGAGGTCCTTTTCAACCTTTGGTAGAACCGGAAGCAGCCTCTCTACCTTAGGTAGGGGTAAGGCTGTCTACGTCTCAACCTCCCACATACACCGTGGAAGACGATATTGGGACCCATAACCCGTAGAAGACGGTACTGGGAGTTAGTTTACTTTTTTTTTTAAAAAAACTAAAAACAACTAAATAAGCAAATAAATCAACTAACAAAAGTCGAAATAACCTAAAATGCACTTAATCCTAAAAATACCAAATATTGTAAATTTAAGCATAAAATTTAAAATTATTTTTTAGAAGTCCTAAATACTTAAACATATATATATATATATATATATATATATATATATATATATATATATATATATATATATATATATATTTAAATTATACTTTTCTGAATTTTATTTTATTTATTATGAATAAAAAACCTTTTTAAACTAATTAAATGAAAAAAATCATTAAATCATAAGAGAAAAAACATTTTTAAACTAATATGAAAACTTTTCAAAAATTTAAGCAAATTTAAAATTCCCCCCACAAATTAAATTTATTCCCCCCAAAGTTTGCATCAAGGCATTCCAAACTAATTGCAAATATTAACTCCTCCTCCTCCTCCTCCTGTACCGCCACACCTCCCTCTCATCTCACTACAAATCCCGTCACCACCACAACTCTCCCATCATAGACCCACCACTCCCGTCACCACTGGTAAGTATTGTTATCTTCCTTTTGTACACATCGTTCTAACACATAAAATAACCCTGTTAAGCCTATTAGCTAATTGAACATTTGTTACGAGATATCCTCTTGTAAATTATGTCAGTTTCTTGTTAAATTTAGATAGTTAATTGGTTAAAAAATTTAAGAAACCTTGTTAAGCCTGTTACCACATGAACATGGAACCATAATTTAGCTAGTTAATTTCTTATTTTTCCTTGACCCAAACATCCCTTTAGGAACTGTTTCATTAGACTTTATTCAATTCTTAGCATAATTCAATACGACATTCACTCTTTGAGCTATCCTCATTACTTAGAATGTCTTTTTTAACTTTTAAGATCATCAATTGAAGTTTGATGTTGTCTTGTATTATCTTCAATAACTTGGATTGTCTTTTTAACATGCTTGCAGGGACTACATTTATAAACATTGCTGCTCAGATAAGTGGGACACATTTATAAACATGGACAAGTCTTGGATAGGAGCTAATAGGACCAACAAATCTTATGTTGAGGGAGTAGCAGCGTTTATTGATTATGCAGTACACAACTTGCGGAAGATGGGGAACATCGACCCACGAGTTAAGAAAAATTATCTTTCAATACCATGTCCGTGTACAGATTGTTTAAACCACATAGAGCATAAAGTGGAGAAAGTGCAGTTCCATTTATTCAGCAATGGGTTTGATCTAAGCTACCTAAACTGGACTAAACATGGAGAGAAGGATGAGTCATCAATAAGTACCGAAACACCTGTTAATGCTACAACAGAGTTTGTTGACGACACGGATTTTGCTTCAGATATTCCAACAGATGCCCCAGCAACAGTGGAAATGGTTAATGCTACAAAAGATAATTTTGATGAGGATGATCTTGTCAAGTTTCAACAATTATTATTAGATGCAGAGAAGCCTCTTTACGCAGGATGTCCTGACTTCACTAAGATGTCCGCAATAGTTAAACTACTCAACTTGAAGGGTAAGTACGGATGTTCTAATAAGTTCTTTACTGAATTACTAGGGTTGTTAAAGAAGATGCTGCCTGCTGGTAACGAAATGGTGGAAAAAACTTATCAAGCCAAAAAATATTTGAAATTGATGGGATCAGGATACAAAAAGATATATGTATGTATCAACAATTGCCTTCTTTACTGGAAGGGTGACAAGGATTTGACTGCGTGTCGAACTTGTGGGATATCAAGATGGAAGGTGGATAATAAGACTAAGAAAGTGTATGAAAACATTCCAGCAAAGGTAATGTGGTACTTTCCAATTATACCAAGACTGCAACGACTATTTAAGCTAGAAAGTATTTCAGAGGATTTAAGATGGCACGCGACACGGTGGATAACCGATGGTGTGTTACGTCACCCCGCAGATTCAAAGGCATGGAGTACCATAGATGAAAAATTCCCCGAAATTGCTGAAGATCCAAGAAATCTACGGCTAGGAATATCGGCTGATGGGGTTGACGTCAACTCAAGAAATAGGCATCACAGTGTATGGCCAGTTTTAACGGTCATATACAACCTTCCTCCATGATTGTATATGAAAAGAAAGTTTATCATGCTTTTGGTATTAATATCGGGATACCCGGGAAATGATATCAATGTTTTTTAAGAACCGTTAGTTGATGATCTGCAAACCTTATTCGATACAGGGGTTGATACATATGATGCATCCACAAAAGATAACTTTAATCTACGTGCTATTGTGTTATGGACAATAAATGATTACCCTGCACTTGGTACATTATGTGGCTGCCCGTACAGTGGATTCAAAGGTTGTGTAGTATGTGGGAAAGATACAAACTGTGTTAGACTTTCTGCCTCATCCAAGCAAAGTTATGTTGGTCACAGACGATATCTACCATATGACCATCCGTTCAGAAGGAAAAGGAAGGCATTTAATGGACCACAAGAATTTCTCCCGGCTCCAAACCCAATGACCGGGGAACAAATATACAACGAGGTACAACATATTGAAAATAAGTAGGGAAAAGGAAAACGAACAAACCATAATGCATCAGAAAACCAAGAAGATACGAGAGGCAGAGGTGGGAAGATTCAAAAGCAGAAAAGAAACATAACAGAAGTAGAGGGTAGTTCAAGCTAAGTAAACGGACAAAACGGTGCGTATTGGAAGAAATTCAACATTTGGTATCGAAAACTTAGGTATTGGAGGCATAATTCTGTTCCACATTGTATTGATTTTATGCATGTAGAAAAGAATGTTGCTGAGAGTCTTGTCGGAACTTTGCTACATGTTCTAGGAAAGACGAAAGATGGACTGAATGCTCGATTGGGTCTGGCTGAGTTGGGGGTAAAACAAGAGTTGTTTGCTATGCAAGAACAAGACAAAACAACACTACCTCCAGCAGGTTACACATTAATGAATGATGAAAAAGATATTTTTTTGTGAAACTTTACACAACATCAGGGTACCACAAGGCTATTGTTCAAATTTCTCTTATTTGGTCAGCCTAAAGGATAGGAAGCTCATTGGCCTAAAATCGCATGACTATCGCATGTTAATGCAAGAGTTTCTGCCAATTGCAATACGTTCAATCATGCACCTACCCACACGATATGCTATTATCAGGTTTTGCTTTTTCTTTAAATCAATATGTTGCAAAGAAATAAAATTGCAAGAACTAGACAATATGCAAGCAGAACTGGTAGTGACACTGTGCCTACTCGAGAAGTTCTTTCCTCCATCATTCTTTGATATTATGATACATTTGACTGTGCACCTAACTCGGGAGCTAAAATTATGTGGTCCCATATGCTTTCGGTGGATGTATCCATTCGAAAGATGTATGAAGGTTATTAAAGGACATGTGCGGAACAGAAATAGACCTGAAGGATGCATTGCGTAGGAGACTATTGCGGAAGAAACAATAGAGTTTTTTAGCGAATATCATAAATCGATGAAAACTGTTGGTATCCCACCTGAGAAACATGAAACAGATGAAAATGAGGAAGGAAAGCCATTGTCGGCCGGCAAATCACTTGAAGTTTCTGCGGAACTCTTTCAGAAAGCACATTTGTATGTAATAAATAATACAGATGAAATTGTACCGTATATTGAGTAAGTCTTACTAACACATGTCTATTTAGTTACTGAAAATGATGTATCAAATCTAATAATCAAACACACTGTTTTAGGCGACACAAGCAAGTTGTGAAAGTAGAAAACCCGGGTAAACGAATAGCATTTCTGGAGAATGAGCGCAACAAATCTTTTGCCAAGTGGTTAAGCAAAGAAGTAATTAATCTTATGTTACTCAACATACCCTTTCTAAACCTTATTTCTCAGCTCATTTTGATCTGAAAATTGGTGTACTTCTTCTTTTGAGCTAATATATACTTGTAATGAAATTCAGATTGAGAGAGAGTTACAAATCGACAAAGAAAGTGTATCAGAAACTGTAAGGTGGATATCCTATGGACCACGCGCCACCGTAGTGAAATACAATGCATATCACATCAATGGGTATACTTTTCGTACGAAAGATCATGAATGCAAAGTTTACCAGAACAGTGGGGTTAGTGTTGAGGCATCAGATATGCACATATCTAAAGAAGTTGCAACCACAAGAAAAGCATATTATTATGGGGTTTTACAGGAGATATGGGAACTAGATTACCGTTACATGCAAATTCCTCTTTTCAAATGTGACTGGGTTAATCACAAAGCTGGTGGTGTGAAACGCGATAATCTTGGGTATACATTGGTTGACCTGAATAGTTTAGGCCACAAGGTTGATCCGTTCATATTAGCTGCACAAGCACGACAAGTGTTTTATGTGAAAGACCAGGTATATAAAAAATTGTCTATTATGTTTAAGACACCTCCCAAGAATTACAAAGATAAGTATGACGAAGCCGATGAGTAATTTAGTACCGTTATTCACCAGCACAATGATAACATATTGCCACGTGTGGATCGACGTGACTTGGGTAACGAGTCACGAACTGACTACTTTTGAACCGACTGTGGAGGTGTTGTTATGCGAAAGTCCAAGTGAACCATGTTATGGTCAAGTTGTCACACTCTACCTTTATCATATTACACTCTTTTAAAGCATATAGACATTCGATTTTTTGTACTTTTTTAAGGATTTATGTTTATAATACAAGACTTAATATTAGTTAAATCTGTGAGGTATATTTTTTTGTTTAAGGATATGTTGAAAAGCAAAAATTCTCACAAATTGGAGATGTATGGAAGCTGTGCTAGTTGATGTGCTATAGTACAGAGTTAATTCTGGTGATGTCATTATTAAGTCTGTTTGACCATTCTTTAGTCTGGTAGTGCAAAAAGTAAAAAAATGAGTTTTACTGTTTAAATAGTACCGTTACCTAATTTTAGGTGGTCAGAAGTATTTATATGGATAATTTTTATTTTTAGAATTCATATTTATCCTTTAATTACTTTATCCTAATATTTAAAATTTTATTTCTTTTATTTCGATTAAGTCTTCTTACCAGCACTAAACCCTAATTACCCTGCACTACCAGTACTTCAATTAACATAAAAGATGGCACAATTAAAGTTTGTAGACAAGCACAATCAAGTGGGATTTCTCAAAAAGCCTGCTGAAAGCAAAGGCTTCAAGCAGATAGTGGACTTTCTAAAGGGTAGTCATATCAGGTATGCCCTTACTCATAATCCAACTATCTATGATTCCCTACTCAAACAGTTCTGGCATACTGCTACTGCTAGAACTATTGCTGATGGGACACTAGAGTTAAATGAAACTATTGATACGTTAGAGTATTCAATCACTGAGGAATCAGTCAGAAGCAAGCTTCAATTGGCTGATGCCTCAGGGATTATAATGTTTCTAAATGATGACCTCTTTCAGGGATTGGAAAATATTGGATATCCAACTGATGGAACATTCACTTTTTGGAAGAGTCATTTTACGCCACAATGGCGTTTCCTTGTGCATCATATTTTACATTGTATGAGCTCTAAAAGTGGTGTATGGGATCAATTTGGAAGCAATATTGCTTCTGCATTGGTCTGTCTCTCCACTGGCAGACTCTTCAATTTTTCAAAAATGATTTTTGATGCCATGGTTGCTAATTCCAAGAATAAGAAAAAGTTTTTGATGTACCCAAGATTTTTGCAAATGATCTTAAATGTTGAAACAACAAGCAAACATCCTTACATTGTTCTTCCTTTCACTAAAAAGATATTTGGTAATATGAAAAGGGGTTTTGAAAGGTCACACAACCCACTTTTGTCTGCTATGTTGCCTTCTGTTGCTACTGACCCTGCAGGTACATCTACATCTGTTCCATCTCCTACTGCTACATCAGAAGCTCAGGCTCAACCCACATCTGAACCAGAAAAAACAGAGTTTGGACAGAGGACACCAACACCCCCACCACCTTTACCTTCAGTCTATAAGGAAGAACCACCAGTGATTCCTCAACCACAACCTCCAACACCCACTACTACAGCGGAACCCAGTTCCTTATCTATGGAAGATCTACTTCAACTAGTTCCACAACTGATTTCAAGGGTTGATGAGTTGGAGAAAAAAGTGAAGAAGACCAGGAAGTCACTGGGACTACTCGCAAAAGAGTTAAGAAATTGGAGGGGAAAGTCAAACAGACGGGGATAGACATTACAGTCTCAGAAGGTGAGGAATCCTCTTAGGAAACTCAAATTAGTTCTCAAGGATTGGAAGCAGCTGATATCTTGGTTAAGAAGTTCAATCACAAGAAATCCTTTAAGAAGAGACTAGATAAAGAAGCTGCAAGTTCTAGTGGAGTGGATAAGTCTGGTGACTTTACTAAAGATAAGTCTGGTGGTGCTGAAATTAAATCTGCTTCTGATGAAGATTTTAATACTTGCTTTGATGCTGAAGTTAATACTAGTACTGAACATATTAATCCTGGTAGTGATCCAGGTAGTACTGGTGAGGAGTTTGTGCATAGGGAAGGCAAAGGAATAGTGCAAGAATCTTCTGAGCCAATGAAGACCAAAAAGCAACTCGCAGAAGAGGAAGCTAGCTTAGTTGAGATTGCTAGGATTCAAGCAGAGGATGCGGCTGAAGAAGCTAAACGTGTAGAATCTTCTGAGACAGTGAAGACCAAAAAGCAACTCACAGAAGAGGAAGCTAGCTTAGCTGAGATTGCTAGGATTCAAACAGAGGATAAGGCTGAAGAAGCTAAACGTGCAGAACAAACAAGGGTGATGAGCTGATTGCCAAAAGTCTGCAGGAGGAACCACAATTAACTGAAGAACAAATGAAAAGGAAAGCTGAAATTGAGGAATCTGCCAAATTCTACACTGATGAAGAATGGGATACTATAAAGGCCAGAATATTAGTAAACAGAGATATCCATCCTGATATTGGCGGAGAAGACTATGCAAGTAAAATGGTTGAGATAATTAATGAGAAGAAGAGGCTTCTCAGAGAGCAGAGACAAAGAGAAAGGATGAACAGACCCTTGACCAAAGCTGAGCAAAGGGATCATATGATCCACTAAGTCAAAAATCTAGGGAATCCTACCTGGAAGTTGAGCCAGTTAAGGAAATTGAAGAACGATGTTCTAAAAGCATAATTTGAAAAAGTAGTGTACCAAAATAAAAATTTTATTCCAATGGATTCAGAGTTGGAAGCTTCAACGCTAAAAAGGAAGGGTTACAATCTTCAACCAAAGGATGATGGATCTGGGACACACACCTTGTGTCAATGATATTTTGTATAATATTATCAAGCAAGCGGAATTTACTTAGTAATACTTAGAAGATGAATTGTATAATGTAATGGGAGTAAACACAGAATAAACACAAAACTCAAGCTCCAATATTATTAATGAAATAATACGAGTGATCTTAGTATCACTAGGGTTACACCTTGAAGCTTTTGTAGGTAAACTAATGTGTAAACATACGTACCTAAAACAATGACCTAGGATCTCCTTTTATACAACAAGGAGTCCTTTACAAGATAAGTATAAAGCTAACATTATAGAATATACACACAATCTATTCTATACTTATCTAGACGCGTTTAACCAAAATTAAATTGATAGCAGTGGTAATAATGAACTGGTAGTGGGAATACGTTTCCACTGCTAGTGTTAATCTCAGCAGTGTAAACCAACAACTATCGGTGGTTAAATATTATTCCCAACAATCCTCCCCTAAACTTATGATTTCTCTGCAAATCAATAAGTTTCTTCTATCTGCATTATCTTCTAGGATTTGGGGAATTCAATCAAACACATCACTTCTTTCTTAAGTTCTGTATAGCTCTTGAACATTGATCTTGAAGCCTTTGTAACAATGCTCTGACCTTCTCATTGTCTTCATGAACTCTTATTGGTAAGGATAACATAACTGTAAGAGCTCCAGCTCTGAGTGGATATTCTTTCTCAGCAAGCGTGAAAAAGTCTTCTCCATTAGCTGTAGAAACATGATGAACTTCACATGAACCATAATAAAACCATTTAGTACCAAAACATGTGAATAAGGTTTTCCAGTAGTCATCATCAATATTTGGTTCATAGAGCCTTCTCAGATTCACCCATAATTGCATCTCCTTAGTATCTTTGAGATCTTGAGCATTAAACCTTTCTTGAACTAATTTCTATAGTGTATCAAGGTCATCTCTGTCAAAAACTTTAATAAGATCTTCAAATGTCATGAATGATGAAGTTTCACCTCCCAGCCTTGTGATCTTCCATGTTGAAGCAAAATTGCTAGCTGTGTAAACTTCCCAATCAATAATAGGATGTCGAATTTGCAGTGGTTCTAGATTAAAATCTCTTTCTTCAATCACAATCATTCCAGTCATTTGTTCTTCACTGACTTTCTCAGTAGGAATCTCCTTCTTAGTAGACTTTGTATGATCTTCATCAACCTTAGTCTTCTTAACAGTTTGAGAATCACTTACTATGGCCTTTCTTTTCAATCTAGAAAACACTGTTGCTTCTTTTTTCAGAACCTATTGGAATAAAAGATTTATCTTGTTTTACAGTTCTGTAGTAAGACTTTTGAATTTGATCATCAGACATTCCTTTGAATTGATGCATCTTCCAACTTCCAACATGACAGCAATAAGTCTTCATATATGAAATAATTTGTCTCTTGGTAGGTTGTCTTGATTTCTTTTGGCCCTTTTTGACTGTACTAATCACATCTTCAAGTGCTTGATTGTTCTTCATCTGGATGAAATCCTTCAACTGAGCTGTTCTTTGTTCCTCAGTTAAGGATGCATCAGCTACCAGGTCAATTGCCTTTTTCTTGATTTCAGCATTATTAGCAATCAAGAATTCAATATCTTCTTCAATAGGAACATAACTAAACTCTGGAGTCTTCTCTCTAAGAACTGTAGGTTGAACATTGGAAAGTGGATCTTCTACAACATCTTCAATTCTGTCCAATCTTTTAGTTTCCAAAAATCTTGTAACCTCCATTTCTTTCAATCTTTTCTTCTCAGCAACTTGTTCTTCTGCAATCTGCATAGCAATGTCTCTATCAAGATTAATCTGAACTTGTCTTTTTTTTGAAATCTTGCTTTGAGTTTGCTCTACTTCTTCCATAACTGCTTTATCCTTGTCCTTCTTCAAATTATCAAATTCATCACTTGCAGTGGCAAGAATTGGCTCTGCAGTGGATATATCATCAGTGGTAAAATCAGTTGCAGTTTGGAATATATCTTGATCTTCAAGTTGCTCTCCATGAGTTTCAGTTTCCTTTGCTCCTTTACTTGTATCTCCTTCATCGTCAAAATCAATTTTCCTCCCCTCAGTGTCAGCACCTGTTTTCCTCCCGTGTTTGGATGAATTTCCCAAACCATGATCAGCTGAATCACCATCAGTTGGTGAGGATGAAGATGAAATCACCAGCTTTGCAGTCCTCTTGTGCTTTGTCAACCCCTGTACCTCCTCCTTTAATGTCTGAATCTCTTTCTTTAAGTAGTTAATATCTTTGGCATGCTGCTTCTTGATTTGAGCCAAAGACTTCTGTAGAGATTCAACTTGCTTTGCTAATTTGGTACACAAAACCTTCAATTCTAATTGGTTCCTACTGTCCTCATCACTTCCAACTGTGTTACCTGTTGGGAGAGGTGAATCATGGGACATAGGTTCAGATTCCACCCTAGTTGGACTAGGTTGAAGTCTAGAACCACACCTGCTTGTTCCTAGACCATAAGGTTCAGAAACTTGATGTGTTGTCATGAGAGGAGTAGACTTTTTAGGCCTTTTCTCATAGGTTCTTGAAACTAGTGGGGTATAATCAATGTTTGGAACATTAATTGTGGGTGTGTTTTGTTCAGTTGAAATTTTAGCAAGAATTTGGGGTAGGAGAGGTGTAGAAATCATATTGCCATCTTTGTTCAAATTTTGAAAAACTTTAGGCTTTAGGCAACTGATTTGATAAACATTTATATGGGGTTGCAGTTGAAACGTATTTAGCACTGCTTGCACAAACCTTGGATACATTAAAATTTTTGTTTTACTATGTACATTGCCTTTCATACTTGTAAAAATATAATTTGACCAATTGAAAATCCTATCAGTAATTAGACAAACCAAAGGATAAGCCATGGTTGAACTAAATTGCTCAAAAGATGTTTTCTTTGGACTAAGACAATGTAACAAAGTATGAATCAAAAATCTCCATTGGGGACAAAAACCACTCTTTTTGAAAGTAGCTTTTTTGTCAGTGGTATCATACCCCATGGATGATAAAGTATCATGAATTTAAGGCATAGGTAACGAGATGAGACCATTGAGATCACCCAAGTAGAGTACTCTCCTCAAGGATGCCTCAGTTACATCTATAGTTACCCCATCCACAGTGGCTCTTAGAGCATCCACTGTTTCATGTGTATCTTCAATCTCAAGTGTTATAAACTTAGCAGTAGCCCAAAACTGTTTGATTTGAGAGATATAGATTGTGGGTTTTAAAAGTAAAGCATACCTTATATGTGTGGTATTTAGAAAGTCCACAATCTCATGAAAAACAGGGCCACTCTTCTCGTCAGACTTTTGTAAATAGGCCACTAGGTTCTGCGCATCTGCAAACTTTAAAGACGCCATAGAAAATTTTGATGAAAAACGATATTATGTCAGTAGGAATTGAGAGAGTGACAAACCAATTGAAAGTAAAAGATATATAGGGTTAGGGTTTAGAAGTATTGCGCAAGAAAAATTATCTTAAGAAAGTAGTATTAGATGGAAAGAAGATAATTTCCTTGAATATTTTAACCCTATATATTTATGGAATCAGTGGTTACTTCCAACGACTAGTAAAAAAATTTGTTACTGACACAATTAGTTTAACGGCTAGATCATAAGTGGGAAAATAACACTGTCAATGAAAACTGTGAACTAGCAGTGGTAAGTTTTCACAAAAATTTCAAAGAGCAGTTTTAAAGAAAAACTTGAAAACTAGTCTACTCTTATCATAGTTTTTAGCAAACTACAAGCTATCAACAGATTTGATGTGTCTTTACCATGAGCCGTTTGCTATGGATTAGCCAACTCTTAATCATAAAGAATATGGTGAGTTGATAACCATATAGTTTTTGGTAAACTTTCAACCATAAACGGATTTGTCATGTCTTTACCAGTAGCCGTTTGCTCTGGACTAGTTGATTCTTATGTGTATTAGACATGGTGAATCAATAACCATTTGTTGTGTATCTCAGATATACACCTTTTAACTCCAAAACTCCTATCAAGACTTGGTTATGTATCTTTAAAGGATAAGAATAACCAACTTGATACATACCAAATTTAACTTTAACCAAACCATTGTCCAAGTAAAATATCTTCTAAAGTCAAACCAATAATATCTATATTTACTCCTTAACCTACCAAAGTAAGGAAAAGGTAAATATCTTCATTAAATAACCCTTCAACTGACTTTGTCTATATAGGCAGGCTTGGCTTTGGATACACATCATCAATTCACTTTCAAAAACAATATCCCCAAAACCATAATCATGATCAATCCTTCCAACACCATCGATATCTCTTCCCTTCAGAAGAAGAGTATGTAATTGAGTCAGAGACATCCTCAGAGGCATCAGGATGGTTTGGATACTTTCCACCAGGGGCTGGTTCTTCATCCAAAAAGTATACCAAAGAAACTGCTAAGCATATGCCTGCAGCTAAACCTGCAAAATCTCTTGAGTTCTACTCCAGCTCTTCAGAGGATGATGAAGAAAAAGATGAAACCTATTCCATAGCCAAAGAGTTGCCAAAGGCGCTATCAATAGCACTGGAAACAGCTATCTCCAACATGAAACATATATCTAGTCCAATAAGGCCTGCAATGCTACCAAAGCCTCCTTCACAAGTTCTTGGTCTTCCATGTCCAAGAATGCAATCCACTTTTGAGAACAAAAGGAAGAGGGCACCAAGAAACAAGCATGACTATGTGGGCAAAGGCAAGAAGCCAATGGAGTAACTGAAGTTAGGTTTAGAATAAGCTAGGTTGCAGTCTTTTGTGTTTTGATGATTTGTAGTACTTGCACTTTGGTTGTTATGATCTATGTCTTATAAATGCAATGAAGTTCCTTTGTTTTTCTCTTTCCACTGTATGAACACACTTTATAACACTGTTTGCATTATAGTTCCCACTGTCAAAATAATCTATGTATACACATCAGTGGATAACTAGATAAGGTCAAATAGCCTCGAGCATGTAGTGTAAACAAAGAATCCTTCAACTTTGCATCTTACAAGCATAAATACAACACTAGAATCACTGTTGAGCATTGACTATGGTTAGTGTATATAGAGAAATGATCATAGCAGTGGCTATGCTCAAATAAGTCAACTTTTAAGTATTGACACACTTTCCAAGGCCATTGAACTCTATTTACTTCACAACCACTTACACCTTCCCCTCATTAACATAGTTAATCCAACTTTAACTTGTATTAAAGAACCAAGCTTTCACCAACAACACTTCTCACTCCAAAAATCTGTCAATAAGAACATTCACAAAAATGAGCAGTTCAAATCCAATCAGCATCTCTTCAGACGACTCAATCTCAAATAGCTTTTGGGATGAAGAGGCTTGGAATTATATACTGAACAATCTAGGAAAGACAAAGAAAGAAGCGTTTGAGGCATTTTCATCAAGGAAGAGAACTCATGCAGATGCAAATACAAACCCTGTTGCTGCTGATCCTTCTTCCATTCATCCAAATCTACAAGAAACTGTTATGATAGAAGACATCTTAGACTCCAATGGAAGCTACATTTCACCATGTGCAAGCACAAATAATGATACTGAGTCAAGGATCTTGGATGTGATTCCCCTTGCAAGAATGCTTCCTTCAGGAGAATTACAGATACCTCCTTTTCCACCACTATTGACAACACCATCACAAGAGAAACTTTCAGCATCCTCTCCACTAGTCAGAGAAGTGGTGATGGGATTTTCATGCCCTAGAGTGTACGAGTGGATTAACATGTGTGGGGCTCCAAAGGTGATGCCAACCTGGGGCATTCCCAAGAAGCCATAGATGATGGATGATGGGTAGGAAAAGGGATGGGTTAGCAAGCTTGTTTTTGGGGTAGGTTGTGGTAGTAGTTGTTAGTTAATGTTGTGATGCTTGTAACCAATATCTCATGGATGTAGTAGCTGCACTTAGAGTGCAGTTTTTTGAAATATTAATAATAATCCATGTTTTCATTATCATTGACTTTCCTGCATCACACACTTTGTTTTACTAACTTCATAATCAAAACTGACATACAGTCTATTATAATGCACAAAATCAAAAAGGACTTGTTGCCAGTCAAGTGCCTTGAACATCCACTGTATATTAACACAAAACCTAATCATTTAGTCCTTGGATGTTCCTGGACATTAGAGTAAAGTGTTAGTTTCTTTTGGGGACCCAAGCCATGATTGACTTGGATCTGCCTCGTGTATCAATATAATTGTATCTATCAAAGGTCATTGATACACCATTGGGATTGGTTGTAGAGGTAGTTCCTTTTGGTTTCCATTCCCAACGTGTTGAGGCCTTCACAGCATTCCCCATGTCCCCCCTTTTCTTGTTAAAAGCCCTTTCAGTGGTAACTTTTGTAGAGCAGTTGAAACTGCTGATTTCTTTTTAGGCACCCACTGTTGGTTGTAATTAAACTTTTTAACTTGAAAAGATCCTTTCCCTGTTTGTGCAGATTTAGCAAAAGTTGTTTTATTTTGTGCACTTTTAACAGGTGACTTTGGGTGAGCAGTGTTAACAGTTTTTGTAGTGGCAAAAGTTTTGAGACCACTTCTAAGTTGAACTGCTCTTGGGACCATTTTGCTGTGTGGGTTAGGGTGTAGATTATATTGAGACATGTTTGACTTTACCCTTTTCTTCCCATAGACTTCCCTTCTCCCAACATGATAATCACAATAAGCATGTAAATGATCAAAACTACCACAGATATAGCATGCCTTATTGTTCATAACAAATTCACTACCTAGTTGTCGAGATTTAACATGATTCCAACTCCTTTGGTTACCCCTAGGAGCTGTAGGCTTGTTCCTATACATCTCAGCATACTTTAGAGTTGGTCTAGGTTTATTAACTGGTTTCCTAGGTTCCTCTGTAACAGTATTTACAACTTTTGGGATAGGTGTCTCTTCTTTCCTTTTAACATTCTCATCAACAACAGATGAGTCACTAGCACTCTCAAAAACATCATTTTATAGCTTACTCTCTTCCTCACTCTTCACAATTGTGTCCTTTAAAGGACCATATTCTCTTTCAAGATCCTTAAAATCCTCTATGCATGTATGAGCTAAATCTATACTTGGAGGTGATGGAACACCTCTTAGTGGTGGAGGCACAGTATTATAACCCATACTAGACTTAGATTTATTATATATTTGAGCATTCCAAATTTTATCAATTGACTTAGACTGATGATAACATGTGTCTGAAGTTAAATTGATATTTTCATATTTCTTTTGAAGTTTTTCAAGCTCTACTTGGTATGCTTCATTCACAGCTATGGTAAGCGCTATTTCTCTTCTAATAAGAATCATATCATCATTATATTTTGTCTCATTTTCCTGATAATGCTCTATTTGCTTTTCTAAAACTGCCATAGCTATCCTAAGATTAGACACAGTATAATTAGCATTATATAACTCTTGTCTTTCATTGGAGTATAAGTCATTAAGCCTTTCTACTTCTTTAGCAGCCCTACAAGTTTTAGAACAACTATCAAAGTTTTGTACCTCAGAATAAGAAAAAGCCATAAGAGCAACTTCAGCAGAAACAAGAGCAACATCTGTTTGTTCTTCTTCAAGTTCATCAGCCATGAAACTCCAATCATAGCTCACACCATTAATAGCCAACATTTCCTTTGGTTCTTCCACAGTTGGTCCCTTCTTTTGCTTGTACCATGTAGACCTGTTGTCCTTGGCCTTTGGTCTTCTACATTCTCTAGCAAAATGTCCAAACTTGTGGCAGTTAAAGCACTCCACTTTCTTCTTATCAAAGCCTGCAGTATCATCACCATTAATGTGGATAGGATTGCCAGTCTTCTTGTATAATTTCTTAGCCCTCATGCTAAGAAGAGCTATCTGCCATTTTATATCCATCTCCTCCAAGTCATCTTCATCGATTTTCTCTATGTCTTCATGAGTTAAGAGAGAGCCATCAACTTGTGTGGAGATAAAAGCATAAAAGGTAGGATCTCCAATACTAGCAGCCTTCTTCTTTGATCCTGCAGTGGCAATATTCACATTGCCAGTGGAAACTTTAGAACCTACAGTGGCAATATCATCATCACTTTTATCATCAGAAACATCACTATCAATAGAGGTTGACAACAATGCCAAGCCACTAGAGCTTGTACCAAGTTTCCCTGCCTTCTTTAATCTTTGCTCAATTAATTTGAAGTTGTTGTACAGATCATTGAGCTTCATTGTTTCACTGTCTGTTTTGTTTTCCCAAATAGTGACATTTGTTTGAAACTCTGAAGGCAAACTTCTTAAAAACTTCAAATTTAGGTCTTCCTTTTCTACCTCAATGCCAAACACAGTTAGCTGTGTAACAATCTTCTGAAGCTTGGTAAAAATGCTATCAAGTGAGTCATTGCTTGAAGCAGTGAAGTTTTCATAGCTTTGCTTTAACAATGTCTTTTGAGTCTTAGTAGCATCATTACCACCAAACACAGAGCAAATTTCTTCAAATAATTCTTTAGCAGTCTTGAACTTGCTGAATGCAATGATCTGGTCTCTAGGAAGAGTCATCAGCAATAAACTTTTATCCTTAAGATCATTCTTCCTCATTGCCTTTTCAACATTGGATTCAGGCACCGAAACTTTCACAACATCTGAGTCTCCAACCTTCACAGTACTAGTCACAGGCTTGAAAGAATCTCCAAGTTGGATAATCTCCCAAAGAGCATAATCTTGAATGAGAAAGTATTTCTCAATCAGTATCCTCCACATCTCAAACTCATTAAGTTTGAGCTTAGGTAGTCTAGGTGTAGAAGCGTTGGACTGGTTTTTTTCCATCTCCATTGAACTGAGTGAGTGAGTTAAGCAAATTCTTTAGATCTTCTAAAACAAAATATCAGAACCTTCGCTCTGATACCACTTGATGGATCTAGGACACACACCTTGTGTCAATGATATTTTGTATAATATTATCAAGCAAGCGGAATTTACTTAGTAATACTTAGAAGATGAATTGTATAATGTAATGAGAATAAACACAGAATAAACACAAAACTCAAGCTCCAATATTATTAATGAAATAATACGAGTGATCTTAGTATCACTAGGGTTACACCTTGAAGCTTTTGTAGGTAAACTAATGTGTAAACATACGTACCTAAAACAATGACCTAGGATCTCCTTTTATACAACAAGGAGTACTTTACAAGATAAGTATAAAGCTAACATTATAGAATATACACACAATCTATTCTATACTTATCTAGACACGTTTAACCAAATTTAAACTAATAGCAGTGGTAATAATGAACTGGCAGTGGGAATACGTTTCCACTGCTAGTGTTAATCTCAGCAGTGTAAACCAACAACTATCCGTGGTTAAATATTATTCCCAACAAAGGATGCTAAGAAGCAGAAGATTGCAAAGACTGAAAAGGTTGTTGAAGCTGAAAAACTTAGTGATAAGCCAAGAACTGTAAAGAAAGAGGAGGAAGCTGAGGTTAAGCAGCCAGTTTTGAATATGACAAGGAAGAAATCCACTAGAAAGAAAGGAGTGAAAAAACGATAAGACAAATGTTAAGAAGGAAGTGGAAGAGTACATGAAGGATAAGGTTGATGAACCGTCATCAGAAGAGTTTACCATGGGCTCCATTCCTACAGGTACAGCACTTCCTGCTAAGATTGCAATGGTTCAGATCATCAAAAATGGGAAAAAGGTAGTTTACCTGATAGTAAGGGAAAATCACACAGACACTATATATGTGAACTTTCCTAGTTTATTAAGTGATTTGTCCAGGGATGATTTAAAGACCATGTACCAGCTGATGATGGAAAAGCATGGTGACGAGAGACCTAAAGAGGAATATGAAAGAGTCATCTGGGGTGACTTGAAGACCATGTTTGAGACACCAGATGCTGATGATGAAATGTGGAAGCTGGCCTGTCAAGAACAAGTGATCAGATGGAGATATTTCCACACTTGTCAGGTGCACTATTTGGAATTAGAAACTGCAATTGTTTATATGCTTACAGAAGTGGAGTATCCACTTCCAAATAGTATTTGCAGGGCTATGCTTGAGAAGAAGCTGTTAGGTGAAAGAAAGGATGATGCATGCTATCAGCTTTTGAGGTTAATTGAATCAAAAGCTCAACAACAATAATACTGGCAGTATAATAGTTAAGTCTGGTAGTATTCGTAGTTAGTTCTGTTTATGAAAAACATAATAATTTAATAGAGTTTAGGGAAGGCATATGTACGCGTAGAGATATCTTAGGAAGAGATATCTATATCCTTCTACACATTTTTTATACTAGGTTTTCCTAAGTGTATAAAGGAACCCTAAAGTATAGTGAAATGAACTTGTACTTAGACGAATAGAAATATTAATAAAAGAAGTTTATTAGGGAAATAGTATTTGTGTTCTTCTTGCTTGTTGTTAAGATTCCGCATTAACAATCAAGTACTCGTCATTAAAGAGTTCTTCATATATATAATTAGTTTGGATTTATCCAAGTTTAGTAGATTGTGGTGTTGCACAAGTGTTAATGTGTGTGCATATCAATGTGACTATAAAAGCCATCACCTACAAACCCACATTTTCATTAACAGCACAATAAATGCAACAAACTTGACCGTATGGTGTTTAAAGTGAAGAAACGTGTATTTTGTGTGACTATTGATCATCCAATGGCCACATCAAATTTATTGTAGGAATAGGATGTTCATCTTTGCACCCACATTTTGATTAATACAAGTTCATCTTTGCACCAAAAAAAATATATATTTTTTGTGTTGTGGTCTACTTATAAACAGAAAACTTTAGTGGTTAAAGCTGCCAGTACAAAGTTAAGTCTGGTAGGTTAGTTTTAGTGGTTAAGGCTGCCAGTACAAGGTTAAGTCTGGCAGACATAAGCTAAGTCTGTTTAGTATTCGTAGTTAGTTCTGTTTATGAAAAACATAATAGTTTTTTGTGTGACTATTGATAATCCAATGGCCACATCAAATTTCTTTTTGTGTGGCCATTTCTAACATTTAGTCACATAAAGCATGTTTCTTTTGGTTATTTAGTCACATACAATTAAGCATAAAGTGGCCAAAAGTGTTAATAAGTGTGACCATATGGTGTTTAAGGTGAAGAAATATGTCTTTTGTGTGACTATTGATCATCCAATGGCCACTTGAATTTTATGTTTGTGTGGCCTTTTCTAACATTTAGTCACACAAATCATGTTTGTTTTGGGTATTTAGTCACATACAATTAAGCATAAAGTGGCTAAAAGTGTTAATAAGTGTGACCATATGGTGTTAAGTGAAGAAATGTGTGTTTTGTGTGACTATTGATCATCCAATGGCCACTTGAATTTTATGTTTGTGTGGCCTTATCTAACATTTAGTCACACAAAGCATGTTTGTTTTGGGTATTTAGTCACATACAATTAACCATAAAGTGGCAAAAAGTGGTAATAAGTGTGACCATATGGTGTTTTAAGTGAAGAAACGTGTATTTTGAGTGACTATTGCTCATCCAATGGCCACATATTAAGTTATGTGACCATATGTACCGGATTTTGGCTACACTTAAATAATATGTGTGAGAAAACGTTTAGCGTGACCATATATGGCATTTGGTCACGGTGTTAGTAGCAAATGTGACTTTATAGATTAGCTTTTGGCAAGCTAACACAAACTAAACTTAAAACACACATATTAACTTACGTGAACATATGTACTGGATTTTGGCTACACTTAACGAATGTGTGACAAAACATTTAGTGTGACCATATATGGCTTTTGGTCACAGTGTTCAAGTGTGTGACATATATTTGTCTCTGTTTATATGTATATCGTGACTAATGCTTCAACCTTACTTTTCATTTGTCACTCGTTCCAATTTCAGATGTGGCTAAAGAGTTCGCAAAACATATCAGTCACCCTTAAATAATATGTGACAAAACTTGACTCTATGATTTAGACACACAAAAAATTACTTCATGTGACTAACGCATCAAGGTTACTTGTATTTGTCAAGCGTTCCAAATTAATATGTAGCTAAACGATCTGAAACAAAATCACCAGATACCTTTAGCCACACAACGTTCAATTGTGTGCCGATACAGTTCTAATGGTCACACAATCAAAATTTTCATGTGTGACTAATTAGTACATGTTGTCAATTTTCATACCTTCAGCCACACAAATATGCGAATGTGTAGTTGTTCCATTTTGACCATGCGTGACCAAATCCTGTTTTTGTACTAGTAATAACTGGAATTGTATATATTTGTGTGTCTGTTAGAGTCAAATGTTTGTATCAAGTCATAATGGATGTTTTACAGGAATTTTTCCATGTCTTTAAAGAAGTAAATTTTCCAGAATTTTTTTCAGAAAACGCATCAGATCCTTTCTGTCAGAACAACCCGACGGCGTCGGGACTAAAGCCCGACAGCGTTAGGCAATTTATAAACAGATTCAAAGTTTCGTTATCTGTCTAAATTGTAATTTTTGGAAACTTCCAATTCTTAATTTTTCAGAAAATCTGCAAACATCCATTCCACAAGCATTATATCTTACTTTCTTTCTAGTGTAGTTTTGTTTTATATATATAGTTTATACCACCGATTTTATGCGAGGTTTCATTTCGTTTTCTTATAAGTGTGCATGTTATGTAGACAAGAAGATGAAGTACATGATGGAAGCAACACTTATTACTTGCTCATTCTTCTTGGAGGAGGATTTAACCGCAACTTTATACATATCATACCAAGCTAATCAGGGGAGTAACTAGTTTCTTTCTCTTTTATTTACCTTATTTTATCATAACTTTGATACTTTCGGGGAACATTGGGGACAATGTTCAGTTTAAGTGTAGGGAGGAAGAATAAAATGAGAACTTAGAAACTATTCACTCACTTAATTTTTGTTTTGTCCTTAGTAAATTGTGTAATAAACTATGAGAAATATTTATTAGGGTAATTTTAGAACCAAATTAATTTTTTTTTGGACTTACGAGTAAAAATTCAGTCTTAACAAAGCGTCTCATGGATAGGAATTATATGACTAGCACAAAAATCGTATACTATTCAAATTCCACCCCAAAAATGTGAGGTTCGCCTCTAGATCTTTAGGAATAAAAGCATTCAACTTTAATGCTTAGTGAGTGTACCGGTAGTATAATAGATTCTAGAACTTGTTATGTGATGCATTCAGAGATCGCTAGTGAGACTACATTCGTGTAGTTAGGATTAATTAAATGATAAGAGGCATTAGGATAACCCTTGTTTTAAACCTGTAATTTAATTACGTCATCGACATCGGTTGAATAATTTTCCCCACACCCTTACGATGTACTTTGATAACATCAAATAATCCTGATTTTCTAAGCGTTTATTTCCCCCTTTATCATCACATTTTGAGTAAAATGCTAGTGAAAACATCCTTATTACTTATTCTTTCATTTCAGGACCTATTCTATAAAAGGAAGCTGTAATTGGACGTTTTCTAGCCCTATGGATGAGCTATCTCTTAACTACGGCATAACCAAGTAGTGAAATTAAGACGTAACTAAAGATTATGAAGGCTACGGCATAACCGTCAGCTCAGGCTACGCCGTAACATCGGATAAGCATCCAATTGACGAAGACTACGGTGTAACCCTCAGCTCAGGTTACGCCGTAATAAAGAAATGCATATGATTTATGAAAGATACGACGTAACCCCAGCTATCGTTAGGCCGTAACCATGGATAAACACAAAAGATTGAAGAGTTACGACGTAACTACTTAATAAGGTTACGCCGTAACTAGTTTCGGAGCCTATAAATAGTCGAAGGTTCCACCAGTTTTAATCATCTCTCCTTTCCTAAACCTTCTAGGGTTTGGAGAGATCAAAACACAGAAGAAGAACCATGGCTTAGGAGCACTGAATAACGAAGTCCTCGTCTACGATTTCCATTGTATTCGAGTTTGAATTCCTTCTATATTTTTCTAGGACTTATACTATGAATTCATGTCATTAATTGAAGTTCGCATTTGTGTTATTGATATTCTCTTTAATTCTTTATAGACATTTGCTAGTCTTTTCATAGATCGCTAGTCTTGGTAGTATTATAAGCTTGGTAGTATCTAAAGGGCTAGGAGATATGACCAACTGACCCCAGTCTGATAGATTGCGAAGTATGGGAGGAATTGGCCATAGTACAACCACTCTTCGTGTGCGAACTGACCAAATGATCACCTATCAAGTGGAGGTATTTAAGAGGTTAGGGGAATCTATGTTCCTAATGGCTGGGTTCCCACCGTCTAGATCTAGTAGATTTGGTGCTTAATGACTGCTATTAGGTTGCCGAATAATCCCGGGTGACCTGTTCATCTTGGTGAGGAATCTAAGAATCATATGCCATGACGAATTGACCAAAGGAGTCTGGTGATAATTAACCACTCTATTGAACCTTCATATCGAGAATCAATTCATATTTGTATTCTTCGTTAAGCTTCATTTATCTATCTCTTTACCCTAATTTTCGGGTGTCTGTGTGTGTGGAATAATAGCGTATCAATGAATTATAACAATCTTGTCATACCTATATATTATCAATATCATTTCTAATCATCTTAGTTCTTTCAAGGTCACAGCTCTCTTGGGACGATACTCGGATTTACCTAAGGCTTTACTACATCTGATCGGGTTCTCTGCCCATTACTATTTGTCTATCCTAAGTTATCTAAGTTTTATATATATTAAAAGCAGGATGAAATAGCACATCAGCTTTTTGGCGCCGCTGCCGGGGAGCAGTTAATTGAAGATCTAAGGTATATCATATTTACCTCATTAAGATATTTAAGCACTTCCATAAGGTACGTATCTCAATCTATCATATTGCAATATTACAAATTAATCCTCCGATGCTATTAGTTACGGCATAAATTCTATTACGAGTTACGACGTAACCATTATATAATTATAAATTTTTTTAGTTACGACGTAACTCCTATTTAGAGCTACGACGTAACCACTATATAATCTAGATTTCTAAAAATTAAATCTTTAATTAAAAAATTATAAATAGTTTTATTAATTATTTAGTTACGGCGTAATCTATATTAGGATTACGACGTAACCCTTTTACAACAAGTAATAATCTGAAAATATTAGTTACGACGTAACTACTAAACCAATTACGCCGTAACCTCCTTGAGGTATAAAACCTTATACGGATGAAAAACTAGGTTTTACACAAACTCTTTTCACCGCCTACCAAAACAGTAATTTTTTCTCTCAAAATTTTTCCATCAAGATTTCTTCATCTCGTCATTCACCATGGCTGGTAAGATCTATTACTACTCTTTTTGATTTGTTTCTTTTGATTATTCAATTAGGGTTTATATTTTAACATTTTGGGGATCTTGCTTATTTGATTATATTATTGCTATTGGTTTGATTGATTGATAATTATGATGAATTCCCCATGTTATTTTGATTCGTGTCCTATCACTATGGGTCGTTTAGGATGTTTTGACTTAATTTAAAAAGGGTTTTGGGTAAAACACAAACCTAGTAGGTTAGGCACGGTCCCTCAGCACTAATAGGTTAAAATTTTAAGAAAACTTTTTACCACTTGAAAAAATGATGATTCCAGCGTAATCTATTGCTTTATTTGACCATCTGAGGTGCTGAGTTTATGGGGAAAGTTACGGCGTAACCTGGGGATAAGTTACGCCGTAACTGCTGAAGTTTGTAATTACGGCATAATTATGTTTAGTTGCTTCGTAACTACTGGAATAATCAATAAAGTCTGCACTAACTGTTATCTGTCTTAATTGCAGGCGTAAACAACCCCGCTCAATGGTTTAGGTTTATGGCATACGAAGATGCATGAATTAGGCAATTGTGCCTTAATGAGTTCGAAAAATTGAGGAGGAAAGATATTAGCGAACTGAAAGCCCTTAATTTTGAAGCATTTGATAGTTTGGCAAATGGGAAAGCTGGAAGGACGTTAAGGAAATTCTGCAAGATTAAGTTCACATGTACAGCAGGGGAGTTCACATGCAATGCGTGGATAAGGCTTTTTAGGATCACGGAGCCGATCATTCCGGAATATGTCCGGGAGTTCCTTGCTAGTGTTGAGTTTCGAAATGAGATTGAGGATGATGATGTGGAGTCGTTGTTTTTCCAACTGGGAGGTGTGAGAAGGAGTTGACTCTAAGGCAATTTAATGTGAGAATGGGCTTGTATACTCAAGAAGAAATGGAGTCGGAAGCTTTTCGAAGGTTTTACGACACTTGTTGGAGGCATAGGGATGAAACTTAAGACACTGCAGCCTATTTCAACCGGATTGCTATTATGGATGGTTACGATCCTAAGCAGCCACCATCCTACAAAATGGTGAGGAACCCCATTCGCCGATTGGTGCACCGCCTCCTTGCTTGCTCTATTCGGGCAAGGCACTCTGCCAAGGAGAAAATGACTATGGATGATTTATACCTCATGGAAGGCATGGAAGGGGGGAATAACATCGATGTCCCCCACTATTTGGCGAGGTTTATGGGCGCTGGTGCTAAGGGGTTTACAGTTAGGAGCCCAATTCAAGGGGCTCATTTCATTGGGAGGTTGGCTAGGAACTATGATTTGATGACCGATGCAGCTTTGGCTTGGGTGTCCCGTGGTAGGGAGACTAGCTTGATTAGGTTGAGTAAGCTAGTTGAGTTCGGGATTTGCACCCAGGACATGTATGGAGTGATTGAGCTTGCTGGGACAGCCCCGAGGATAGAAGTCGGGGAAGGTAGTGGTGCTGGTGGTGAAGCCGAAGAGGATGTCGAGGAGTGTGTGCCTAGGGGTCAAAGAAGGGCACACGTTAACGTGGGGGAAAGGTTGCAGATCATCGACGAGAGGATCGAGGGAATGGCTACCCACTTCAACGAGGAAATTTATAGCCTCAAGGTGGGTTTATATGGTCTAAGTAAACAATTTGAGGGTTTTGCAGGTACCATGGATCAAGTGCAGCAACTCCAGCAGGACTTCTTTAACTGGAGTGCAGATTGGACTAGCCAAATGCTCCAGAGCATGCAGTTGAGCCACCATAGATGGCAGGGACCGGGGTATGTGTACCAGCCCGACATTGGCGTCCAAGGAGGAGTGGCATTCATGCAGGCCGAGCCCACTCCTGGTAGCATCACAAGCACCCCGTTCGATCCCACCCAATTTCACTCCATGGATCACGATCTTCACAGGGACGATTGATTCCCCTGTTTTTTGGAACAATTTGAAACATATGTCTGTAATAACTGAATTATTAGGATATTTGTATGCTTAATTATCGATTGTACCTAATGGGTACAAAGTTTTCCATGTATTCTGTGCAGGTTCTGGTTCTGTGATGGAATTACGACGTAACC
The DNA here is from genome assembly GCA_019973895.1 of Chrysanthemum seticuspe. NCBI lineage: Eukaryota > Viridiplantae > Streptophyta > Magnoliopsida > Asterales > Asteraceae > Chrysanthemum > Chrysanthemum seticuspe. Next base: position 36,898,758 of record BPTQ01000006.1, read on the forward strand.
TTAGCGTCAGTTACGCCGTAACCTTTGCTGCAGTAGGAAATTTTTTGGCGATATAATTGTTAAGGCGTAGTCTCCGGAAACGATACGCATTAGCCACCCCATGACCCACCTTCAACCTTTAGTGAGACATCTTGGGCAAGCATTTGAGAGGGGACTTTATTTCTTTCTTGATTATTTTTCATTTCTATTTTATTTTTCTTTTTTCTTCGTACAAATGGGACTTTGTACACTTCAAGTGGGGGGATAGGAATAGAAATGAAGTATGATTACTTAGCTTACTTGCCCAAATTTTCTAATTGGTTTTCAAAATTTAAGCTCATTTGAAAATTTTTGTCATATTTTAACCAATCTAAAATTACATAAAGCCGAGCACACTATACCCCTTATTGCCATTGGTGAGATTTAGCCTTTCTGTTTTCCCTATTTTACCCAAATCTACCAAATATTGAGTGTGCCGATAGTATTGTAAACTTTAGAACTTGGCTTTTACATCACTTCGAGACCATAGACGAGTAGTGTATCAAGTTAGCTTGGTATACTTGGAAAAGGCGATTTGAAAAAAGTAAATGTTTTAGGATTAAACTCAAATAGCCCATATGTGTTCACTTATGTGCGTTTATCAATTAGTCACATCGACTTTTCGACCTCCGTGTTAACCCTTTTTGTTGCACTCTTCTTTAGTGCAAGATACCCCTAGTTACACCCCTTTTGAGCCTATCCTTTCATTTTCTAACCCTTATTTTCGTTACACCCTTACACCTTAGCCTTCCGTGTAGTCTTACCTTTTAATCTTGAAGTCATTGTTCGCCACAGTTCGAGGTTCGAAATATAGTTTCAAGAGGCATACCTAATCATCTACATCTTACTGAAGATTGTCAAAGACCCCCAAGTTATCTCCTTATGCTCAGTTCAAGTGGGGGGATACATACGAAAAAAAATTATTATCTGTGTTACAGTGCGGAAAATTATAAGCACTATATGAATTAAAGAAATTGGCATTGAGAATAATCTTCTCGATCACATTCGAAGGTTGGAAGAGCAGTTCAAGAAAGAATAATGGTAGATTCCAAGTGACATATATTGATCATATGAAGATGAACCTCGAATTAACGGTGGGGCGATGGCAACTCGGTTTTAAGCTAAGACTATTTGTTTTCTTTTTTCTTTTACACCCATTAAAATATCCCATGCCTTACCTTACCCTTTTTGTCGTAAAACGTGTCTAGGTGATGCAGCGAGCAATCCTTGATGTCTTGGCCATGGATTGGTCTTGTATCATTGATTTTGTCCACTTCGCCGTGACACGTTAGTAATGACACTAACCCAAAGCCTTTGAATCACTATTACCCAGCATTGCTTTCTAAAATCTGTCTTAACCTTAGCTCTAGTTGTGGAGTCGTGTGTAATTGCCAAGCTTATGATATAATACTTACTATGTCCGTGCAATTGAGTGATCACCCCGAAATTAACACTTAGATTAGGATGAGAGTGAGAGTGTTTTCGTTCCCATTCCGTGAGGTGTTCAACTCTTATTAATATTCTAGCATGGAAATCTTAACTGCGCATTCATGGAGGATGTATCTTTTGCAGTCTAAAGTGGTCTACTTGAGGGCAAGTATAGTTTAAGAGGGGGGATATTTGATAACATCAAATAATCCTGATTTTCTAAGCGTTAATTTCCCTTTTTATCATCGTATTTTGAGTAAATGCTAGTAAAAACATCCTTTCCTTATTATTTTATTTCAGGACCTATTCTATAAAAGGAAGCTGTAATTGGACGTTTTCAAGCCCTATGGATGAGCTATCTCTTAACTACGGTGTAACCAAGTAACGAAATTACGACGTAACTAAAGATTATGAAGGCTATGGCGTAACCATCAGCTCAGGCTACGCCGTAACATCGGATAAGCATCCAATTGACGAAGACTACAGCGTAACCCTCAGCTCAGGTTACGCCGTAATAAAAAATGCATATGATTTATGAAAGCTATGGCGTAACCCCAGCTATGGTTACGTCGTAACCATGGATAAGCACAAAAGATTGAAGAGTTACGACGTAACTACCTAATAAGGTTACGTCGTAACTAGTTTCGGAGCCTATAAATAGTTGAAGGTTCCACCAGTTTTAATCATCTCTCCTTTCCCAAACCTTCTAGGGTTTTGGGAGATCAAAACACAGAAGAAGAAGCATGGCTTAGGAGCACTGAATAACGAAGTCCTCGTCTACGATTTCCATTGTATTCGAGTTTGAATTCCTTCTATATTTTTCTAGGACTTATACTATGAATTCATGTCATTAATTGAAGTTTGCATTTATGTTATTGATATTCTCTTTAATTCTTTATAAACATTTGCTAGTCTTTTCATAGATCGCTTGTCTTGGTAGTATTATAAGCTTGGTAGTATCTAAAGGGCTGGGAGATATAACCAACTGACCACAGTCTGATAAATTGCAAAGTATGGGAGGAATTGGCCATAGTACAACTACTCTTCGTGTGCGAACTGACCAAATGATCACCTATCAAGTGGAGGTATTTAAGAGGTTAGGGAGAATCTAAGTTCCTAACGGTCGGGTTCCCACCATCTAGATCTAGTAGATTTGGTGCTTAATGACTGCTATTAGGTTGCTGAATGATCCCGGGTGACCTGTTCATCTTGGTGAGGAATCTAAGAACCATAGGCCAAGACGAATTGACCAAAGGAATCTGGTGATAATTAACCACTATATTGAACCTTCATATCGAGAATCAATTCATAATTGTATTCTTCGTTAAGCTTCGTTTATCTATCTCTTTACTCTAAATTTCTGGTGTCTGTGTGTGTGGAATAATAGCATATCAATGAATTATAACAATCTTGTCATACCTATATATTATCAATATCATTTATAATCATCTTAGTTCTTTCAAGGTCACAGATCTCTTGGGACGATACTCGGATTTACCGTAGGCTTTACTACATCTGATCGGGTTCTCTGCCCGTTAGTATGTGTCTATCCTAAGTTATCTAAGTTTTATAAATATTAAAAGCAGGGTGAAATAGCACATCATACTCATCTTTAGTACACGATACAACTAATTAACCCCTCAGATCCTATCTTTTTGCGGTTCTCGTGATGTTCCGGTTTTCAAAATATCAAAGAAGAGCATTGCTTACAATCTACCCCTAAATTTTACACTCAAATCGACTTAGCCCACCTTGTATGCACTCATCTTTAGTGCATTATTGTAATCATTGCTTAAACCCTTAGTTCAATTATCTACTTACTTGCATGGTTGCTAAGTCGAGTCATATCCTTTGTATATAGTTTTGGGGCGATTGGTACTCATGGGTTAAAGTAGTATTTATGGAGTAACGGGAAGGAGCGATAAATTCAATTTCCCTTTGTCTACATAATTAAGTACTCCAAGTATTTTGATCTTTTCAATTCGGGTCAATTAGTGTTAGTGAAATAAAAACTCAAGCGTAGGGATGCTCCTAAAAATCCATTTATTTTGATGTTATCGTAGAGGATGGTAGAGTAAAAATGTATGGAAAAAAATCGAAAAAAAGAGTTAAGTGAATCTATATATTATATATAACAGGAGGCATAACACGTAGATTATTCCACAAATGTCAACCTCAATGCCATGTAATTCTTTTTAATGCCATGTAATCATTAGTTGTCCACCTAAGCATTTTTTTTAATTTAATTAGCTATTATTTAATTTTCGGATTTTTTTTATTAATTTTCGAAATTTGTTTATAAAAAAGGAGCCTTGCAATGATTGAACCTTGGTTATTTGGTTGAATAACATGTGTGTTTACCACTAAGGCAACATGACTTTTTAGAATATATGTTGCAAGTCCAAAATTATAAATCTAGGCAACCAATTATGTAGGAGAATCCCTACAACTTAGGTAACCTAAAACAATCCATTTTTTGATCTTTCGTTTTTGTACATAAGATTTACCGGAAGTACAGAACTCCCGAGTCATTCTCCCAACGAGGGTGTAATGGAAAATCGATTCTTTGTTTAAAGGTCGAGTGATTTGAATAGGATAAAAATATTTTGGGTTATGGAACTTAATAAGAAAGAAACAATTAAGCATGTAAAACAAGAAAGCTAAACACAAATAAGCAATTATGCAAATTAAACTAAAAACATATAAGTTTATAGGGATATGACTAATTAAAATGATAATGGTTAAAGCAAAGACAATAATAAAACTAGTAGCAAGTAAATAAACTAATGTTAACGATAAAAGATAACAACTAAAAGTAACGAACTAAATTATGCTAAGCAAGCGAATAAGAAATATATGATGAAAAGATATACTTGTTAAGCAAATTATCAAGATCCTCAAGTGTGGTTTATTATTTCAATTAAGTCCTTTATTGATGAATTAATATCTTTTACAAATAATTATTTCCTCACAACAATTTTTCATAAAGTGATATCAATATCTAGATTAAAACCCAATCATTTTCACGGCTTTTGCCCGCTTAAACTACCAAAATTTCAATCTAAGTAACTTAAAATTACTAACCAATAGATTTTCTAACTTTTATAAAACCGCACTTAATTCACGAAATAATCTACTCAACAAGTATATAAAAAGCCTACTCACTAAGCATAGCAAACCAACACATAGCAATTAATTCAATAAAAATAAGCATAACTATTATACTAAAATTTATAACTACTAAAGATTCAAAAAGTAAAGAAAGTAGAACCCGGATGATAAAACGAGAAGAATAAAACCACCCGATCAAATAAGCACAAATTAACACAAAAGTTTACAACTTTATTAATCTTATCCACTAATTAGTAAGTAAAGTTTAAAACTTTATTCACCAACAAGCTTAAAAATTACTAAAGTTTCAAAGTTTTTGTATTAAAAATGCTTAAAGACCCTTAAGCTCCGGCCTTAGCGGTAGATCGGATTACACAAACAAAATCAAAACTTTAAGGGTTAGCACAAATATATAAATATAAGATTTTTATAATAAAAAGCTAAAATAATAGATAACTAATCTTAATAAATTAAATCTTAACCACCAAACTTTCTCAAGGAGATATGTTTCCACAAAAACTAATTTGGGTATTAAGGTTAAGGATTTAAAATACAATAATACTTTTTTTTTTTTTTTTTTTTTTTTTTTTAATTTAAGGAAAGGAAAGAAATCAAGGAAAAATATTAAATGAACTCCGAAAATTCCAAATATTTTTTAGAAACATAATAAAAGTGATAGAAACTCAGAGAAAAAGTTTTAGAATTTTCGGAATTAAATAAGTATTTTTTTTCGATTTTAATGTTTAAAATAGCCAATTAATCAAAATAAATAGTAAACTAGTTCAAAAAAATATGAAAAATTCACACTATTTTAAGAAAACTATGAAAAGCTACCAGAAAATCTAAAAATATTTTTTTGACTTATTTTTCTATTTTTAAAAATAAAATTCGAAACTGTTTTTTTTTTTTTTTAAATCTGCACTTCATTCATAATATACTACTGATTTTTGTGTTTTCTTTATCACAGGTTTGCAACCATGAATTGGCACTGCAAGATTCAAGTTTTCTTGCACAGGTAATGTGAGTTTGGATTTTCTTATTTTCTATATGTGCATGTAAGATATGTGTCTGTAACGGCGTCATTGCAGGAATTCTTGGATAGGTTTATGCCAATGCGAATAGGAGGGTTGGTGGTCTCTTTTGCAGTTAGCACTTTAAATTGCAGATATGTTATGTTGGGTCATCTTTTTCACATTTTTTTAATCTTTGGTACAATACTTCAATTGTCTTATTTATATGATGCTACCATTCTATCATGACTGAAAGTTAGAAATCTTTAAATATTAGTTTCTAATGTCTTATTTTTGCAAACCATGATGATGTCTCTTACTTTTATGCTCCAACAGTACTACTCATGCGCAAAAATAACAACGTCCAACTGTTGGTGTGGTTATGCATGAGCCTGTTTCGATTTGAACCTCGGTTGTATCAACATTCCCACAGTCCAACGCTGAATCGATTGTTGACAATGGGAAGTCTACAGTACGAATACCAAAGGCCGATGACCAGATGCTTTGTGATGTAATACAAGAACCTGTAATCAGTAGGTGCTGCGTTATTTTAGTTATTATTATTTTTTTGAGATAAAAATATTATCAGTTTTGTGGTTCGTGATGTCATCAAAGTTTCATGGTTTTTTTGGATATTTGCATCCCGTAGGTCGCATACAAAGGTGCTAGACTTTATGTCAGGTGTTGTTCAACATGTTCAGCAGCATCATTCTCCTGTCGTTCCAGTCCCTACACGATATGGAACGGTGTTACAGTTTGACACCGGTGTTGTTCGATAACTTGATTGCCACAGTTCTACTGTGGGCCTCCAATTGTTAGGTGCTGATATTTCTGACCCTTTGGACAATTTCCCAACTCAAAAAAGATATCGTCCAAATGCAGGTATAGTTATCCGGGAACCTGTTTTCGCTCAGTGGTGTCTTCGATCTATGTTGTCACGGCCTGAGAATGTGTCTGCTACTAATAAAGAGAAGGCAAAAGTAGATGTGTCTCATTCAGAGATTCAATCGATGTATATGGATTCGTCAGCCGTTGGTGGTCGTATGGGTGGAGATCCAATAGAACGGTTGTCACAGGTTTGGTGCATATTATTTTGATATTGTTTATTTAACTAACAAATGCTTTTTTTTTTGGTTATTTATGATGTCTGCACACTCTTATTCAGTTTCTCCAATATTTGCAGCCTGTAGACCAGCTGAGAATGTGTTGGACTTTCATGCAGGTGTTGTTCAAGATGTTCGCGCGCAAGGTCATTATTCAACAAATAGTCCGTCCCGTAGTCATTTGAGATCACCTTTTTTACCATTTAGCCAGAGAAACTATAATGTTAGATCTCACCCGTGGGTCATTGGTATGTGATGAAAGGCAATTCATAAATATACATTTATGTGTTGAGTTCGTCAACCCATGCTTTTGTAGTAACTAATGTGTTATTCATCTTTATCTGTTAGCGTTGGCAGCCAGAAGTCCGAATATGGTTCCTGCCACTAACGCCGAACAGCCGGTTATCAACAGTCACGAACAATTCTAGGTTTTCCTACTAACTGTACCAGACACACTCATTTAGCGCCGAAATAAGATTGATTAAGAAATTGGTACATATTAAACAGGCATCATATTTTTTTATTCCGTCGGCCAGGGATAGTGTTCGCAACCAACAAATCTTCCAGTTCCCAGATTACCTCTGCTGAGCTTGAAATTTATGAAAAGTATGATTATTGAGGCAACTCTTTTTTGTATTTTTTACTTTGTGAAAGTTCTGTAACCCTTAACTTATTTATATACATCTGTTTCTGCAGGAATTCAACAAGATGAATTCTACGAAGACTTTGAATCTTCATTATGAGCTTTAAGAAACTACTGGTCTTTGCTTACACCCTTGATTTTTTCCGATCACCCTAAAACGCCAGGTGATGAAGATTCATTACCTCCTTATAATATGATAAGGAATGTGATGGATATGAATGCACATTATGGTGGTTTGAACACTGCATTTCTGGAAGAAGGAAAAGCAATGTGGGTGATGAATGTTGTACCTATTAGAGCTAAATAGACTAGAGAAGTGTACACGTAGTTGTTAGTATTCACCATTGAATTGACAAGATAATGTAAGTAGGTGTCAATCATGATTGAAAGCAAGTGCATACCATTCTTATGTCTCTCTCAATGTCAAGTGTGGTATCACAGACTTGGTAAGGACTTTCAGATATGTTGCTAATCCCCTTAATGGTACTTCTGTTACTTAGGATACAATATTAAGATTAATGGAGAGTATATTAAAGATGCTTTGTTTCAAAGAAGGAGCTCGATGTCTGGAAGATAGGGCCTAAAGGTGTTGGAACTGACTCCAATGATGGTTTTGATCTTGGAAGGATGAGGCATCTAATGCAATCACTTGACAACCTCCGGTCTAACTACAAGGCCATTCACATTTCTGGAACTAAAAGAAAAGGCTCAACCACTGCATTTTTTTCCAATATCTTACTGTTAGCAGATATTATTTATTGTTTAGCCCATTATTATTCTTGTATTGCCCTATGTCACTGAAGGCTTGTTCATTGTATATAATCATCATAATGTAACGATTGAAGGCAATACAGAATAAACACCTTCTTACATAATAAACATCTTCTTACATGGTAACACGCCAACCTTGATCCTAAAAACCTACTGCTGTTGCACAGCTCCTCCATCACCGTTATAATGACAAACGGTCCCCCACCTCCCCTACCTCCTGCTCTCACTCTAGTCGAAAAACTATATGCCGTGCATAATATCAACAACTTAGTACCAGTCAAGCTTAACATGGATGAGATAAACTACTCATCTTGGTGCTATTTCTTCAAGATTCATTGCAATAATTTCGGTGTCCTAAAGCACATCGAATTCACTACCACTGACTCTTCTTCATCCATGCAACCAACGGATGAATGGCTAACCGCGGATTCCATCGTCAAGTCATGGATAATCCTTACTCTTGCTCCGACTCTTCAAGGTCGACTCATCCAAGCCAACCCTCCCACGGCTAAAGATGCTTGGGATCAAGTTGAGAAGATCTTTCTTGACAACAAGCGTACACGAACGATTGCTTTAAAAGGTGAGTTACGTGTACTTCAAATGGGTGATCTTAGCGCCGATGCCTTTTTTCGTAAAATAGAGTCTATTGTCACTCTCTTGAATGATCTCGGTTCCTCAATGAGTGACGATGATATTGTCACATATGCTATAAACGGATTAAGTGAAAAGTATGCTAACCTCGCCACCATAATTGCTCACAAAGACCCATTTCCCAATCTTGAAACGATGCGGTCTATGGTCCAAACTGAGGAGATGAGGCTTAATTCCAGGTCTCCGACTTTGTCCACCGACACCACCTCTGCTGCTCCTCAAGTCCTCCTTACCGAGACCACTAGCTCTCGTGGCCAAGACTCACGTAACAATCGTGACACTCGCAACAACACAAGCACCGAAGTGTGTCAGAATTTTAGACGTGGTTTCTGTCAATGGGGCACCAACTGTTGTTTCTTACATGTTGCTGAACGTGGTTCTAATAGAAACTCAAATAACAACTCACGTGGTTCTTTTTTCCAAAGTAATACACGTACAGGTTCTACTAATGTTTTGTCAAATGGTTCTGGTGGTATCAATTTGGCAGGCCAACAACAGTTACTTACTCTACTTCAGGCCCAAAATTCATTATTAGCCCAATATGGCTTGACAACACCCTTGGCCCAACAACAGACACATGTTCCCTGCGTAGTAGGCTCCCGACCCAGTGCACCACCTGGGTTCCAACCAGTCCAGCAGACTCCTCACAGTTTCACACCTCAGCAGCAAGCATTATATACCACTACTGTTCACGGCTCGCCTTCGCAGTCCACTTTACCCGGTCAAGAAACGCTTCTACCTCAAGCATTCAACACCATGACCCTTCAAGATCCCGCCAATGCTAATTGGAACATGGACACTGGTGCGTCATCTCATCTTAACTACTCTGCTAATAATTTAAGTACTATTTTTAATTCATGTATGTATCCATCTGTTCTTGTTGGTGACGGAAAATCCATTCCCGTCACCAACACGGGTCATAGCACTATATCTACTCCTCATCGAACACTTCATTTAAATAACGTACTCATTACACCTAATATAGTCAAAAATTTAATTTCGGTTAGACAATTTGTTCGGGAAAATAAATGCACTATTGAATTTGATGAGTTCGGTTTTTCTGTGAAGGACTTCTCGACCCGTCAAATTCTACTCTGATGTGATAGCACGGGTGATCTCTATCCGGTCACATCTCTGTCTTATCCTCAAGCTTTTTTGGTCAGTCAACATACATGGCATCAACGTCTTGGGCATCCGGGAAGTGACGTGTTACGTAATTTAGTTTCTAGCAATTTCATTTCATGTAATAAAACGAAGTCCCCAGTGCTTTGTCATGCTTGTCAACTAGGCAAGCACGTGAGACTTCCTTTTTCGCTTTCTGAAACAATTGTTGCATCACCTTTCGAGATTGTTCATTCGGATTTGTGGACATCTCCACTTCCGAGTCTTTCGGGCATTAAATACTATGTTTTGTTTTTAGATCACTATTCTCATTATTTATGGGTGTATCCTTTACGAAATAAGTCTGATGCGTTGTCTACATTTATTCATTTCCGTGCTTTTGTAAATAATCAGTTTAAATGTGACATTAAATCCTTGCAATGTGACCATGGGGGTGAGTTTGACAACAACGCCCTACACCAATTATTTGCCAACAACGGTATTACCATTCGTTTCTCATGTCCCAAAACATCTCAACAAAATGGCAAATCCGAACGAATGATACGTACCATTAACAACCTCATCCGCACTCTTCTATTTCAAGCACATCTGCACCTACCTTTTGGGTTGAAGCACTTAACATGGCTGCATATCTTCTAAACATCTTACCCTTCACCGCTATTAACAATGAGATACCTCATACCTGTTTGTTTAAGACAACACCAAACTATGCGAACCTACGTGTTTTCGGTTGTCTTTGCTACCCACATGTTCACGCCACCCACAAACTTGAACCACGAGCTACTCCCTCTATATTCCTCGGATATCCCACCAACCACCGCGGTTATCGGTGCCTAGACTTAAACATGGATAAAATTATCTTGTCTCGTCATGTGACGTTTAATGAGACAATTTTTCCGTATGGGTCTATGACTCCTAATGCCCCAAAAACTTATACCTTTTTAGACTCATCTCCTAACCTCATACAACAACACATACTACAAAATGTTCACTCTCCCACTGATCTGCGCAAAACAGTCAAGTCAAACAGACTTAAAACTGCTCAGACACAAATACAATTAAGATCAGAGAATACAGGGGATTCCCGGGTCGTTAAGTCCCACGGAGACTCAATGGTGTGTTAAACACTTGCTCAGACGATAGAATGACCACTAATGATAGCGATCAGAAAGGATTAGAATTTGGATAATACACTACTGAAAAAGATTTACAAATGAAAGCGACTTAAATGCAAATTAAGAAAATTAAAAAGATAAAAGATATTAAATAAACGCTATCACTATTTTTAAAGTGATGAACGTTTAAAACCTAAAACGTAAAACTTACGTTTAAATAAAACTAACGTAAACGTACAAAATAAAAACGTGAAAATTACACAAGATAAATCCTAAAAATATGAAAAATACATTTTTACAAACCTAATGATATGAGAAAATTTATAGAAAAAGAAATTATTTTTACAACTATTTATGTAATTATTATTAATTAAAAACTAATTTAAACTATTTAATAATACTCTAAAATAAAAGAAAATATGAAATAAGACTAGAAAAATAAAGTTAAGACTTAGAAAAATCTAAAATATGATAAAACTAATTTTAAAACAGAAAATATATTTTTTAGACTTTTTATATATTTATTATTAATTTTAAACTATTTAAAACTAATTTAAATTATTAAAAATACCAAATAAAAGGAGAAAAATAGGGAAAAATACTTTTTATGCTTTTATTATTAATTAAAAACTATTTAAAACTAATTAAAATTGTGAAAAATACCAAATAAAGGGAGAAAAATATAGAAAAATACTTTTTATGCTTTTTATATTTATCTTAAACTATTAAAATTGAAAAATTATTTTTTTTGAACCTTTTCTTAATTTTTTTGTGTTAAAAGCTATTTAAAAAGGATTAAAAACTACATTAAATCAAGAAAAATAGCAAAACACCTTAGAAAAATCTGAAAATTTAAGGAAAACTCTAAAATATTATTAGAAAGCTGGGAAAAATAGAAAAACAGGGGTTTGTGTGTGAGAAACAGAAGCTGAAGTGAAATAGCTTATGAAATAAGCACTAGGATAAGCCAAAATAAGGACCAACAAGCACCAACTGAAAACAGGGACTATAATAAGCTAAAAGGACCAAAATGTAACAAGAAACAACTAGACCTAACCACTGATTATCAAGATGCAAAGATTTGATGACTTAAGCTAACAAGCCAAAACAGTGGCTGAGGTGTCTACTTAAAGCTACTGCACAAGCTACAAATAAGCTCTAAACTGAAAATGAAAAGTTACAATCTAAACTAGACCTGGTTGAGAGTGTTTGTGCCAAAGATCAGACCTATAGAAGCTCAAATGAGCCCTGTGCAACTGATGCAAATCTGTGAGAAAACTCAGCATATGCTGAGTTTTGCACAGGGCAGATGAGGCCCAAAGGAGAAGCTGATTTGAAGCTTGTAATAAATTTGCAAAAATCAATAAAAATGGTCATAAGTAAGCAGACCAAGAGAGGTTTTTAAAACTACAAATTTCACAAAATAATACCTAAAAATGAATCCTAGAAAATTCCTTGCATGTGCCAAAAACAGATTTTTGCCAAATTTTGACTTTTGATGAAAAACTAAAAGTTTGACTAATGTGAGTTTTAATCTGGATTTAAGGACTGAGAATGATGTTACTAGATTAATTGAAGCTATATCAAGCTTTGTTTATGAATTTGGAACACAAAAACAAGTATTTGCTATGCAAAAACTACAACAGTAGGCTGCTAAGACAAATTCAAGAGAAAATTGACTTTCAGTGTTATCAAGCACTAGACTAAGGCAGATATGAGCATAAAAGAAGTACACAAGGATGAAACAACAGGAACCTACCAATGAACAAGCCTCTATGACAGATAATGCAGCTAACCAAACACTCCTTTAAGTGACTTATTGCAATCAATACAAGCTAAAACAACAACTTAAACCTACTCACCTATCAAAACAGATTTAAAATGCCTAAATAGAGCTAGTGAAACAACAAATAACAAGACTTGATCAGAACTAAAAGTTATGACTAATGCTACTGTTTATAAACTAAATATGAAATGAAAACTAGTACTTACAAGAGATCCATAGCCACAATGGCTTGCAAACCAGAATAAGAACCACTAATCCTAACCTATTCAACCCATATCCATCATCTAATCAAACCATAACCATCTCTGAACCAATTATGAGCACGAGTTGACTTTTGTTGACCAACATCCAAATTTGCTTAAACTGATTCCAAAGCTTGTCAAAAGCTAAAGTAGGCTTAAATAAGCTTATTGGGATTGAACAAAAAACTATTTGAAACTTGAATGCATAAATTTAAAACTGAAATACTCAACAGTAAGCATAAGACATGAATTTTATCAAGACTTTGAATTTGATACTTAAAACAGATTACAATGGTACATTAACTTTAGTTTGAGTCTTAAAAACAAAAGATTACATAATTAAAACTAAGCTAAGACATTTAAAAAAAAATGACATTAAAGAAAGAAGATAAAAACTAGCTACCACCCTAAACTGCTTCTCTCTTCTCCTTTTTATATGCCAACTGCTTCTCCTCATTGACTTTAGCATTTCCCACCAAGAATTGAGACCATTGGATGAGTTGGACAAATTATAGCCGTTTGATCTATTTTTGGCGCCAAAGTGGACTTTAGCCGTGAGGTTGAGTGAAATGGGTAAAGGGTGTAATTAATGGCTTTTGGAGTTGTATTGAGGTGGGGGGACAAGGAAAAGGTGAAGGTGAGCAAGGGGATGGGTTGTTTTTAATGTTGCAGGGATTTGGTGGAGGAGGTGAAGAAAAGGCGCGTTTGTTGTTTGTTTGACCAAGGGATGGGTTTGGTTGACCGGGTCTAGTAATACAAAGGGTAAACGGGTTGGGTCATAGACCGGGTCAGGGGATTGGGCCAGATGGTTTGTTTGTTGGGCTTGGATAATAACATAAGGTCCGTTTGGTTTGTAGAGCTAGTAACACAAGGACCATTTGAGTAACATATGAAATTCAAGGGACCAAACCTGAAAATTATGAAGATGTAGTACAAGGACTAGTTTTGCCAATCCCTAATAATCCAAGGGCTAACTTTGACAATTTTGAAACTCCAAGGATTAATTTTGACCAATTTAAAAGCCCAGGGACCAAAACTGTAATTTCTCAAAACTTTTAGATTTTTCACCAAAGGACTAAATATGATAATTTGTGATTTTAAAAAGACCTTTGGTGACTTTTCTTTTGAAATTTTGGCTCAGGGACTATTTTTGACAATTTTTGAAACTTGGGGGACTAAAACTGCAATTTTTGCAAATTTGATACGTTTTTCATCTGATTTTGATATTTTTGCATTTAAAACACATAAAACACTGATTTGTGATATTTTGACCATTTTGATGCGTTTTTGAGTGTTTTCAGATGATTTTGCAGTTTAGAATACACAAAAATGATGAGTATTTAGACACTCATCAATCCCCCACACTGAGATATTGCTAGTCCCTAGCAATGATTTGAGAAAACATAATGGATTTTAATCTCTTTACCAAAAGCCATTACTTCTGGAGTAGCCAAATGTTTTAGTTCAAGTAAGAACCATGGTACACTGATAACCATGTGATTTTGAGCAAACCACAAGCTGTAAACGGATTTGATTAGTCTTTACCAGAAGCCGTACCCTTCTGGACTAGCCAACTCTTAGATAAATTATTAATATTATCTTTGGTGAGCTGATTACCAATTATGGATTTTCCACTGCCTTTACCACAAGCCATAACCTTGCGGGCTAGCCAACTCTTCACTTTTTAGGATATGGTGAGCTGAGAACCATACAATTTTGGGCAAATTGCAAGCCATATAAACGGATTTGATATATCTTTACCAAGAGCCGTTTGCTCCTGGATTAGCCAATCCTTTAGTCTTACAGACATGGCGGACTGATAACCAATTAAGTAAGTGTAAAACACTTACTCCAAAAAATTTTGGCCAAAAACGGGGGAATTGGGTAGATAATATATGAAATTCGTGAGAATTCCCCCCCACACTTAGAAATGAATATCGCCCTCGATATTCAAAGTACCGGCGGATATGCCGAAACAAAGAACGTAAAAGGGAAATATTACGGCCATTATTTATAAAGATTTTTTTTTTTTTTTTTTTTTTTTTTTTTTTAGAGATATATATATATATATAATATGTGGGGCACTCCCCCACACTAGGGTGGACACATGGGTGAAAACGCATGTTTAGCTACTGTTTTTGATTACCGAGTCGCTAGCTTGACTCGACCCCGAATTCATTTGTTCATGGGGAAGCAAATGGAAGATACAATCTCCATCGGACTTTCATTCAAGATGTTTGGACAAACATATGAAGCATGTGAAAGTTCCACACCGATGAGATATACATAGAAAGACAGACCCGGCTCACATATGGTAAATGAAAATGCCGGGGTCAAAGATAGTGTCCTCACTCCCGAAGGAGTGAAGAAGAGAGGAAGTCACCGAGTAGGTGAAGAAAAGAAGGAAGATCATGATAACAATCATAACTAGATCTTCTTCCTCAGGATTAAGTGCAGTAGCACTCGTTTGGATTTTATTGGTTGAGCTCTTTGGGTTGGAAGGCATCTCGGTGGGGAGGGTGGGAAGATTTGTCATAACTATGCAAATTGAGATTCTCTCCCCCCGATCATGATTTTTGCCATCCAAGCAATCATACTCCAGCGGAGATATGATATGAGTGAGTTCACCGGCGAACTCCTCATGAAGAATATACGGAGGTGGGACATGTGCGGTACTTCGTGGGCTATAAATATGCACCTCGTCCATTATAGTCTCCGTGTCAGACTCATCACTATCAAAGATTGGATTAACTGAATTTAGAGTAAATTCAGAATCGAATTCGAATAAGGGATTAGTGATAGTCGTATGAATTGTTGTGGAAACATCATGGTCAACATCCTCTTCTAAGTTGACGATCTCAGAGTGTGGAAGTAATGCATCAATAAATTCTATGTCTTTAGAATATAAAGAATCGGCATCACTATAATCACTTTCAAAATCTGAGAAAGTCTCAACAAGATCATTTGAAAGAGGAGAAAACACATCACATTCATTATCAAGAATTCCCTCAGACTCACTTGGGATCGGGATAAGGTTCTCAACATTTGATGATTCCGTTTCCGGAATAGTGCTGAGATGCTCGTCCCCCATACTTAGAGAGTTAACGGGCTCTTCTTGTGTGGTTTCAGCTGACAAACTTTCATCATCATCGTCACTATCATCATCATCGTCGATGTAAGTCGCGAGCCATCGGGCACGTCTTGCAAGTGCTCGTTCTTCGATTCGTATTTCTTCAAGACATCTTTGAATCTTAGCGGCTCGTTCCTCTTCTTCAAGTAATTCTAGCATAGATTTTTCGTTGCGAGACGTTTGGTCTTCGGCAAGTTCTTCTAGCATACTTTTCTCACGAGGATGTTGATCAATGACGGGAAATTGTTCAATGACGGAAAATTGTGGGGGTTGGAAATTGTCAAAACAAGGAGTGTTATAACAAGGATCAGATTCATAGAAATTTTGATTCCCTGATTGACATTGGTAATCATAATGAGGTCCCCCACAAAATTCACAACAGTACAACTGATGTGGCTGTGAGTGGTATGTGTTGTAGTCATAATTGGTATCAGGAACCTGCTCATAGACAAGCGTGTTTCCCGATTGACAATCAGAACTGGAATGTGAACCACCACAGTACTCACAACAGTACAACTGATGTGTCTCACAGTGTGGTAGCTGATGGAATGAATCAGTTGTGTTATGGTAGGAATAGGGATCCTGGTTATAGACAGACCCGTTTCCTGCTTCCACCATGCTACAACTGGGGCAATTGCCACCATTATAAGGACCACCACACCACTGACAATCAAGAAGGTGAGGGTAAGACATGGAAAGAATCAAAGGTTAACAGAGGGTAAGAAATGAAGAATCAACAGGTTAAGAGGGTAAAGAGGAATATTTTTGGTGTTTTTGAAAAACATGCTGCAAAAACAAAGAATGAAAATATTTTTGGTGTTGATAACACTTCAGGAAAAGTGTTAATGACTTTTTGAATTTTCTGATAACTTTACAAAAAACTTTTTACAAAAGATGGGATATGTGCAAGAATGGATCTGAAAAAGGCTAAACACACGCTAAAGCCTCCCCGGCAGCGGCGCCAAAATTTTGATCTGCGCAAAACAGTCAAGTCAAACAGACTTAAAACTGCTCAGACACAAATGCAATTAAGATCAGAGAATACAGGGGATTCCCGGGTCGTTAAGTCCCACGGAGACTCAATGGTGTGTTAAACACTTGCTCAGACGATAGAATGACCACTAATGATAGCGATCAGAAAGGATTAGAATTTGGATAATACACTACTGAAAAAGATTTACAAATGAAAGCGACTTAAATGCAAATTAAGAAAATTAAAAAGATAAAAGATATTAAATAAACGCTATCACTATTTTTAAAGTGATGAACGTTTAAAACCTAAAACGTAAAACTTACGTTTAAATAAAACTAACGTAAACGTACAAAATAAAAACGTGAAAATTACACAAGATAAATCCTAAAAATATGAAAAATACATTTTTACAAACCTAATGATATGAGAAAATTTATAGAAAAAGAAATTATTTTTACAACTATTTATGTAATTATTATTAATTAAAAACTAATTTAAACTATTTAATAATACTCTAAAATAAAAGAAAATATGAAATAAGACTAGAAAAATAAAGTTAAGACTTAGAAAAATCTAAAATATGATAAAACTAATTTTAAAACAGAAAATATATTTTTTAGACTTTTTATATATTTATTATTAATTTTAAACTATTTAAAACTAATTTAAATTATTAAAAATACCAAATAAAAGGAGAAAAATAGGGAAAAATACTTTTTATGCTTTTATTATTAATTAAAAACTATTTAAAACTAATTAAAATTGTGAAAAATACCAAATAAAGGGAGAAAAATATAGAAAAATACTTTTTATGCTTTTTATATTTATCTTAAACTATTAAAATTGAAAAATTATTTTTTTTGAACCTTTTCTTAATTTTTTTGTGTTAAAAGCTATTTAAAAAGGATTAAAAACTACATTAAATCAAGAAAAATAGCAAAACACCTTAGAAAAATCTGAAAATTTAAGGAAAACTCTAAAATATTATTAGAAAGCTGGGAAAAATAGAAAAACAGGGGTTTGTGTGTGAGAAACAGAAGCTGAAGTGAAATAGCTTATGAAATAAGCACTAGGATAAGCCAAAATAAGGACCAACAAGCACCAACTGAAAACAGGGACTATAATAAGCTAAAAGGACCAAAATGTAACAAGAAACAACTAGACCTAACCACTGATTATCAAGATGCAAAGATTTGATGACTTAAGCTAACAAGCCAAAACAGTGGCTGAGGTGTCTACTTAAAGCTACTGCACAAGCTACAAATAAGCTCTAAACTGAAAATGAAAAGTTACAATCTAAACTAGACCTGGTTGAGAGTGTTTGTGCCAAAGATCAGACCTATAGAAGCTCAAATGAGCCCTGTGCAACTGATGCAAATCTGTGAGAAAACTCAGCATATGCTGAGTTTTGCACAGGGCAGATGAGGCCCAAAGGAGAAGCTGATTTGAAGCTTGTAATAAATTTGCAAAAATCAATAAAAATGGTCATAAGTAAGCAGACCAAGAGAGGTTTTTAAAACTACAAATTTCACAAAATAAGACCTAAAAATGAATCCTAGAAAATTCCTTGCATGTGCCAAAAACAGATTTTTGCCAAATTTTGACTTTTGATGAAAAACTAAAAGTTTGACTAATGTGAGTTTTAATCTGGATTTAAGGACTGAGAATGATGTTACTAGATTAATTGAAGCTATATCAAGCTTTGTTTATGAATTTGGAACACAAAAACAAGTATTTGCTATGCAAAAACTACAACAGTAGGCTGCTAAGACAAATTCAAGAGAAAATTGACTTTCAGTGTTATCAAGCACTAGACTAAGGCAGATATGAGCATAAAAGAAGTGCACAAGGATGAAACAACAGGAACCTACCAATGAACAAGCCTCTATGACAGATAATGCAACTAACCAAACACTCCTTTAAGTGACTTATTGCAATCAATACAAGCTAAAACAACAACTTAAACCTACTCACCTATCAAAACAGATTTAAAATGCCTAAATAGAGCTAGTGAAACAACAAATAACAAGACTTGATCAGAACTAAAAGTTATGACTAATGCTACTGTTTATAAACTAAATATGAAATGAAAACTAGTACTTACAAGAGATCCATAGCCACAATGGCTTGCAAACCAGAATAAGAACCACTAATCCTAACCTATTCAACCCATATCCATCATCTAATCAAACCATAACCATCTCTGAACCAATTATGAGCACGAGTTGACTTTTGTTGACCAACATCCAAATTTGCTTAAACTGATTCCAAAGCTTGTCAAAAGCTAAAGTAGGCTTAAATAAGCTTATTGGGATTGAACAAAAAACTATTTGAAACTTGAATGCATAAATTTAAAACTGAAATACTCAACAGTAAGCATAAGACATGAATTTTATCAAGACTTTGAATTTGATACTTAAAACAGATTACAATGGTACATTAACTTTAGTTTGAGTCTTAAAAACAAAAGATTACATAATTAAAACTAAGCTAAGACATTTAAAAAAAAATGACATTAAAGAAAGAAGATAAAAACTAGCTACCACCCTAAACTGCTTCTCTCTTCTCCTTTTTATATGCCAACTGCTTCTCCTCCTTGACTTTAGCATTTCCCACCAAGAATTGAGACCATTGGATGAGTTGGACAAATTATAGCCGTTTGATCTATTTTTGGCGCCAAAGTGGACTTTAGCCGTGAGGTTGAGTGAAATGGGTAAAGGGTGTAATTAATGGCTTTTGGAGTTGTATTGAGGTGGGGGGACAAGGAAAAGGTGAAGGTGAGCAAGGGGATGGGTTGTTTTTAATGTTGCAGGGATTTGGTGGAGGAGGTGAAGAAAAGGCGTGTTTGTTGTTTGTTTGACCAAGGGATGGGTTTGGTTGACCGGGTCTAGTAATACAAAGGGTAAACGGGTTGGGTCATAGACCGGGTCAGGGGATTGGGCCAGATGGTTTGTTTGTTGGGCTTGGATAATAACATAAGGTCCGTTTGGTTTGTAGAGCTAGTAACACAAGGACCATTTGAGTAACATATGAAATTCAAGGGACCAAACCTGAAAATTATGAAGATGTAGTACAAGGACTAGTTTTGCCAATCCCTAATAATCCAAGGGCTAACTTTGACAATTTTGAAACTCCAAGGATTAATTTTGACCAATTTAAAAGCCCAGGGACCAAAACTGTAATTTCTCAAAACTTTTAGATTTTTCACCAAAGGACTAAATATGATAATTTGTGATTTTAAAAAGACCTTTGGTGACTTTTCTTTTGAAATTTTGGCTCAGGGACTATTTTTGACAATTTTTGAAACTTGGGGGACTAAAACTGCAATTTTTGCAAATTTGATACGTTTTTCATCTGATTTTGATATTTTTGCATTTAAAACACATAAAACACTGATTTGTGATATTTTGACCATTTTGATGCGTTTTTGAGTGTTTTCAGATGATTTTGCAGTTTAGAATACACAAAAATGATGAGTATTTAGACACTCATCACCCACCTTACCAACACCACCACCATCTGCTGATCAAAACACGCCTACCACTCCACCTCCAACGACCCAATCCCATTCGGCCCAACCACATACCACCCCTGTCCCTCAACACCATCCAACTTCTCCTACGCAGCCTACTACCACCAATACTACTAGCCAAAGTCCGCAGCCCGTAACTTCACCTGTACAACAACCTATGCCTACTGTTCCCGCCATCGTACCACCTCCCAATCCCAATCCCGTGTCGACTCATCCCATGGTCACTCGCTTTCGTGTTGGTTCTAACCGTCCTACCCAACGTTTTACCTTACATGTGTCCACCATTTCACCACTTCCCAAGTCATACACCCATGCGCTTAATGACCAAAATTGGTATAGTGCTATGCTAGATGAATATAACGCATTGATTAAAAATAATACTTTTATTCTTGTGCCTAGACCACCGGACGCGAACATTTTTCGTTCTATGTGGCTTTTTCGTCACAAGCATAATGCAGATGGTAGTCTTAACCGCTACAAGGCTCGCCTTGTGGCGAATGGCAGTACACAGCTTACAGGTATTGATGTTGATGAGACATTTAGTCCGGTTGTCAAACCGGCTACTATACGTACCGTTCTGAGTCTTGCTATTTCTCGACATTGGCCTGTTCATCAGCTTGATGTCAAGAATGCATTTGTGAATGGTTTCTTATCTGAGACTGTTTATATGCATTAGCCTCCTGGCTTTCGGGATCCTCGCTATCCTAATCATGTTTGTCTTTTGCAGAGATCATTATATGGGCTTAAACAGGCTCCTCGGGCCTGGTTTCAGCAATTTGCTGCTTATGCTGCTCGAGTTGGGTTTCATCATAATCGGTGTGACTAGTGACTCATCGCTCTTTATTTATCGACAGGGCTTGGACACTGCTTATTTATTATTATATGTTGATGATATAGTTTTGACCGCATCCTCAACTACTCTTCTACAGCAGGTCATTGCGTCTCTTCATGCAGAGTTTTCCATGACTGATCTTGGCCCTCTTAATTATTTTCTAGGCATCTATGTGACGCGTAATACTTCGGGGATGTTTCTTTCTCAATCGAAGTATGCTACTGAGGTTCTTGAGTGTGCCAACATGGTCACTTGTAACCCGTGTCGAACACCTGTTGACACCGACACCAAACTAGCTGCTGATGGTGATATTGTTTCTGACCCTACTTTGTATCGTAGTCTTGCAGGTGCTCTTCAGTATCTTACATTTACTCGGTCGGATATCTCTTATGCTGTTCAACAGATTTGTCTCTTTATGCATGATCCTCGGAAGCCCCATTTTTCTGCTCTCAAGCGGATACTACGTTATATTCGAGGTACATTGAACTATGGATTACAGCTATATTCGTCCTCGACCTCCTCTTTGGTGGCTTATTCAGACGCAGACTGGGCTGGTTGCCCTACTACCCGCCGATCCACTTCAGGTTATTATGTTTTCCTAGGCAACAATCTTCTCTCTTGGTCCTCCAAGCGGCAGTTCACACTTTCTCGATCCAGTGCTGAGGCTGAGTATCGTGGTGTCGCCAATGTAGTTGCTGAGACCTGCTGGTTACGTAACTTATTACGTGAGCTTCATACACCACTTTCTACGGCTACGATTGTTTATTGTGATAATGTGAGTGCTGTCTATCTCTCTTCTAATCCCGTACAGCATCAACGCACGAAGCACATCGAGATTGACATTCACTTTGTTCGTGATTTGGTAGCTACGGGACATGTTCGTGTTCTTCATGTTCCGTCTTGCTATCAGTATGCAGACATCTTAACCAAAGGCTTGCCCACTGCTTTATTCAATGAGTTTCGCTCCAGCTTGAGCGTTCGCCCATCTCCCGCTCCAACTGCGGGGGGCTGTTAGCAGATATTATTTATTGTTTAGCCCATTATTATTCTTGTATTGCCCACCATCAGTATGGGTTTTGTTTATAGCTTTACCCATCATTATTCTTGTACTGCCCTATGTCACTGAAGGCTTGTTCATTGTATATAATCATCATAATGTAATGATTGAAGGCAATACAGAATAAACACCTTCTTACATAATAAACATCTTCTTACACTTACATGCTCAAAGGTATTCCATTGGTTGCTACATAAGTTAATATATTTGTCTGCTGCTGTTGTAGTTTTTTTCCTCATAAAGCTGAACATATATTAATAAACCAAACATTTACATGACAATACAAAGAGATGGAATGGACACACCCACCCATGATACAACTAAAGCTCAAAGCTAAAAGCAAAAAACAAGATGAATTCGTTTTACTAGAAAAATATACTTGACACATATCGGGTACCAAAATAAAAGGACTGATAACTGATGACCCAATATGAATTCCTCATATGTTGTTGTTGTAGTTAGCTGTGACCTGATGTTGACCTGTCACATGAGATGGCTACTGACGTGGCAACTTATATTGTTGCCATGTCAGCAAATAATGAATCCAAAATAAAGTTTACCAGTTAGCTGTATCGAAAAGGTGACTAATTATGCACAGTTTGCATTTTTTTTTTGTACAAAAGAAAGTTTTTAGTGTAATACATACAATAACTCTAGAGTATAAGTTGCTTTCAATGAAGTAATGTTGAACATGGTATAAGTGTTGAACTGGTCCTGTGCATATGTAATGAGATATGTTACAGAAGTACGTGGCAAATTATTCGCGACTGTGTTATTTGTTAAAACACCATAGGTTCTTTTGGAATGCAGTTAAGAGTAAGATATTTTACATAGTCTATATTTGTTTTAGATGTAATGCAGTTTATGTGCCCTTGGTTATAGTGGGAGTTAGTTATATTTTGCTCCTCTTGAAAACTTGCATTAACATTTTGTAAAATTTACCTGAAATTCCATATACATTGACACACGTGTGGATGAACCATTTCCCAGTAGGAAAAATTGTAAAATGCTTAAGATGCTACTTAGAAAGGAAAAATGTTAAGGTCTGCATAACACCATAGTATTTGATTACACTTCTGTTTACTAAATTTTATCTTGATGTTAATTCTTATATTATATATACATTATAGGAAAGCATTGTTGTTGGTTATACCGATGTTTTAAAGAAGTCATACTTTTCATTTGAAGCCCCCACTGATAAGCAACCGTAGTTTTTAGGGTACATAATTTCTCAGTTTAGCTTATGTTTTTTGACACTCTGCATCTTAGATTAAGCTATCTTATAATCGAAATGCTTAACTAGAATTGGATAGTTCATATCTTGATGACATTCAGTCCTATAAATGATTGAGTAAAGGTGGGTTGGTTATAGAAACTAGAAAGTTAGTATGACAAATACAGATATTTATTTATTATAGTCATAGTCTGAGTTATTGAATTAAAAAAACAAATTTGAGTTACACTTTGAGCGACATTTTTTTTATTTAAAGGGTTTGACCCATTAAGGATAAATCATAACTGAAATCAGTCCATTCATATGTAAATAGGTCAAATTTGCCACTTCTGATCGAGCATCAAATTGAATTCAAGCTTTGCTTCAGAAGAAAATGCAATAATATTTAGACTAACTTTATTCATATAAAGATATTAAATGCGAAGCCAGAAAACGTGGAGCGAGAAGTTGAGATTGTGGCACAAAGTGGTCGCCTTGGTGCAATTATAATCGCGACTAATATAGCTGGTCGTGGAACGGATATTATTCTTGGCGGTAATGTAGAATTCATTTAGGTTGAAGCTACGCGAGTTGGTCATGCCAAGGTATTGCATCATTATATAAAAGTAATCTAATTGAGTGGTTTTCCAAATACATGTATAATATCAATATACTCTACAATATGGTCCAACTTGGTTTATTATATATTTAAATGTCCTGACTTGGTGACTAAAATTACAATTCGACAATGAGCTAAGATGGTAATATAAGTCGTATTTGGTTTAATTTGATAGTAAGTAAAGTTCTTTTCGATGTCCAATTTGGTTTTAATTTTTTCCAAACTAGCGCATATAAAGCTAGAACTTTATACCAGGTTGAGACATTAGAAGGTATATTTATTAAACTGAACCATCTCGGGGTGCGGTCATATTGAATTTGATAAGCATTCCAACATAATGCTTGGCTGCAAATGTCTGCCATGAGCTGCACCAAGTGACAATACAACAAATATAGATATTTGCAGCCAAGCATTATGTTGGAAGAGTCACCTACTACAATTATTGAACTTTATGGTAGTTTATCGATGTTTGGGTGAGCTTATTTCAAAAGGAGTATTGCTACTTCCAGTGAGTAAAATAGCTAATAAGCATAAGCACTCAGACCGGGGATTTTTGAAAACACGAAGTTAACACTTAGAGACAACCTTTTTGGGACAACTCGAACACCCACCTTTTATAACCCGCACCAAAAGATTAATCTTTTGTAGAGAAAAAACTTAAATTCCGCGAATGATAGTTTTAACAAAAAGTAGTGTTTTTAGTCAGGGGGATACGGTATGGTGTACAAAGCAGACCTTGAAAACTTATATTTAAAAAGGTTTTCGTCAACAATGGAAGGGAAGAATAAGAATGAACTTCCAAAAAGACGCAGCACAATAGCTACAAAACAGATCCTCAACAAACAAGATGAGTTAGAAGTTCCACCACTCTTTTTAGTTTCGTTAATTAATTATTTTGTTTATCCAATTATATCTTATCTGACATACTACAATCTCTAATTGGGTTTTGTAATTTTTATGTTGCATTTTTGTAAGTATCCAAATATTTCTGATATCATGTATGTTACTTTTTTTGCTTGCAGCTGCTGATTTACTAGAAAAGCATGCTGATGAAATAATAGCTCTTGAATTTTAGGACAATGAGAGGCTGTATGAACATGCGGAAGCAGATGAAATAACCCTTTTCGTCCGTCTTTTTCAGTGTTATGCTGGTAAGCAATAGGGGTTGCAGAAATAGTACTTGGAGGGAAAAAAAATACACATGATTGGGTCGAGTAATAGGTTGAAACGGGTCACTTTTTAGTACGTATTCGAAACTTGACTGACCAGTCAAACTTTAAAAAGCTATTATTTTCGTCGTGTAAGTGAAACACAATATTAAGCTCTCAAAACATTTTTTGCTATACGCGTGTTCAGGGGCGGAGCTATGTGAGGACCGGGGAGGGTCCCGGCCCCCTAGGTCTAAGCCCGTTAGTGTATTTATTTGCGATTTCATGTGTATTTTCAGAAAAAAAAATTATTCCGGCCCTCCCATTTAATGTATTTCTCGAGAAAAGAAATTGTTTCGGCCCTCCCACGGAAATTTATCTAGCTCCGCTACTGCGCGTGTTATATTTCTTTATGCATATTCCATAGCTTATGAGGTGCATTAGTATGCTATTTAATTTAGGAAATGATTCTTATATTAAGCACCTACTTGGAGGATGTTTGGGACTGTATATCTGGAACAGATTGTTTAATTATTACCTTGGTTAAAAACAGATTTTTGGCAAAAAAAATGATTATTTGCGGGATTATAGAGACAAAATGTAATGTGGGGAAGCATACTCTGTTCTGCAAGCGCAATCCCGAACACCCGCTTACGTTAGCGAGCAAACTATTTTAGTCGATCACTCCATACTGCTTATTTTGCTTTATGTTTATTTTCTTATAAAATACTCATAGGCTTATTTAATCTCAGGTAGGCGATGCTCCTTGATGAATCAGTATATGAAGAAAATTTAAATTACGTACCATAATTCTCAATCGTGTTTTTATGTAAGATTTCATTGTTCAAATCTTTTTAATTTGACGTTTTCTGATATACATATATATAGCTAACTGTATTTTAAACTTCTCTTGGTTTCTTTGTTTAGATATATTCTTACCATCATTGCTTTGATTTTTACCACTATCATATTTGATTTGTTGCTGGAATGTATATTGCTATAAGATTATGGTCCTGGTGTCTCATTCTTATATCGTTTTGTTTGGATACAAAAATGCAGGTTTGAGAATACACTATTGTTTTCCTTTACAAGACATCATTCTAGGTAACAACTTCATAGTCATTTAATTTGCCTAAGTATAGGAATATGGCAAATTTTTAAACAACCTCATTAAGGTATTAGCACTTCAATGTCCAAAACTGAACGAATCAAACTACACCACATGGGCAATTATGATGGAAACAATCTTAAAGGCCTATGGACTTTGGGAAACGCTTGAAGATGCAGAAAAATTAGATGAAAGAAAGATGCATACATCAAAAGCAATGATCCTCACAACATTGTCGGAAGATGTTCTAATGCAAGTTGCACAGTACGAGACTGCGAAGGAAGTATGGGAATCAATTAAAATACGTTATATTGGAGCAGACCGAGTTCAGAAAGCACGCCTTCAAACTTTGAGAAGCGAAATAGAGACCTTAAAAATGAAGACCGATGAAACCGTGAATGACTTTGCGGGAAAATTGGGAAGCATAAGAGGCAAGTGTAAAAGTCTTGGTTCTAATCTTAAAGACAAAGTATTAGTAGGAAAGTTGCTGAACTCCGTTCCAAAGAAGTTTCTACCAATTGTGGCATCCATCGAGCAATATTCAGAAATTGAAAAAATGACGTTTGAAGAAGCTGTTGGAAGACTAACTGCTTATGAAGAACGCCTCAAGAGTCAAGATGAACCGCAAGAAGATTATCATAACAAACTTCTAATGGCAATTTCAAGTAATAAAGGCCATGGTAGAGGTCAAGGAAGAAACTTTAGTAAAGAAGAAAGAGAACGTGGAAAAGGTACATGTCGAGAACAACACAAGAAAGAAATGTGATGCTATGAATGTGGTGAACTTGGTCACTTTGCTTACGAATGCACCAAATGGAAGGATAAAGACAAGAAGCAAGAAGCACATCTCATTTATCAAAGCGACGATGAACCAACGCTGCTATGAAGAGTAAGATAAAAGCAAGTTGAAGACCTGCCTTAAACCAAAGTTTAGTTTAAGGGGGTGGTTGATAGTTAACCTAAACCTTTGGGTTAAATATGTCATATTAGAAAGTATAGTATGTATTAGTGTCAAGTATGTAATAAACGCAAAGCCTAAGGGCCGAACATGTTAGTTTGTAAGTTGAAAACCGAATAGCGGTTATATAGAAATGGTTGAAGCAATATGTCGCTTCATAGATGTCGGTTAAAAAAACTATATATAGGGTCGATGTATTGTAAGATTGTATGAACAAATATTTTCAAGTCTAAATCAATTCAAAGCAAGTTTATTAATTCGTACCTGTGATTTGTCCATCATAGTAAGATCATATTCCAACATAAAGGAGGTGTTGTTTATTAGTGGACTCAAATTATCTCATCTTTTATGTTGCTTGTGTACTTGTCAATTGCAACTTATTCATATCACAAGTATGCAGCAAAGGATACAAGTATCAGTTTGTGTGAGTATGAGTGTACACATGACTGTATATGGTATTTGTTATTGGGATTTTGGCGTAAAAGGTTATGAAGATAGGTTTTCTTAACTAACTTATCATATTTAATTGTCCATATCATGATTGAAATGAGTCAAATGACCAATTTACTAATAATGAATAAAATCCATGGTTTTGCTTTCACATATTAAAGGATTTGAGACACAAATACAAAAATGGATGGGTGCTTGCTACTTGCATATGTTATGATGTTATTTTCATTTGATTTTGCAGGTGGGGCCTGGCACGATTGAGGAGACGATGATTAGAGGTCTCCCGCATCCTCAATTCTAGGAGGTATGTTAATTCTACATCTTTATATTTTAACTATGTTACTCTGCATATTCTAAAGAATGTCAAACTCTTCATATTTAGAAATTGAGGTTTTTCCTTTTTTGAATCGACCAGTTTGAGAAAACCCAACCAAAGTTGACTCATGATCAACAAATTGCAACATTTTTTATCCGAGTTTAACCAATTGTCCAAATTGATGCAAAGACAACAAGTGTAGTGGGTTTTAAGCATCCGGTGTATAGGAGAAAAAGAGG